>JAJTUV010000534.1:1195000-1611022 GCA_021653895.1 Mastomys natalensis
ACAAACCCTGAAAGATAAATTTTGCATTAGAATTTTGTTTTATTTGATACTAAGACTCATGCTGGGTGATCTAAGAGTTTTAACAGTTATATAAAAGTTTGTATTTAACAGCTATTATCTGTCAATGATGACAATAGATAGTAGAGATATTGGTATGAAAGCCAATATACTTGCCCTTAAGGAAATCACAATTGTGTAAAAGAGACCTGCTATCAGAAAATTTTAAATTATTGAAAAGGTATTTAATGTATTTTTATTTATTTTTATTAAATAATACTGATTGTAGAAAAAAAAATAAGTCTATGATAACGTTCAAAGAACTAGAACTACAATTATGTGACTAACTTAACACAGGGGAAATATATGTGAATCTATATTTAAGAATAGCTTCTTTATGGATGATAGCCAGATATTTATATGAAAGAAAAGCAACAGAAACAAAAATGGAGGAGAACTGAAGCATTAAGAGGATTTGAAGAAAAATAACATGCAATAAAAGTGAATACTAGAAAGAGTGTAGATCCTCCTACACATGCATTCACACTCATGCTCTTTATTGTTTCTTGCATGACAATGAGAAAGTGGATCAGTCAGCTGTCCATCAATGCTGAATGAATGATGAATGTGCTTAGAAATAAATATAACCAAGTAAGGGAAAGACCTATATATAAAAAAAAAAATCATTAAAGTAAAGAAATTAAAGATACCGAGAATAGCTTCCTATTATAACTGAGAATTGTCTCCTTGTTTTTAATGATCAATCGCTTGTCTAAGATACTGATTTAAAGACTATGGGACCTTTAGATGGTGACCATACCCCAATGAAGATAGGTTATTAGAGAAAAAAAATCTACAATTGTGTTCAATTATCCGATCTTCACTCTGTGGAAGTGAATAGAAGCACCTCATACTGTAAGCAACAATAAATCTTTTCTACACTTAATTGCTACTAGAAAAAGACTGTTGCCATGGCAACAGGAGAGTAAGGATTTTGATTTCTCATGTCCATGGACCACCATATTATGAGGTCAGTGAACTTACAAAAGCAACCTGCAAATGTAGTGCGATTCCTATAAGGTCCAGTGATATTTCTGTAGAGCTAAAATGAATGATTTTGTAATTAATATGAAGTCACAACATAGTATAGATAGTGAAAACAATTGTTGGCAAAACGGGAATAGTAGAGGCTGTAACTTTATCATACAACTCCCACTACATAACAGAATTTCCTCCAAATGTTGTTTTCTAAATGAGCCTTAATTTGATAATTTATTTCTTGTCTCAGCTGAAATAAATTATAAATTATTTCTTGGAACTTCAACTTTCTACCTATTCCAATTTCACTCATTTCACAGCAATAATTACATTTTAATTTAATATTAGGATTTGAGCTCTATAAAAGGTCAGCAATTTGATGACCTGCTATCAGAACACATTCATCATTTGATCTATTTATTTCCTTTCATTTTTGAATTTTATTTCTATTATTTTGAGAGGGGGGGTCATACTATATATATATATATATATATATATATATATATATATATATATATATATTCTTTGGCTGGTCTGTAACTCATGTAGACTAGGCAGGACTTTGTACTCACAGACTTGATCAACTGGGTCTTACTTGATTTATACATTTGCTTATTTGACTATTGTTCTAAAAATGAGTATAATACAGAACTTGAAGAATCATAGAAATAAATATATTTATTGAGTAAATTAATGACATACACAACAAAGTTGATTTAAAGGCATTGAGTAGGAAGGTATTTAGAGAAGTCAAACTATAGTAATTCACAATTAAATGAATGTTATTTTAGACAAACTATGATTGGTTATTGATAATTTACAATGCCTTGATTGATTTCCTTACGCAGTTCAATCAATTTGACTCCAACAAGAGAGCACATCTGTTGTAATTAGTGTTGTAATCTGGTTCAATTTTTAGTGAGGCAATAATAGTAAAATAGATCTTCTAATTTTGTTAAATACTTTAGGGTTTTAAAGTTATCTGTTATTGCTCAGGAAACGTTAATTAATAAGTGATAGTTTTTGAGGGACAGGTAGTTCAGTGGTTGCTATGAGGTACATCAGAAGTTTGTCTCACCTGATACTTGAAGCAGCCTTTTGAGGTGGAAAAAAATGTGATTATCACTATTTAACTGGATTTGAATGTCCAAAGGGGAAGTGACCTATGTTATGACATTAGAAGGCTTTTTGTATTTCAAGGATAAGGAACTGAGAGTTGTATCCAGCATGACAGAAAATAAAAGTACAGAATAAAGCACAATACCACTGTGAAAGCACTGGACAAATGTAATAAGATAATGATGAATTAAAATAGCCATAAATCTATATGATAAACTAGATTTTTAAAAATTTATCATTATCATTTATAAATGTATTTCTATAATTGTCTTGGCAATATCTGACTCAGGGCACAGATAAGCCTGTATTGTTGTTCAACATGTATTGTTCACTCATGAACTTAGGGAATATGGCCATGCAGACACTATTTATATCAGTACTTTAGACATTTTCAAAAAATTATAGACATGCAACCTGAATGTGTGTTTAGCTGAAATTAATTTTAAATGCTTAAAGGAAGCTAACATGTAAAAAGAAGATTATAAATCTGCAAAATAAGATGCAATATCCCATCAGAAAGTTACAGCCAGTTTTAACTCGAGGTTCAGGGAATTTGTTTCCTTCCTCTTGCGCCTGAGAGCACCCACATGCACGTGGTCATACACAGACACATACACACACAAGTACACCTGGACATAAATAAATGAAAGTCTTAGAAAACACTAGTATATCAGGTATATCAGATATCTTCAAATAAATGAAGTATATCTGATGTTTACGAAATTAACAAATTTAGATACTCAAAGTGTACATGTATGAAGTTGTCATGTGACACACTAATATTAGATTTAAAAGATTTTCAGTGAAGTTAAAGTATGCTTAGTTTCCAAGGGAGTATTTTTGCTCTGTTAAAAATTTCTAAAAGGAATTTGAGGTTTCAAAAGTTGGAGTTGCTCTTGTTGGATTTAGCATTTAGGTGTATGATGATGTGACACCTTTTCATTACTTGTGACACAAGCTTTTGTTCTGCTTTCAGAACCACACTTTCAGAGACAATCCATTGCAAAATTCCCAGGAACTTCTGTCTAAAGGGCTAAATGTATCCTGCTGTGCTGAGCACAGTAATACCCACCACTTCTTAGTGTCTTCCTGTGGGCAATCACCTTGGTCAGCTGCCTGTAGAGGGACAGTTCAGTTGATATATAAATAAACAGGCTATACCTCCTCTTCTCCATTCTTTCAAAAGTAACATTTTACTCCTGCTGTTCAACACAGTTAGAACAAGTAAAACTAAAGCAAAGTTAAAAAGAAAATTAAGCAAAATTTGTTCTGGCAGCATTGAGCGCCCATACACCTGGCTTTTAATTCCCAGCGCAAAGCTATTGCACAGGAATGCACTGCTTGCTTCACGAGCAGCATGACTAAAATAGATGAACAGATGACTGCATTGAAACTTTATTGAAATTTTGGTGCTTGCAATGTGAGGCTGCAGAAGTTACTGGAGAAGAAATGAGTCTAAATAGAGAAAAGAGAAAACTAGATAGAAAGAAGGGGGAAAATCAAGCAATGACGTAAGTATAATGTCAATTGTTTTCCCAGAATGAGAAATTCTGAGCTTTGAATAGTTTCAAGGGAGATCAGAATGTGAGTTTCAGATTAAAATATGGAAGCAAAAATTTAGAAGTTTAGCGCATGATGAAGAAAAGAAACATAAATTCAGAAAGTTAGTTGATTTTGGAACAAGATTGTTTACATTATCATTACTAATAACAAGCAATTATACTGGTTTATACTTATAGGAGAATTTTATAGACTCACAACTTTGTATTGGCACAAATGACAGTTATTTAGTCTTCATTATTATATTGAAAAACTCAGGATTACAGTTAATCTCAGGCAAGATTGTATGAATGTCTAGTATCCGCCTTACAGGCAGGTGAGAAAACTCACTGAATTTTGCACAGATTCCTGAGCAATGAACCTTTTGGTATCATGCATGCATGCTGTTTTATGCTGCTTAAGGATGTGGAGTTTTTGAAAATTAGACACCTAGCATACATTAATGCTTAAAGGATGACATTCTATTTTAGTATCTCAGAAAGAGAACATAAATGATTTTGTAGTAAGAGTATGTAAGAAATTCCTTGCCCAGTTAGTATCACCACTCACCTGGTATTAATGTTATACTCTATGGCCTTTCCCAGAGAACAGCTTTGCTTTCCATCTAGGTAAGCTGCAATTGCATATTTCCTCCTGTCTGTTTTTCTTATGCTTTGTTTATGACATTTCCTGTGGATTTGGAGAAGGAAATAAGAAAATAACTAAATGATTCATTCAAATTATGGATTAAAAAGTACATAATATTTTTGATTAAGTGGTAATCCTGTAGTGATTTAAGGACACTTAAGTTTTCCATTCAGTCTAATTATTAGCAAAATTTGCTGTGAAATGCTGGTGTTTAAAACTGTTATAAGTGAACATACTACAGCTAATGATACTCTATGATGGAAAATTGAAGTTTTTCTTCCTGAGACCAGGAATCAATATGTTCACTCTTGGTATCTGTATTCATCACAGGATTATAAAGTTTACTGGGTATATGTTTAAGGCATAAAAACAGATAAGAAAAAATAAAATTATGCTTATGGATATATGATGCTCTATATATTTACATATACGTATGTGAATCAGTTTTATTTGAAAATAATTCTAAAGAGTATCAGAAACTATGAGAATTAATAAAATTTAGGAAACTCGCAGGATACAAAATCACAAGGAAATGAGAAAATAAACGCTCTAACAATTACACATGGATGCAAACATTATAAAACCCAAATAGGGACAACATCTCTAATTACAGGAAATTTTGAAGAAAACATCTTTTCAAAGAGTTTGTTCCTTTCTGCAATAAATATAGCTGTTACTTCTCCCCATTATGAAGTTTCTGAAATCAAACTTACCATGCATTTTTTTCTGTTGCCAAATTCATTGGACATTAATTTTTCCTCATTAATGCCTTAACATCAGGCCATTTGACATTGTCTTCTGCTCCTACAGAGACTGTCTTCTTTGGTTTTTGAGAACGTAAATATCTAAAAAAAATCTATCCCATGATAAGGTCAGTCTCGCTTCCCTTCTAGATGTCATTTCTGTCAAGATTTCTACCTTTGACTTTCCATTTATAGATCTCTCCTACAGCACAGAGTCAACTTTGCCTTGTCACGTTCCTGATCACTGATGATCCAGTGCCTCATCATCAGATTGGTCATCTGATTGCCTTCGGTACCACAGACATTTCCTAATAGAAGTCAGAATCCACTCTGGGCCTCACAAACATGTATCTGTATCTTACTTATTACTTAGTTTTGCAATGTCAATGTGGCTTAAAGATATACATTCAATGAAACTCCTTGCATGCATGTACTTGATGATAGTGAAATTTCTTCTATCACAAATGTTTCTTTCAGATCATTAAGCAATAGTGACAAGGCTTTCTTGAACACTTAAGAATATAATCAAAATGTACCCATATTTATTCTTACAAAGTAGTTTTAGGCAAAGCTATTAATTAAAGCAATTTTTATTTTCATTAAATTAGACTTATTTTAGTGCTTATGTTGGTTAATTTTATGTCAGCATGACACAAGCTAGATTCCTTTAAAGAACAAAATCTAATTGAGAAATATCCCCAAGAAACCTATGGGGAAATTTCTTAATGATTGATGTTACAGGACTGTGTTCACTGTGGGCTGTACAATCTTTTGTTTGTTGTCCTTGGTCCTATAGGAAAAACATACTAAACAAGCCATGAAGAGCAATCACCAGAAAGATGCACTTCTCCATGATCTCTGTATTAGTTCCTGATTCCTGGTTTCTGCATTGAGTTCATTCCCTGACTTCCCTTCATGAAAAACTTAATAGATGCTGTATGAATAAATTATCTCTTTTCTCCCCAAGTTGTGTTTTATCACAGCATTAGAAAACCTCAAATACTGTTCCAATGCCCAAATCACAGTCATCTCAATCCCTTAACTCATAGATAGAATTCTAAAAAGGCAAAATAACTATTTATAGTCAACTAATTCTTGCTGCATACCTAACTATCCAAATATATTCACATTATAGTGTTCTTGATCATTTGTCTAGCCAAGATTTTCTGTAGATTTACTTTGGCAATATTTGAGATATCCACACTGTGGTTACATCAATGTGGGCCTCACTTATTTCTAGGCCTTTTTTATTCAGTAGGTTAAGACAGACATCTTTCTTAATGACAATTTGCTGTAGTTGGAGTACTATAGAGAATGCTGCAGCCTAAAATACAGAGCTAGCTGAGAGAAGGTGCAAACTGTAGTTTTAACAGAGACAGCAAAGAAACTGCAACCTCAACTTACAGGAGTGATTTCAAGGGAACTTTTCAAAAAGCAGGTAGGCCCTTCTGGCATTGAGATGGATTCTGTTAGACATGTAAAGCACATTAAATTAAAGGACATTCAATGACAAACTAGATGCTGGAGGCTTGAATAAATTTAATGGATGTGTTTGGGTATTCTTGATTTTTAACTATTTGAACTAATATAATTCTGAGTAGGCCATTTTCACCTGAAGTCCAAGTTTTAAATAATGTTGTACCCTAGTCCTTTATGCAAAGAGCGAAGACATTTTTGGGCTGAGTGAGTATTCTTTAAAGGGACTTCAGACTTCCCAGGCAAGAACAGATCCTAAGTAAGGCTGTCAGATGCTATTTCCCATTGATTATGGATTGTTTGCTTCCTGGAGGTAGAAAAACATATTTTTGTCTTCCATCAAAAATGGAGAAATGAGATATAAAACAAAAGAACCGTATGCTTCAGGAAAGAAAATAGAAAGAAAAAAGAACGTTTGTGAAGACCATTTCTCTGTACAATATACAAAGGAGAACCCATGCTCTGGTAGAAGACATAAACAGTAAGACGGCATTCTCCATGACTATAAAAAGTTTTGCATCTTCAGATGTTCTCAGATGCTCTCACTGTTCTGCATAATTATATGTCTGTAATATTAAAAAGTTCCCAAACTTTAGTCACCCAAACCGGTGATCTCAGTTCCTAGCTGAAAAAAAAATGTTATTTTCTTTATGAACATCTTTCTTGTTATAAATAAGCCACATTAAAATATGTGTATTCAAACATGAAAAAGTCATCTGACAGACATTTTCATATGACTCTCCTACAGAATCAACATAAGCCATAGGAAATGTTGGCTTGTAAGAGAGATTATTGCAACTAATACTGTATAAAGGAGTATCTCATATTGGTCTAAGAATTACTTAAGTATATAAAAGAACCAGATAGTATTAGATAAGGAAGACTATATTGTCTATTAGCATTTTAACAACTTACTTAGCCTATAGCACTCAGTGTGTTCACTCATCCATAGATGAAATGAATATAACATCCAATCACAATGAGTAGAAAACCTATTGGAGGTGATATCTATGTAAATGCAGGACAGTCATTTGATCTTTTAGTATATAATAAAAACATTTGGAAAGTAAGCTTTCCAACTTTGATGGCTAATATGTATTTATTGCTCAGCGGGAAGAAGAGAGAAAAGAACATTTCAATCCTAGAAATGGTTTGAATTAAATTAAAAAAAAATGTAAGATACTCAATCTAACAGATTCATGTTTGTCAGTGAAAGCTCTAACTAAACTTATACATGAGGCCAAAAATTATTGATAGTCCTTGAAAATAAATTTGTGTTGGATCAGACATCTACTTAGAATAAGGTTGGAACTTATATAAACAGTTAAGCAGTGTTTCTGTAATTATAAATTTAATTTGTTGATATTTTTAAAGGATCAAGAAAACCTCTGATTATTCTTTCTGTAAATAAAAGTACCCTTTAGGGCAAAAACCAAAATCAAACACTAAAAATCCCAGAAAATCCTCTTCTATATTAGGAACAAAGCTCCTTGCCATTTGCAATAGAGCACAGTTTAGGCGTCACTTTTAAGGCTCAGGAGTCCACTACATGTATTCAGAACTCATAACTGTCTCTACCAGAACATTTTGGATTATATCCAGATTTGCTAGGTAATGTAACTGGCATATAAAATTAGACCAAAAGATTCAAATAAATTTAAGTTATGATTAAAATAAAATAAAATATGATTAAAGTATTTCATTGTATACTTGGTTGCTTATTTAAAAACACTACATTAAATATTTTATATACAATATATTCATATCATATTATTTGCCCACCTTATATCACTACCTTTTCCTCCCCCATTTCTTACCTGCCAAACTTCATGTTTTCTCTCTGCTCAAAAAACAAAACAAAACAAAGCAAAACAAAACAAAACAAAACAAAACAAAACAAAAAACTCTAAAAGAAAATAAAAGAATGGCTGGGTGGTGGTGGCGCATGCCTTTAATCCCAGCACTTGGGACGCAGAGTCAGGCGGATTTCTGAGTCTGAAGCCAGCCTGGTCTACAGAGTGAGTTCCAGGACAGCCAGGGGAACACATAGAAATCCTATCTTGAAAAAAACTAAATAAATAAATAAATAAATAAAAGAACAAACCAAAATATAATAAGGCCAAAAAAAAAATTACCATATCAAACAAAAACAGAAAGTTCAGTAACAAAAGTCGTGGAATCCATTTTCTGTTGACCAACTACACTATGGCATGGAACCTACCATGAAATGTGTATAATGTACCCAGAGACATTGAAGAAAACTGATTTTTTCCTCTGCTGATAGGTATTAGTTTCAGATAGCTTTGTGATTAGAGATGGGACTTGTAGTAATTATTTAAAAATGGCCTCTGGCTCAGTCCAACTATCTAAGCTGCAGAGGCTCTGCCTAGCACAGCCGACATGTTTCTCGACCAGAGGCCATGTGCGTGCTGCAGCTAGAATCGGCCCCCAGAAACACCAGCCCTGCCACCCACTAGATGCCAGCGTGAGAGATGGCTCTGCCAATCTTCCACGCTGTCTCCAGAAGGCAGGCATTGCCCAGACCATTCTGCCATCCATGCGGGCCCAGTAAGAGAATGAGACTCTAATTCTTATAGATTAATCAAAGCTTATACATTTGGCAATGATCAATAACAAGATACCCATACAATCAGAAGTGTAACCCAATGCCCAACCTAGGTATACCAACTACCTTTGACTGCTACAGACACGTGAACATCTGTCTCCATCGCTCCTACATCTCTGCCTTCTCTCTCTCCTCCTCTTCTTTTTATCTCTTCCTCTCCTAACTCCTCCTCTTCCTTTTCCTCTTCCCTAACTCCTCCCACCTTAGCTCCCCCTACAGGGTCTTATGGATCCTCCACTATGTTGAGACTTTATCTGGTTTGAACTTAAATAGACTTTGCATATTCTGTCAGTCATTGAGTTTGAATGTGTATCAGCCATGTTTGACTGATCATTTTCCATGAAACATCTTAGGATTATTCATGTGCTGTGAGCTAGATGTGATTTAAGTATGTTCTTAGAACCAGCTACCTTTGTTTTTGTGTATTTATTATTTGCTAAATAAACAAATTGGCATGGGTTAAATCTGAAAAAGATATATTTACTGGGAGGAATGAGTCAAAATTATTATTATCTTTCAATAACTGCAATTTGTTATCTCACGATGGTGGATTTGAACTCCATGAGTACCTAGTACATTAGCAACAATGTCATGTTGTACTCTGTGTAATGTATAATAGTCTTCTAATGATTATAAATTTAGCTCATCAGATTTCTCTGCATTTTGCAAACTGTCTCTGTCTCTGTGCAGTGAACATAGTTTAATGAAAACCCATTAAAATATGGTCTTAATTAGAAAGCAGAATTTTCCCCCTAGAGACTTCTTCCTATACAAAGTAAAACCATTCATATGTGGTATGTAATGACTGAATGCAGAAAGGAGCTTTATCAAACACATTCTGTCATCTTACATAACTCCACTTAGAAGGCTGGAGACTAATTAGAAACACAGCATATATCTCTCTATGGTTTCATTTTTTTAAAATTCAGATTTCAATTCCTTTTTAAATTCAGAACTTGCTAGATACATTCTTTTGCAGTTTAAATTTTCCTTTTCAAGAAATTGCTTTTAACTACAAGTTTCAAAAGACAAACAAAACTCACCTAACATCCAGTCATAAAAACGTTCAGTGGGTGGTGATAACCACATAGTGGTCAATGTAATGCAAGGTGACTTTTTCCCCAGAGCTCTGAGTGAAATCCTGCTGAACTTACTGCAATTCTTGTGTTAGCCCTGTCCTGTAGTGCAAATCAATCAGGTACCCTTTGAGCTCTTGTGCACATTTAAGATTCCTGTGCTTGAATCCCACATGCATTTACAGAAGAGGCCAGGAGAACAGCCACTCTCCAGTCCTGCACTCCATCCCAGCATGATATGCAATAATGACCTGTCAGGAGAGGAGCCTGTCTACCCTCATACTGTGAAATATCCTGAGACACTTTCTTTATGAACGGAAAAAAAAATAAATAAATAAAAGGAAAGAAAAACAGATTCAGCAGGGCTTGAGGCAAGAAATCATGCCCTCAACTTCAAAAGTGCCTCACAATCTTCAAAAAAATTTTTTCTTTTTCACCTGGTATCTTAACCTTGGTGTGTTTTCATGTGTTCTTTTAAAAAATTATAAAAATGAAAGGGATGGCCGGGAGCAGTCTCCAGGCCACAAAGCTTAGTCATCTCTTTTTCAAGGTTCATAGATTAGTCATTTATCTTTTTACCTTAGAAGAGTGTGTTTTTGCCTTTCAAACATTCATCGATTTAGTTTTATTTTTTGACCATTCATAATGTGATAGATGTTGTATAGTTGATAGGTGTACATTAGTTGTTGTGCTAAACTTGTCAGAATCAATTCAAAGGACAAAACCATGATTAATTTAGCTTTTATAGGAAATTAGTTGGTCTTCAACAACCTAAAGAATGATGTTTACATTTTGGGATGTAAAATCTGACCAGCCAAAAAAAGAATCTATCACAGAAAAATTTATATTCACTTATAAAATAAAATTTATGTGTAAACTTGGAGAATCCCAAGGGTCCCTGAACCACAGTGTTCCAGGTTGGGTTGCACTGGAAAGATCTAAGGCTTAGAGATATTTTAGCCTAATAATGTTTGTTAGGGAGCTTCAAGGATAGGCAAGGATAAAATACTGAACAAGGAAAACTAAGGTATAGAATCCACAGAGCCTTAGGCAATCTCAAGGTCTCAGAACAAGCTTTCTCAAGAGTGGAGTGGTCGCTAATGGGACTCTACAGCATTGATTGGCCATCAGATGTCTCTAGTTCATGGGAGTCCACTCAGATATGCAACAGGCTGATGGCCTACCTCTATCTACTGATACCTGGGCAACAAATAGAACTGAATGAGAGAGTAATTTCCACCATACCAGGTGACTAGCACAGTGTTCTTATAAATTTTATTTATTTATTTATTTACTTATTTATTTATTTATTTTTATTTTAGTGACAGAAGCAACTTTCTTGTTTCAAGTCTTAAATCTAATCCAAATGCCAGGTTAAAAAATAATTATATATGTATATATGTATATCTCACAATATATAACTATGCATAACTATGTAAAACTATGTATAACTATGTGTAACTATGTATAACTAAATTATATATATATATATATATATATATATATATATATTGCCCCTTTAGCCTCCTTTACACATGAGTACATTTTAAGATTTTAAGTATGATTTAGTAAGTCCTTTTCTTTTCTTTTCTCTTTTCTTTTTGAAAAAGGCTTTCCCTGTGTAACATCCCTGGCTCTCCAGGAACTCACTTTGTAGATCATGCTGGCCTTGAACTCACAGAGGTCTACCTGTCTTGATGTAAATCTTACTTTTATTTCCTAAGATGAAGGGATGGGATGGTAGTCATATTCAAGCTTTATAAATACATGGTTTGAGCTGAGTCCAGGGTGTTTCTATCTAACTATCTGGAGGCCTTTTCCTGGGAGCTTCTAGTCTCCATACAATTTAATCTTCTGCTAGCTCAGACCTTGAAGACTTCAGATTCTAGCCTCTGTCTACTAACCTAGGCCTAAAATCTTTCAGCCTCTGAAACTTACTGCTGAATGAACTCAAAGTTTCTAGCTATTTCTGAACTTGGGCTGGCTCGTTCAACTTAGTTTTTCAGGTTCAAACTCTTCTCCAAGCTAATTGGTTCAAACTGGCTTCTCCCTGCCTCTCAATGAGTTGCTCTGCTTAGAAAAACTGTGGGTAAACTCCAAGAATTGAACTGCACTTACTACACTTACTGAAATGACTGGACAAACTGAACAGAACTGAACAGAACGGCAGGAACCCAACTAAACTCAACAATATTCAATGGAACTACATAGAATTCAATTGCATTAAACAGAACTGTATCAAAATCAACTAAACTCAGCTTCAACCCTCTCCTTGCACTGGTCTTAAGTAGACTTCTTTCCTGTCTATTCTCAGAAGAGTTGGGCATATCCTATATCTGATTAATTCTGTCAAACCTTTCTCTGATTCATTATTTGCCCATCCTCAATTAGATATCATTGGGATTAAAGGTTAGTGTTCCAGGTCTATGTGTACTCCAGCAGAATCACACAAAGTTAGATATTTAGATGTGGTTCCTTACCAGAGTAGCCATGTTGCTAGATTAGAATTCCTCTACACTTCTTCCTCCCAAGTTCTAGGATTAAAATAAATATTTTGAGTTTTCTAGTTTTTGTTCGATACTATAATTTAGCAATTTCATTTTCATTTAGGAAATGGTTTCAAACAGGTTTTAAGAGAGTGAGAAATTTGCAAGATTGAGAAAGCTCATCACTGTCAGTTTGGTGAAATGAAAATGTATTACTTTTGCTTTCTTTTCCTTTTTTGTTTTCTTAGTTTTTTCCTGTAATATTTTATTTTTAGTTGGTTATTTTATTTGTTTACATTTCAAATGTTATCTCCTTCCTGGTTTCCCATTTGAAAACCCCCTATCACATCCTTCCTCCCCCTGCTTCTATGAGAGTATTCTCTCACCAACCTACACATGCACTCCCATCTCACGACCCTAGCATACCCGTATGCAGGGGCATCAAGCTTTCAAAGGACCAAGGGTCTCCCCTCCAGTGATGCCAAATAAGGTAATCCTCTGCTACATATGCAGCTGGAGCCATAGTTCTCTCCATGTGTACTCTTTGGTTGGTGGTTTAGTCCTTGGGAGCTCTGAGGGATCTGGTTGGTTCATATTTTTGTTCTTCCTAAGGGGTTACAAACCCCTTCAGCTCCTTCAGTCCTTTCTCTAACTTCTCCATTGGGGTCCCTGTGTGCAAGTCTATGGTTTGCTGCAAGCATCTACATCTGTATTGGTCAGTCTCTGGCAGAGCCTGTCAGGAGACAGCTCTATCAGGCACCTGTAAGCAAGCACTTCATGGCATCAGCAATAGTGTCTGGGTTTGGTGACTGCATATGGGATAGTTCTCCAGTGGGGCAGTCTCTGAATGTCTTTTCCTTCAATCTATGCTCCACTCTTTTCCCTGTATTTCCTTTAGATAGGATCACTTCTGAGTTAAAATTTTGAGATGGGTGTGTGGCCCATCCCTCAATCGGGGGGCCATGCCTAACTTCTGTATATGGTCTCTCCAAGTTCTATCTCCCCTTTGTTGGTTATTTCAGCTAATGTCATCCCTGTTGGATCCTGGGAGCATCTTGCTTACCTAGTATCTGGGACTTCCTGGTGGCTATTCCTATTTCCCCACCCCACATTGCTACACACCTCTGTTCAATTTCCTGACCCTCTGTAAATCTCCCCATTCTTCTACAACACCTGTTCTTGCCCCCTTTTCCCTCTGCCTTCTCACTCCCTTACAAGTCCATCTGTCCTTGTACCTCCCATAATTATTTTGTTCCCCCTTCTAAGTAGGAATAAAGCATCTACAATTTGGTCTTCCTTGTTCTTGATCTGTGAGTTGTAATGTGAGTATGCTGAGCTTTTTTCTTAATATCCACTTATCAGTGAGTACATACCATATATGTTCTTTTGTGACTGGGTTACCTCACTCAGGGTGATATTTTCTAGTTCCATCAATTTGCCTAAGAATTTTATGAATTCATGTTTTTAATAGCTGAGTAGTACCCTATTGTGTAAATGTACCACATTTTCTGTATCCATTCCTCTGTTGAGGGACATCTGAGTTGTTTCCAGCTTCAGGCTATTATAAATAAAGCTGGTATGAACATAGTGGAGCATGTGTCCTTGTTATATGTTGGAGCATCTTTTTTGTATATGCCCAGGAATGGTATAGCTGGGTCCTCAGGTAGTACTATGTCCAATTTTCTGAGGAACCACCAGATTGATTTCCAGAGTGGTTGTATCTCCCTGTACAAAGCTCAAGTCCAAGTGGATCAAGGATGTTCACATAAAACCAGATAAACTAAATTTAATAGAAGAGAAAGTGGGAAAGAGCCTTGAACACATCAGCACAGGGGAATATTTCCTGAACAGAATACCAATGGATTATGCTCTAAGATCAAGAATTGACAAATGAGACCTCATAAAATTGCAAAGCTTCTGTAAGGCAAAGGACACTATTAATTATTATTAATTATTATTAGGACAAAATGACAACTAACATATCTGGAAAAAATCTTTACCAACACTCCATCTGATAGAAGGCTAATATCCAATATATACAAAGAACTCAAGAAGTTAGACTTCAGAGAACTAAATAACCCTATTAAAAATGGGGTACAGAGCTCAACAAAGAATTCTTAACTGAGGAATCTGGAATGGCTGAGAAGCATCTTAGGAAATGTTCAACAGCCTTAGTCATCAAGGAAAAGTAAATCAAAACTACCCTGAAATTCTACCTCACACAAGGCAGAATGGCTAAGATCAAAAACTCAGGTGACAGCAGATTCTGGCGAGGATGTGGAAAGGGAGGAAGACTCCTCCATTGCTGGTAAGATTGTAAGCTTTCTTTTCCTTATACAGAGTAACTTAAACAATGAAAGTTAATGTCATTGCTAATAATGTTCACCTTTTATCATCTCATGTTTTTACAGAAATATTTTTCGGCTTATATCTAATTATATTAAGTGAAGAGTATTATGTTCAAGAGACTTTGTTTAATTCTCTGAAATATTTCTATTCACAAGGCCCTGAGGGATGAGTGACAGCATGACAAGTTTTCATTAAGGAATGATAATTCTTCAGCAATGAGATGTAATTTCAAGAGGGTAGTAGCTAGAAAAAGGGAAACTTTCGTTTTTGAATCCCTAAGACAAAACAGAATTGACAGAAGTGACTACTAGTTTGAGTGGGAGGCAGAGATCATGGAAGCAGGTCAGATGCACCAAAATACTTCATACTTTAATTGGAATATTTGAAGTATTAGGTTGTGAGGACTGAAGAGATTGCTGAGCAGTCGAAAGCATTTGTTGCATTGGTAAAGGACCAGATTTTGTTCCCAGCACCCACATCGTGGCTCACAATACCCTTTTTTGGTAACCACATGTAACAAACATACTGGTACTAATACATATATGAAAGACAAAATATTTGTAAAATAATAAGCAAATTGTGAAAAAACAAGAATTAGTTGTGGACTTTTTGCAGTCTTCTTTTTTAGTCAATGCTATAATATACTCTAAGTTGCATTCTTTTGTACTAATGGTGAGAAACTTTTGAAATAAACTTAACAGAATAGCCTTTAAGTGTACTATCTTTTGAAAATTGAAGATTAACACTAAAAATTAAATTGTATGTTTCTGTTATTTAATCATTCTATCCTTCAAAACCAAGTAATTGAATTCATTTGAAAACAGCATTGACTATATATAGTAGAATTTGAAGAGAAATGAAACATGAATAAGAAATGCAGAACTAAACCAAACATAAGGCATTTCCAAAGAGTCCAAACTGAGACTGAAGTGGAGTACATCTCAGTAATTACGTCTCATACTTGTAAACTTTCAATACTTCAAATGTAATGCTTGTATTAAATGCATAGAAACAATAAACAGGATAAAACATATACTTCTTGATCTTGGGAGCATAATTTATACAATAATATAGACTGAGTCCACAACATATCACCTATGAACTTGATTGTTTGAAAAACAAGTGATAGAGGTTAGTTTATTATCTGAAATTCTTAGAAATAGGAACTCTATGATGTAATTCAGAACCAGGACCAGAAAGAGATGGTGTTCTTGCTGTAGTAGTGATATAAAGGGATGCATGTTTTCCTGTATCCTATGCAGGCTTCAGTGGATCAGATGATGCCCATCGTAGTTGGGGAGGGACAATTGCCTTACTGAGACCTCAGATTCAGATATTAATCTTGTGTTAATCATGTCCCTAGACTAACTCAGAAGAAAAACAGTCTGAGCAGACATATAAAACTCATAATAACACTATCCTAACAGAAACTCTGACACTCTTTGAAGGCATAAATCTATGAGACAGTATAACTTCACAAATTTAACAGGTCTTCATTATTTTACCCTGGCTTTTTCCTTTCACCAAAGCAACTTACATCCACTATAATTTGTCTTTCTTAATAACTACAATGATTCTGATTCATTGCATCCTTAATAGATATCTCCTTGGGATGAACATATGGCAGTTGATGTTGAGAACAGAAAGAAAATTAGAAGTATTGTTTGTGTTCAAATACTTTATCAGCACATTATTTATCAAATAATTTAAGGGAAAGTGAACAATTTAGCTTGTCATTTGTATAACAGAGATTAATGGAAGAAAAGTGGCTTGCAAAAGCCACTAAGATGAAACTTTCATAAAGACAAGTGAGACTGGATAAATCTGGAAACATGAAAGATGAATGACATCCGGCGAGAAAAGAATATTTGGAGGGCTCTAAAATGATATTGCTCCAGGAACATATATGCAGAGTGGGGCTGCTGGCTATGACAGAGCAGAGTAGAGATGTGCCTGGTAGCTCTCAAGCAAAATTAAAATAGTGTCCTTGCCTCGGGTGGGAAAACACCACTCTAATGAATAAATAGTAGTGGTCATAGATTTTCTGTTTGAAGAAACGATGGATGTATTACTCAATAAGCAGCCTGTCTATAGAAAAAGTCTAGTTTCTTATCACACTTCCTCCATACAGGGATGCAGGCATTTGCATAGAAATGAATTGATTTGGGAAAGGGCAGAAAAGGGGAAGCAACTGAGAAAGTTGATGCAGCAGGCAAGAAAGTGCAGAGGGAAATATCCTCATGGATTTGTTTAATAAGAGCCAATTCTACCAACGGTATAGAGCACTCTTCATAATTTACTCATATGCAGCCTCACATTTATGTGATTTTCAATAAGAATGAGGAAATATGATTTTTAAACTGGAGCTATAATTGTTTTGTATTTATAAATCAGTCATCTACACATATTTTTTTTTAAAAGCTGAACATAAAAGTGGAAAATCTCCTATATAGAAAATGAATGTGATTTTGTTTATATTTCATTTATGTTTTTAAAGATATTTTTGCTCCCTCAAAATTATTCGAAGGATACTTAGCTTTTTTTCTTTTAGCATATCTATGTGAATTTATAGAGTTATAGTTTACCTAAGAAATTGTTTTTGCTCATCACCCCTTCTCCATTATAAATATATAAACATACATATAAATAACTAGTAGATTTCTAAAAGAAAACAAACACATACACACATTTATTTTGTACCTTTAAAAATAATTGTTTTAATAAATGGTTGAGATTTTTAAAATATTAACTAACTGCTCTCTTAGTTAATTTTCTAAAATATAATAACACTCACTATGCTTTTTCAGAAGTAGAATATTTATCAAATCTTTTTCCCTCACTTGATACTGAGTACACAGGTTTCCAAATATATTAGACAATTGTTCTCCAACTAAACCACTTAAATTATTTTTCAAACAGATTTAAGAATCAGTTTCGAAAAATATACTTTCAGGTGCTAAAATTCCACATAATATAATACTAATTACCTGGACAAATAATGTTTATATAGTCAAATGCTAAATTCAGCATCATTGCATCTGTAATGTTTTAGCTACATTGGAAGCTACTACACTGCCTATTTCATTTTCTTCCTCTACTTGACCAACAAATAGGCTGAATAGTTTTTTTTTTCTTTTTGTCCCAGAAATTCATTTCATTTGGAGCTTCCTTTTATCAACCCTTATATAATTTCAATTTTTAAAAATTTTTTATTGGATATTTTATTTATTCAGATTTCAGCTGTTATCCTCTTTCCAGGTTTCCCTTCCACAATCCATTCCCTTTCCAACTGCTTCTATGAGGTGCTCCCCCACGCACCCACCCGCTCCCACCTCATAGCCATATTATTCCTCTACACTGGAGCATCATCCTTCACAGGACCAAGAGCCTCCCTTTTCATTGATACCAGGTAAGGCCTTCTTCTGCTACTTATGCAGCTGGAGCCATGGGTCATTTTTGGTTGGTGATTTAGTCCCTGGGAACTCTGGGGTGTCTGGTTGGTTGATATTGTTGTTCTTCTTATGGCGTGGCAAACCCCTTCAGGTCCTCCAGTCCTTGCCCTAACTCCTCTATTGGGGTCCCTGTGCTCAGTCTGATGGTTAGCTGCAAGCATCAGTATCTGTTGTCAGGCTCTGGCAGAGCCTCTCAGGAGACAGCTATATCAGGCTCCTGTCAGCAAGCACTTCTTGGCATCAGCAATAGTGACTGCGTTTGGTCTGCATATGGCATGGATCCCCAGGTGGAGCAGTTTCTGAATGGCCTTTCTTCAGTCTCTGCTCCACTCTTTGTCCTCGTATTTCTTTTAGACAGGAACAATTTTGGGTTAAAATTTTGGAGATGAGTGTGTGGCCCCATCTTTTCCGGGGACCTTGCCTAACTTGTTGATATGGTCTCTACAGGTTCTCCCTCCTCTTTGTTGGGTATTTCAGTTAACATCATCCCCATTGGGTCCTGGAATTCTCTTGCTTTCCTGGCATCTGGGACTTTCTAGTGGCTACGTCCAGTGATTAAGGACAAGAATTTGAAAGCAGATGCATTTGTACATTTCAGTTATCACTAATCTGAAGTATGATATTGGACAGCATACTTTACTTCTAAATATTGATTTCAATACCTCTAACCTGAGGTCATTATCAACTTCTCAAGTATATTAAATTAAATAATATAATGATGTCTTAGAATTATAAAATGTAATTAGGAAAAATAGTATACAATTAAATGACGTTATACTTAAGGAGAGATGTTTTAGCATATATAAACTTAATAATTAAAGTATAAACAGTGTCAATTAAAACCCATGACAACTACCTCATGGAACAATCTATCATTTAGATAGCAAGTGAGGAGTATAACTTTACCAGGCACTGATTTTGAAAGACTAATTGTGGAAGAAACCGAGTAACTTCAGACACCCATTGAGTTGACTCTACATTTTATTATTAGTGTGCTACATTTTGATTATGGGTAATACATAGAATACCAATATAGGACAAATATGTCTGTTCACATAACAATATTTATTTATAACATCTACATGGCAATGAATTTAAAGTTATTAAATTAGTGAATGAATAAATGAAAACTAGTAGTGTGCTTTTGTTGGGGTATTCCTTGAATCCTTCCAAAAGAAGTAACACTTTTCATGCATTTTCTCAACCACACTTCTTTTTTTTGTTTTGTTTTGTTTTTTTTTTTTTTTTTTTTTTTTTTTTTTGGTTTTTCGAGACAGGGTTTCTCTGTATAGCCCGGGCTGTCCTAGAACTCACTTGGTAGACCAGGCTGGCCTCGAACTCAGAAATCCGCCTGCCTCTGCCTCTCAAGTGCTGGGATTAAAGGCGTGCGCCACCACCGCCCGGCCTCAACCACACTTCTTGTTACTCTTTCTCTAGGACATTCCACTCCAAGACAACTGTTGTCATAGAAACAATCTTCTTTAAAATTGTTTTATAGATATAACAAGGTTTTCACCAAGAGGAAAATTATAATTAGAAGAATTCACAGAAGCTAGAATGTGAGGGTTAGCCTTCCTTGTCAGTTTGACTGGACATAGAGTCATAATCCAGGCATACCTCTGGGTGTGTCTTTGAGGACGTTGCCAGAATGATTTAGCTAAAGAGGAAACAGAAGCTTGGATTATGAACCACACTATCTCATGGGCAAGGTTCCTGAATGAGTGAAAAAAATGTTAACTGAATACCAGTAATTATCTGTTTGCTTGCTAAATGTCAATACAATGTGGCCAGGTCTCTTGCATCCTGATCATCACACATTCACTGCTATTATACCCTACCTTCAATCTGTGAGAAAAAAATACTCCCTTCTTTTCTTCTTAATTTGTTTTTATCAGGCATCTTTCACAGAAACAAGAAAAGGCACTACTATATGAGGAGACATGTATTAGTCTCCTAATCTCCACTTTACCTCACCACTCCCATAAATCAACTTCTACAAGGAGTTTTCCATGTCATTCATTGATAGTTCTGAACCTTTCTCCGAACCTTTCTCCTTTGATCCTCTATCTCATAATTCCTTCTTTCTGATTCTCCTCACAATGCTTTTTCCTTCACCCAATGCATAATAACTTAATCCCAATTCAACCTTATGAGGAGGGTTCTCTGTATTATGCTACTAAGAGGTGTTCAGATCACACGAGCTTTCCTCTCATAACACGTTCATCTCTTTTAAAAAGGCTTGTGAAAATATGACAACTTCCATGTTGTCTTTCACATGGCACTACTAAACTCATTTGAACCGGAGGAGGCAGCAACAGGGTCTATGCCTGACTTGCTTTGATAGCTACTCATCTTGCATTCTCTGCAGATGTGAGCTCAGATGTCACTTTACTTGAAGATGTCCTTCTTCTCACACCTTGATGGGACTTCCAGATGTTCTTTAAGGTATATACCCTTTCTTCAAACATTTGAGTGAGCAGCTTAAGGTTTTACTGTGGTATGGAGTTCATTCTTATCATAGCTATAAAGATATAGGAACAGTATTTTCTTGGTTTCTTCATATCCATATATTTGTTTATTGGGTAGTGTGAGCAATCATCTTTCTCTAAAGCCTTATTTATCAGAAGCTTTCCTGAACCATTATTTAGTATGTTGCAATTAGATGAAAGAATATGTTGAAGAGCAACCATGTGTTCCTGGTGATGGTGATTAGCTTCATAAGAGTGGAGGACCTCATTTTTCACATGGTCGGCTTGGCAGTTCATATCCTGTTCCACATCCTCTTGCTTACCTTCCTCAGTGTTCCAGTCCCCTATATGTTAATTCTAATACCCCTTCAGCTGAAATATTTACTTTCACTGAGTCAATTAGACTTGTCTCCAGACACCCTCCACCCTCTGTGTGTGGTGTGTGTGTGTGCATGTGTGTGTGTTGCAGTGTGTGTGTGTGCATGTGTGTGTGTGTGCATGTGTGTGTGTGTGTGTGCATGTGTGTGTGTGTGTGTGTGTGTGTGTGCATGTGTGTGTGTGGTGTGTGCATGTGGTGTGTGTGCATGTGTGTGGTGTGCATGTGGTGTGTGTGTGTGCATGTGTGTGTGTATTCCACATGCCATGAGGTAATCAGCCATCTCTGCCATGTTTCCACTACCATGAAGTTCTGCCTTGCCACATGCCTAAAGCAATGGAGCTTGTCAACCATGATCTCAAATAAAGAACAATAACAAACAAACAAACAAACAAGAAGATAATAAAGGCAGAATAAAGTCTTCAGTATGATTATTTGATCCATCAAGCTGGTGACTTTATAACAAGCAGGATCATGAAAATATCTTGTACTTCAGAGTGCCCAGTGATAGGACAGCCTTGTGCAAAAAGAGGAGAGAGGCTTCACCAGAAACTGGTGCTGCTAGAACCTTAGTCTCTAGCCTGCTGCCTCCTGAATTCGAGATCATAAATTTTTGATATTCAAGTCATTTAGCCTGTGCTGTCCTGAGAAACATATGATTTTCTTGTGTTGTCTAGTTTTTCTCATAGTATTTTAAAAAATAATTTGTTCATCACTAATGTGTTTGTATGTGCTGCATTAACAAAATAGCATACATTAAATTGACAAGCCACAGAAACCTATTTTATTTTTTTATACTTTTTAAAAAATTTATTTATTTATTTTATGTATATGAGTACTCTTTTCAGTTATACCATTGCTCTTTTCAGACACCAGAAGAGTCATTAAACCCCATTACAGATGGTTGTCAGCCATCACGTGGTTGCTGGGAATTGAACTCAGGATCTCTAGAAGAGCAGTCAGTGCTCTGAACCACCGAGCTATCTCTCTAGTCTGAAACCTATTTTATTGATTTGGATCTTTCTTCTTTTTTCTTTTGTTTTCTTTCTTTTGCTGATGATTTCTGTTCTAGCTTTGTTTTTTATTTCATTTTACAAGATTACCTCAGGTTTTTCCCAAGAATCCTTAATCTCTTCTTTTAGGAGTCTTGTTCCACAGGGTCACATCAGAGCATAGGATGCCAGCATATTTGTTGCTGCTGTTGTTTTAACAGACAACACAATTCATACCAAGATTTACAATTGTCTCACACAGTTTTGTGCTGAAGATTCTTTTCTTTCTTTGACATAGAACATGTTGTCAAATCTTTTATATATTAAATTTGTGTTTATTCTATTTCACACACTGATTGTTCTGGAACTCATTTTGAAGCAGTCTTGATACTTCCGAATCTATGCATTTACTTCTGTATGCTCATAGAATCTCTCAACTGATTTCTAGCTCCTCTCTCTCTCTGTCTCTCTCTCTCTCACTCTCTCTTTCAGCTGGGCCTATTCTTCTTGGTAGATCACTGGTTTCTAGTTTGAATGGTTAACTCTGAATTGTCAAACCATTGAGAAAAAATGTCTTTGTTTGTCCAATTTTTACTTAACATTTTTTTAATGTATCAAATATGTTTTGTTTTAACTCATTGGTTTTGCTTGTTTCATTGACTTTCTGTCTCCTAGACAACCATGTGCAATGTTTTTCAATAAATTTTCTTGTATATTCTTAAATTCATATAAGATCTATGTAGTACTAATGGTTCAGTATTCTTTACACTCATTGAACAAAAGTTACATTTTAAATTTTCTTCTGTGGTACATTATTTCCATTATATTTGGATAGGTAGATCTAGAATATACATATATGTATATGTGCATATGATATATGTACATATGTGTATGTGTATTTAATATATATTACATAACACATAAAACTATTTATATCATGAATTATTAAATTTAATGAGCATATTACAACTTTCCTATACTGTAGTTGTTATCCAATCTTTATGACTTTGGAATATTATTTAGATTTATTTCATGCTTTCATCTTTATCGACATGTCTTCATTTCTTTAACCTCTCAGTTTCCTTTTCTTATTTTATTCTATTCTTATTGTTGTTGCTTTTTTTACTTTTCACACTCATATAATTTGTCTGTAAAGGCTACTGATATTTGCTGTGGTAAGCATGATGACAGGAAGAAAGTGCTATAAATTATAAAAAAAGTCTTCTAGATTTCAATTGTGATGCTTTTCTTTAATGCTTGAGAATCTGTATCATGAAGAATGCACAAATCATCTTTTGTCTACAAGTTAGAAGAGTTTTTCTATTGAAAGAACTTCAAATAAAAAAAGAAAATGTGATGAATTGAACAGTCTTGGAACTACAACCATTTGCTAATAAATATGGCAAAATTAAATTTTTGAACTCAAAAATTGTTTAACCTATGAGGCAAAATATATTTTATTTGTCAAGTAGGAAAGAATGGTCATGGTTAGGAAAGACATCTAATAAGAAGTCTGGGTTGTTTTGGTTATTATTTTTTCCAGCTGTAAATCTGCAGTTGAAGATATATGTAAATGTGTGCATCTTTCACTGTAAACACTTTATATTTTATATGCTTTTGACTCTTCCACAAATATTTAATGTCTAATGCTTTATCTTTTCGCAATGGTTCATATTTTACATTTAATAGAAAAAATATTCCTTGAATTATAAGAAGAGATTTAAAGCTAAAATGTTTTTATACTTCTTGTTTGTGATGATTCTATTTGCTCTTTTCACTGTTTTTTGTTTGTTTTATGCATGAAGGGGACAGGTAACTTGTAACTGGGATGTATTTAGAACTGATTTGACAATGAAGTTAATTGAAATGTTACAAGAGTTTGCACTTTAATGGAAAATAATTCTTTCGAGAGTAGCAGCTTCCTTCTTAAAAGAGAGATCACAGAACAAGTGAGACACATGAGGGCGGCCATTAGAGAGAAGGATGAGTGCCTGTCTGTGAAGTGCCCCGCTTCCACTGTCCCAGGAGACCTGCTGCCAAACAGGCTCAAGGAGGAAATACAAAATCAGACATCTGTATGTGTGCAGCATCCACCATGTTTGCTCTGAACGGGAGAACCATATGAAGCTAGACAGCAAAGGTGAAATCCAACAAGATAGCCTACTTTATTACCATGGCAACCCAACCCTGATGAAAAGTAGAAAAACAATAAAATATCCACGGGGGGAAAAAAGTAAAGCTGTGCCAGGAATACCTACTGATAGGAGGAAAGGTGCACTCACGGGCAGAGTTTGGCATTGTCAGCTGTGGGTGCTTTTGTGTAACAATCTCATGGGTGCTGCTTTGGGGAACGGCTGATTTAAAAGCAGCGCATTTACTGAATTATTCAATTTGTCCTGTTACTAAATTCAGGACTATACGTGAAAACTGTAGCTTCAGATTAAAATCTTAAGTGTCACTGAAGAGGTCAAAGTATTATTCTGCCACTCTCTCTGATGTCTTCTGACAATACCTTGCCATTATACATAGCATAGATTGTGTATTCAGTCAGCAGGAGAAGTTCCGTAGCATTCAAATTAACGCTGAAGCCATGTCTAGGTTGGCTTTCAGATTTTTCCATTATTACTAAAAATACTCTCCTTTCAATTCAGTAATTATTGGTACATAATTTAATATGGAGGGGAAACATTTTTCTTCCTGTTCAAAATTTGACTACTACAGTTTCCTTCATCCTCACAGATATAGACAATTCGGAGAATAGGCAATTCATAATTCTTTTTATTCTAATAAAACCCCTGATTTGCAGCAGAAGTCTAAGAAAGGTTGTTAATGTTTATTTGCAAATTCAGCTTTACTGAAGTAATTTACCTACAACAAAATCTACCAATAAAAATTTAGATTTGGCAAATATGTGCAGATATGTAACAGTTATCAAAAATAATGTTGTTGCTTTATTATTATATATTTAACCTATGAATAAAATGAGGTACTTTATACTGACTGACTTTGGTAATATACAGAATTTGTGTGTGTGTGTGTGTGTATGTGTATTTGCATGTGTATATATTAATATTATAAACTCAACAATTGGATACTATAAATCTATTTGCTTTTTAAACATTTTTGGCACACTTTGTTTTGTTATATGAACATCAATTATTAAAATCTTGGGTGGTCATTTAATGCCATTTAACATTGTGTTTGTTTTGGTAAACTGTGTTAGAAATAAACTAATTTACATTTTAGTAATTTGAAACATCATTACTCAGAATCCATAAAAACAGCAGTCTCACTGGAAAGAATTCTTATTTGATCAAGGATTTTGTCAGTACTACACATTATTTTATGGTTTTGTTTTCTTTATCTTTGGTTATACATTGTCATTAATCTCACCATCATAATATGTAGGTAATGCTACTTTATCATGTGTACATCAAGCATGTAGGCACATTTCAAATTGATTTTGAATATCTGTGTCTCTCCTAGATTTGCTTACTGTCCTAATTTATGATTATTAATGAAGAGTAATATATTAATGAATAGTAATATATTGGTAATCCTACATGATAGAAAACATAGTGTAGCCATTCTTTTTGTTCTTCCTAAGGCTGTTTTGTTTTGGTGGTGAATTATGCTTCTGAACTCATCTGAAATATTTCTTCACTGTTAGCTGTTACCAATCCTGTATACATTTAGTATTTACTTATTCACTTATTTATTAGTATGACTCATACAGCACCTTCCATTTACTTATATGCTTCAGAGACAAATGAATGATTCCCTTAGAGAATATGCTGTTGACTCAAGCCCATAAATTAACCCCATGTCCCTTCTATTTGTATGAAAAAGAAGGCTTATGCATAAGAAGGCCACAAGTTCACATTTTCCTTATCTTCCACTTTCACTGAGCTCTCTGGGGTTCCCTCGATTTTCTTACTGTAGCTGTCAACTAAAGATGTATGAAGAATTTATCATCTCATTTCCCTTCTACCTTTCTTGTTTGCAAAGTTTTCTTTTGATTCCCATGTGCTTGCCTGACCATCCTGATTTGTGTCTACCTTCTGCAGGAGATAAAGCTGTGAAAGTTCATCAACCAAAATGATAACATGGGAATGATGCCAGGCAAGGGGCAGTCACATTTTCTCACTGAGAAAACAGTCTTGGAGTTGCTGCTTACCTACCTTTTTTGGTTTTTACAATGTCCTGAAAACTTCATAAGAAGCCAACCATTGTTGCACTTATTTTTCTGTTGACAACAATTGCTAATTTTCTTTGGAGCAATTGCTAAAAAGACAGGTGCCCTTTCCTTATCATACAAGAGGAATATATTTGAGATAGCTAATATCTTTGTATAAACCCTAAAACAAAATTCTAATGACACATTTAATATAATTAACAAAATTCTCAGAGGACACACTTATTATAAGTAATCAGAACAGTTAGATTTCTTTATTTTGACATCTATGTGCTTCAGAATTTAAAGCAGGGACATTAACAAAATAATATATATTTTATATAATCAATATGATACACTTAACATTTGGGAATAGTTACATAATTCAAGCATTACAACTCTAAAGACCTGAAGAAGGTCACACATGAGTATTTCATGAGTATTTCTGACTAAATCTATGTCAGAGAAAATAAGCAAGAGAAAAATAAAACTAACTTCTAAAAATATTAATGGTATTTTCCAACTGCTAAATTATCATTTGAGATGAATGAAACTTATCTAGGTAGAAATTTACTATTGTTTTTAAAAAAATGAAAATCTTATTTTTTTGTAAGGAAACAATGTACTCTAGTTTGGACAGTTTTAGCCTGCTTTTATGGAGCTTTAATATGACAGCATGCACAATTAGTCATACATAGTACTAAGTGATATGCTAACTCTATCACATGGATTTTTTTTTTCAGTAAATGTAACTCTTTTTATTATTAGGCACAATTCAAGTATAAACCAACAATGTGGTCTTTGTAGACATGGAACATGATATGTTCCATTGTCTACTCTATTTTAGTCTCTTTTTAAAAAATATATTTATTTTTAATCTTTTTTTTTTTTTGGTTTTGTCATTATCTTCCTCCTGGTCTGCCGCTGACAGTTCCTCATCCCATTCCTCCTTCTCACTGACTCCAAGAGGATTTTCCACCCCCTACACCCCCACCCTACCCTGAGAGGTTTCCCGGTTCCCTGAGGGTTCAAGTTATGGCATGAATCTTAATTTATGATTCTCATAGCAGCAACGTGCTGAGTATTTTGCAGTTAGCCTAATTTAACCCCCCCAAAATATTAAAAAAATAAAACAAAAAACAGGTTTGCTCTCCTGTCACATATTATTAATGTTTTGAAGCAGAAAATCCTTTATGCTTATCTTTTTGTTTTTATATATTTGAGATACTTTGACTTATTGAAAATATTCTTGATATCTGTATAATTTTAATTGCTCCAATTTAAGAGAGGAGACATTTGCTCTGGCTTACAGTTTGAGAGACTCATTCCATCATGGCCAATAGAATTCAATAGCAGTAACTTTGGCGGGTTGTATAGGCAAAGAAAAGCACTTTTGTATTAGCAAAGAAGTATTTGGTTAGGACCAGAATAAGAAAGCTGATAACAGTGGCAAAGTATTGTACTGCTGGCAGGTGCTGCACTGCTGGCAGGTGCTGCAATCAGGTCTGCTGGCACAGGGCAACAGGGCGGACTTCCTGCTTAGCAGCCTGAAGTTGCTGCCCAGTGCCTCTGTCAGGCAGCTGCAGTGACCAAGGAAAAAGCAAGCATGTCACAGCAATGTTCAAGTTAATGTTTTTTTGTGGCAGAAGGCAGCGCTAACACTCCTTTACAGGTCCCGGGCAGCAAGGGAGAGAGAGCCCTCCCTGCATGCTCGGGGAGTCTAACCCAAGGTCCCTGGCAGAATGTAAGGAGAAGACCCAGAGCAAAGCTAAGAACCACAGAAGGGAGGAGGGAGCAAATATGGTCCTGGACTGGCTGCTTTCCAGGCAAACTGACGGGACTAAGTCCAGGAACTAAGCCCAGGCAGCCGCAAATGACTAGGGGAGGAGGGGGAGAAGCGTGCAGAAGGCTAACGCATTGAAAAAGAGACACTGGAAAACGGAGGCAGTGCTCCTGAGGCAGAGAGAACAGTCAGTCCAGGCCTTGGCCTGGGGTACTCAGCCATGAGAAACTGTCTGAGAGGAAAGGGAAGTGTCTCGCCCATGGGGAGCCATCCAAGAGTGTCAGGGGAGTGGTCATTAGGAGCAATGTGATTAGCAGAACAGTGAATTTTTAAATGATTGGTCTTTAGGGAATGAGGTGGCAAGGACCTCCCTTGTCTGTGTGTGGCCAATAGTCCATTGTCCATGTGCTCTGGGCCCTTCCCCCACCACCTGCAGGTCAGTCTCTACCCTCTGTGGTCTGAGAAATGTTAATGGCCTCTGCCTTCTGGAGGGGAGGAGTGCCTAAGTGTTTTATGACCTTTCTTTTCCAGGAGGGGAGAGGTCTGGTGGAATTTTCTTCTTCACTGGGACAAGACCAATAGGCATGAGCCCTAGGGTTGTTGATGGCTGCTATAGGAATAAAGCTTGTTTGCATATTAATGTACAACATATTTTATGTTCTTCCTTCAGAAAATGCCCTCCCTGTTAATGTGGTAATGACTCCATGTTGATCAGAGACAGCAGGAGTCTTGGAGGAGAGGGTGTGAATAATGGTAAATGTGGGGGTGGGGTGAGCTTCAGGACAGCCCTTAATGCAGTGGAAAACATGGTTCAAAAATATAATTTCTCGAAAAATAAGGATGCATTACGAATTGTATGAGAAGCTTCACAAATCTAAAACAACAAAAGCAGCTGCTCTGTGAGCCAATTTATCAGAAAAATAGTAAGAAAAAAGATAAAGAGATTTAGGGAGTGGAGATTCTACCTTGCTAAGTTTTTTGTTTATGCTTAGAAAGGCAGACAGATTTCTGAGTTTAGGGTCAACCTGGGACAGAGCAAGGTTAGGCCCAGGTGTGGTAGAAATGGTAATTTCATGACCATGTTTCACACTGCTAGCTTATAGTCTGTACTTAAGAGAGGCAGGCAGATCTCTGATTCTTTTGCATGTTAAAAGAAAATGTATGCTTGCTGTCTTCTAAGAATTTAGGGGCTGGGGTCACCTGGATGCTGATTTATAGGATAATTCAAAGGAAACCTCAAGTAAATGACTGGATTGACATGTAAAATAAGAGACTGAGCTTATGATCTGCAGGGAGAAACTATCCAGAGAATTTTTTTAGGAAGAGAGAACAGCTTGGAAAATTGTCTCCAGCAGAGAACAGGAAGAAAAGCTGTGTAGAGAGAGAACTGCCTAAAGATCTCCAGAGAGAGCAGAACTAAGAGAAAGCAAGTTAGAAAGCTGTCTTGAGCAGAGCTTAGACCACTCGCTTGGACTCACAATTTGACTTTGAGATGTTTGTGTGTGCTGCTCCCAGACACTGATTTCTCTCCGAACCCCTTTCCAAGCTGAGGCTGGTCCCTGGCAGAAAAGGTTTATTTTGGCTTATAACTTGAGAGCACAGTCTGTCATGGAGGAGCAGTCATGGCAACAAGAATTAGAAACAGTTATTCACATGGTATTTGTAGTCAAGAAACAGAGAGAGGAGATTGAGAGAGATGCTGATATTAGATTCATTTTCTATTTTCTTTTTTGCTGTCTGGCTGTAGTATTGAAAGGCCTCCAGATAGGGGAGACCCCCACTCAAGAGATTATGACCACCCAATGACTCAGAGACACCGATCTTGAGGCAACCAGTAAGAGGTTTAATGATTTCAGTATACTGGGGTTCCCTCGCATGTAAGCAAGAAGAGAGAACCCGAGTTTGAGCTAAGAATAGCTTTTATACGGTCTAGGGGGTAGAACAGAGGAACAGTGACTAGGGACAATATGATTGCGACTGAAACAGTGGAATGATGAAGGACTCTTCTGTTAATCAGCCTTCCTCCTGCGTGTTCCTCCAGGTCTAGATTAATCAGCTTCTGTTCAAATCCAGCAAGGTATCCTCTGACTAAGGAATGTGCCCCTCCCAGGATGTGTCCTGGGACAGTGAGATCTATCGTTTTCAGAATCTTGTAAATTTCAGTGCTAACTCAGAACCGCCTGTCATGCTGATAAAGTGCCCATTTTACTTAATTCACTAGACCGAACTACATTTACAAAAGTCGTATAGAATGGGTATTTCCACCTCAGTTAACCTAATCACAGGAATGCCCAGGGATGTATCAAAAGTCATCTAAGGTTAATAATGAACTTCTGAAACATGTAATTTCAAAATGCCTTTAAACTCAGCCCCCCTTTCTCCATAATTTTAGTGAGTCCAGGATACTCATTATTATGGTGAAGAAAGTACAGAAACTTTATGACATCAGGAGCAATGAAAGATATACATACAGACATACATACCATAAAGCAGAGATAAACTGATCTGCACACTCACTGATGAAGGGTACCATCTATGAAACAACTGAATAATTGGAACCTTATTCTATTTATTATATACATCACAGGGACAACCCAGCTAGTTTCAGTAGAAGGTCTCTGTAATGGAGCAGTCTCAGGCTGCAAACATTCATGTGGAGGAAGATGTGTAGGTTGGTTTTAATAGGTTTGCTCTCTATTAAATCATGCCTTTGAATGCCTAGACCATGGGAAGTGGCATTATTTGAAAGATGGCCTTGTTGTAGTAGGTGTGACCTTGATGGAGGAGTACATCACTGTCAGGGTGGCTTTGAGGCTTCTTCTGTCAAACTCTGCCCACTGTGTGGAATCAGAGCCTTCTCCTGGCTGTCTGGGAAAACCAGTATAATCCTGGCTGTCTTCAGATCAAGATGTAGAACTCTCAGCTCCTTCTTTAGTATCATGTCTGCCTGGATGTTGTCATGCTTCCCACCATAATGACTGACTCTTTGAAACTGAACACCAGCCCCAGTTAAATGTTGTCTTTTATAAGAGTTGCCTTAGTCATGGGGTCTCTTTAAAGGAATAAACCCAAACTAAGACAAAGTGTTCTACGATTTCTGCATATTTTGTCAACATTTAATCATTGATTGGAGGAAGCTTTACCAGTTCCTTGACTCTTAGCTGGGGAAGGTTTGCTGGTTATAGTGGGTCCAGGCACTGTGTCATTGCCTGTCTGTGCCCGTGTCATCCAGAGCATCATATGTTCCATATACATAGACTCAGGGGGATCCTATGCTCCCAACAATCTAGCAGATAACATATATGTCCACTCTCCTCTATTTGTCATGCATATGGCTGAGCATCATGTTTTTTCACAGTGACAAAGATTAGTAGAACCCACAACTCTCAAACTGCTAGCTCTTTAACTTACTCACCCTGTACATTAAATATAAAATATAAATATAAAAATATAAATATAAAAATATAAATATAAAAAGCCCTAGCTATGATACTTAACATCTGCTTCTCCCTCTTTGACCAGAATCTTGAGTCTTTCAGGCCCTACTTCTTAGCCCTTTTTGTGTGGAAATTATATATATATATATATATATATATATATATATATATATATATATATATTTGAGCTTTATTTATACTTGTTTTTATATTTTTATACAAAATATGTGTCTTAGTGATCATACGATACTCTATAGAATGAATTTACTCAAAGAATATAAGTTATGGAATTAAATTATTTATAATGAAAATCATCCTAATTTTCTCATTGTTTAATTGTTATTCTTTTTCAATGTACTACCTGAAAATCCAGGTCAGTATCTTAGTGATATGTGTTGTCTCCTCTTTCCTATCCTACCATTTTGGAGAATCTCAATCTGAAGGACCAGGTTTGGTGTGCCAAGACTTTCTGTGTTACTTTTGCTTTTCACTACTTGTGCCTGTACATTTCTCTACTGTGTCAAATTATTTCCATCATGATGTCTCCTATACTTGAATCATTGCCTTCATCTGTCTGCTAGCAGCCAGTCTTTAATGAAAGTGAACTCCAGATTCATTTCTTTAAGATTATTTCTCCAACTGAGAAAGCGATTTGTCTCAGTTTTATGATACCCTTTACAAAATGTCAGCAGTCCCTAAAATTTTTCACATGCAGGATCTTATTTAATTTTCTCAGCAACGTTGTATAGAGCAGGCACCATCAACTCTATTTTATACATGGAGAATTCAATTCATAATTGAGTTCCCTTCTTTCATTTTTATGATACTGGGGACTGAATGTACGGTCTCACATATGCTAGGGAAGTTATCATCATTAAGCTATGTGCTTAACTCTAGTTGAATTTTCTAATCATGGTATTGAAAACTGACAGAAAAGTGTCTTTAAGTTCTCTGTCTTTCACAAACAATAATTTTTCCATTACCATATTTCATGCTTTCTTTTGGGTAATCTGAAAGTTGAGATAGATTAATACACCTAGAAAATTCAGTTCATTTTGATAGAAGTTCATTAGATTGATTCATCATTTGTAAAATAGCCATTACACTAATACAATTCCTCAAATGTAAGAAGAAATTTTAGGTGAATATTAACACTTACCTTTCATGGAGTAACTCATTTCTGAACATATGTGGGCACTGTTCTTAAAGGAGTTGATTAATTCCTCACAATATGAAAATTACTAATGATCCTAACTAAAGTCTATTGCTTTTCTCAGCCACAAAATTTTACTCCTTTGAGCACACTCAAATGTTCTGTATTTTACTAGTCCATTCTTTCTATCTATTTGCTCCCAATTCCATCAGGTTCTGCCTATGCTATCTCCAACAAATAGGCTCTTATTCAAGTTAAGTGGTTTTAGCTTTCATCAAAGTTATCAGTGAACAGCATGTTGCTAAATTTAATGGTAAGTCTTCAGAGTCCTTTTGGTCCATCAGCAGCTTTTGACACCTAATTACTCTCTTTCCTTGAAATGCTTCCCAATCTGGCCTCAAACCCTATGCGAAGCTGTCTCTGTGCTTCTTCATGGCTACTGCTTTTTTGAGTTGTACCAAGTTTCACATTTGAACTTTGTAAGAATAGGAGTTTGGTTTATTGACTTAGTTTCATCAGTTACTTTTGTAGTCTAGCTAGCTGTCCTCAAACTCCCTAATGAACAACTAAACAAATATGGTGATTAAGTTCAAATATATTTCTTCAAATACATTTCTCCTTCTCTCCCTTTGTGAATAATGGGATTTATAATCTATTTGTCATCCCAACTTTGATATTACCAAAAACAATCTTAGAGTTGTCATATTCCAATTTTGACTTCCATGCAAATGTCTAAAAGTCATTTCTTCCCAGGATTGTTTATATGTCTACCATTTCAGTTGTTTAAATCAAATATTAATTGGCAAATATTTTAAGCAGACAAAGCCAAACCTATAGCTTGAAGAATTCTCATTTCAACAACTTTCATTTAAAGCCAAATTTCATGGGAAAGAATTTCAGCGTAGGGGTGTCATGAAACAAAATAATCAAGGTTATTAATTGGAGATAAAGGACATTTAATGCTTCAGAATTAAGTGCAGGCATAAGAAGGGGGACACCAGAGAAAAGAGAAGCTTCTTAAGGAAAGTCCTTTAGTACAGACAACTTGAGATAATTTTAACTAAAGGTTTAAACAATAACTATGTATGTGGGTATTGTCTATTTTCAAACAGTGCTGTTCAAAGGATAAAATTTATAAGCAGGTTCAGCAAAATATTTGAGGTTGATACCTATTTCTCTTCAGCAGCCTTCTTTTTATAAATGAATCTGCAAAACAGTTTATGGGCTACATTGTTTAGATTTAAGCACAAGAGGAAGTGGCTAATATGGTTAAAATTAAAAGTAACAAACATTCTCGTCCTCTGTGTTTGTTGTTTTGAACATCCCAGTTTGAGATGTTTGTAGACAAATGAACATTGTTTAGGTAGATAGATAGAGTCATGTTGAATTTTGTGATTTTCATTCAGATTACAGAGTCAGACATTTTTCTCATTCCAAGAGCCTTAATTTTCCTTATTTTATATTATCTCACATATTAGTTTTATCATTGTCCTGTATCAAATTATGATCCAATTTTGAGTCTTAAAACATTGAACAATTAGTCTTTGCTATTCTCTAGATCAGAATTCTGAAATGCATCTGGAATCTTGGTGTCAGCAGGACAGGATTTTATTGGCAGCTATCAGAACAATCTATTGCCACGTCATTTCCCACTTTTCAGGGTCTCTTTGCATTCTGGTTCCTCTACAGCCTCCTTCTTGCTGTCTAATTCAAACCCAGCATGACATGATAGTCAAGAATAATTTGCTCATCTCGAGATTAGTTTATTTTCATCTGTATAATCCTATATGCCATGCTAGATAATAATCGCAGTTTTAGTTTGGGAGGGCATTATTTCAGACCATCATGTGGAAAAACTTAATGCCTCTCTTGACAATGCACTTTCTTTTCCAACTTAAGTCCAAGTTTAGCTACAATACTTGGTCATTCTAGATTTGAAATGTGTCCATTTCCTGAACCTTACATCAGTCACTGTAATTGATACTAAACTTGTTGAAAACCTTGCCATATGAGAAAAGTTACTCTCTGGCTTCTAATCTTGCTACTGATATAGTATAGTCTCTACCAAAAATAGAGTGTCTTAGTTAAAACAATGTTACCACATCACTTCTTAATAATTTCAAATCTCAGAATGATATTCAAAATTCTCATCCTAGATTATATTTAAACCATATCTTTATTTACCTGCCAGTGCTTGACCATTCATATATTATATTGGACTTACTTCTGCCTATTTTCTTCCTAAGATGTTTGCTACTGTATTTTTGTATTTAGAAAATTTCTCTCTAAATAGGTCTAGAAGGCTACATCTTTTAATACTTTTAAATTACTTTCAAAATAGAAGGGGATTACTTAATATTGTCATGGTAGTCCTATGCCTAAATATGCCATCCTAATTTAGTTTTTTTTTTATACATTAAAACTTCTTGACACAGTATATTCTCATTATTTAGTACTTCCTAGAGGTCTTTTCACATTTTTTTTTTTGTGTGTGTGATGATATCCCTGTTACCTCTATAGCTACACAATGCTTCACATATTGCAAACCCTTCAACAGTATATGTTGAATACTTGAATAGATGAGAATTTTAATGAATGAATTCACAACCTATTGAAGGTAGGCAATGTGATCATCTTCCCTGCATTTGTTGTGAGAAAACTAAAGCTATTTTGAGGTATTTTCAATAAGCAGAGATACTATATCTTGGAACTGAGCTCATACTTTTTACTTCAAATTACTTAGTTTGTACATTTTGACACAGGTTTTGTAAATATTCAAATCATTGTAAAAGAACATATAGAATTGTTTACTGTGGGGCGGTGGGCTGCGGAAGCAGCTGGGTACCTGGTTGAGCAAGTCTTGAATCCCGGACCTTTATCAGGACGGCAGGTGTTCGGCTCTGCCCCCAGGCCCTGGTTCTTCTCATTCAGCTTCAGCCCTCCATATTCCCTCCCACAGAGAGGTTCGTGGCCACCGGTCACGTAGGCATAGCACCATCATGCAGATGAGGCATTCCCAAGCCCTCAGTCCAAGCCAATAAGGGGTTACCTGCTGCCCACCTGCCCCTGACCTTAACCCACCTCAAACTGTATATATTTGGGGGGCCTGATTCAAGTAAAGGTGCGCACAAGATCCACCCCGGTGTCCGAGAGCTTCTGTTGCGGGATCCCCCCCCTCGCAGGCCAGCTGATGCCTCACTGAGGGCCTCGGAGAGTAGAGTCTGTAACACTTTGGAGCTGTAGCACTTCCCTCTCTCCGCCTCCACCACTGGTGGCAGAGGCAAAGCAGGCATCGGCCAGGCTTCCCCTGCCAGCACTCTCCAGACCACTCACTGGCAGAGGCAGCCGTAGTTGGCACCCGCCTTCGGAGACCATTGTGGGACCAGGCTGGGCCGGTCCCACAGTTTACCCAATGATGGAAAAATAATGTAAGTGTCAAGGTTTTGATTTACAGGTTGGAGATGAAGCCTTGTTTGGAGTTTTTCATTCATGTGGCTTTTTGTTCTGGAATGTCTTCAAGCCGCAAGACCAAAGGTTCACAATGTGGAATGTAAACAACTAACATTCTATTATTTCTTTGTTTTTTATTTTCTGAGATTGGTATAATTAATGCCAGGGACCCAAGAGGTTCCCAGGACCCAACAGGGAGGACTTTAGCCAAAATACAAATAAAGAGGAGTGAGAACCTATGGAGACGATAGCCAGTAAATAGGCATGGCCCCGATTGAGGGATGGGACCACCAACTCACCTCAAAAATATTAATCCAGAATCCCTCCTGTGAAAAAGAAATGCTGGAACAAAGATTAGGGATGGCACTTAGTTTTTATAGATTACAGAATTTATACCTAAGTGATATTGAAGATTGCATTTGTTCTTTGTAATATACATATAAATTATCTTCCAGTACCAATAAGTGTGGGTAAAGATTTTACTTGAGTACCAACTTGATTTTCTATATTTGATAATATAAATAAGTTGTATTTTTAGCAGCAATGCCTTGTTAACAGGTTATGGAGCTTAACTAAGGCTTTAACAATGCCTTGGGACATTTGGGGATTTCCTAGAATCTTTTGGCAAACAATGCTACATGATATAACCCATTTCTTCTTGCTTTTTCTAACTCAGATTATTTTCTCAATTGGTAGTTAATTCAGAGTTAGCATATATTTTGTATACTAATATTTGATCAGAATTATATCCCCAAATGTTATTTCCCACTCTTACACTGTATATTTTTGTTGTTTATATAGAAATGACAACTTAAATTCAGGAATTTCTACAGCTAGTAAACATTTTCAGCGAAGTGGCTGGATAAAATATTAACTCAAATTACAAATGAAGTGAGAAAGAAGTCATGGTAAAAGCACCCTTCATTATAGCATCAAATATATAAAATTAATCATTCAAGTGAAAGATTTGTATCACAAAATCTTCAAGTCCTCAAAGAAAGAAACTGAAGAGATTATCAAAAGACTGAATGATCTCCCATGTATCATGCTTTATATATTTTAGATATTAGTACTTTATCAGATGTAGGGTTGGGAAAAGTCTTTTCCAATTCTGTAGGCTACTTCCAATGCTTCTAATTTACTCAGAAGTAAATTAGGATTAATAGGAGTAACAGCAAATAAAACCATCCTTCCAAGGACAATTTACAGATTCAATGCATTGACCATCAAAATATCAGCACAAGTCTGTATAGACTTTAAAAGGACAATTCTCAACTTCATATAGGAACACACACATACACACACACACACACAACACACGATATTTGAAATAATCATGAACAATAAAATAACAATTGGGTATCCGACTAATTCCCATTCCAAGTTTTGCTACAGAGCTATAATATGAAAAACAATATAGTATTGACATAAAAACAGACACAATGATCAATGGAATCAAATTGAAGACCCAGACATAAATCCACATACATATAGACCCCTGATTTTGTATAAAACAAAATCCAGAAATACACAATGGAACGAAAAGAAATCATCTTCAATAAATTGAATATCTGCCTGTAGAATAATGCACATAGATCCTTATTTGTCATCCTGCACACATTCAAGCCCAAGTGGATCAAACCTCAACATAAAAGCACACACTGAAACTGATAGAAGAGAAATTGGGGAGTAGTCTTGAACGTTGTTGGTACAGGCAATAATTTCTGAACAGTATACGAACAGCTTGGGCACTAATAAACAATTAAAAAATGTGACTTCATGGAACTGAAAAGCTTCTATAAAGTAAAGAACACCCTTAATTGGACAACCCATTCTACAGAATAAGAAATTGATTCTTATTAATTTCACATATGATATAAGACTAATACACAGAACTGAAGAAACTAGGTATTGAATAAGAACAAATAAGTCAATTTAAAAAATGGGGTACAGCTCTAAACAGAGAATTTTCAACAGAAGAACCTCAAATGATCTTAAAGAAATGCTCACCATTCTTAGCCAACAAGGAAATGCAAATCAAATCTACTTTCAGAATCCATCTTACACCTGTAGAAACAGCTAAGGTCAACAATACAAATAATGTTGTGCTCATGCTGGAGAGCATGTGGAGCCAGGACACTCCTCCATTGCTGGTGATAGTACAAACTCATAAGCCACAATGGAAATCAATTCGGCATTTCATCAGGAAGTTGGAATTGATCTATATAAGTCCTTATCACACCACTATTGGGACATTACTAAAAGGATACTGCCTCCTACCACAAGGACACTTGTTCAACTTTGTTCATTATAGCTTATTCAAAATATCCAGAAACTGAAAACATCCTAAATGTCCCTCAACAGATGAATGGATAAAGAAAAAGTGATACGTGTATATAAAGGTATATTACCCAGGCATTAAAAAAATAATACCCTGAAATTTTCAGGCAAATCGATGGAACTAGAAAAAAAAAATATCATCCTGAGTGAGGTAGTCCAGAGCCAGGAAGACACATTCAGTATGTATTAACTTATAAGTGTGTATAACTAGTTAGTAAATTATTACCAAGCTATAAACCTATAGGCCCAGAGAGCTTAGAAAAAGAGGAATTTAGGAGTTGACAGATGGATCTCCCTGGTAAGAAGAAATATAATAGAGTATGAGCATACTGGGGCCAGGTGAGGATGAAAGCAGGGGCATCATGTGTGGGTAGATGGAGTGGATGGAGAGAGTGTCCAGAGAGACAGCTGGAATGTGGGGAGGGTGGGCATTTGGGGTGTGGTGTGGAAACCTAGTAGCAGTGGAAACTTCCTGGAAAGTGTAAAGGTGCTCTTAATGAGGACTCCTAGCAAGAAGGTTACAGAATCTCAACTTGCCATCTCTTGTAGCCAGACAAGGCTTCTAATGTCAGGCATAGGTTACACTCAATTGAGTTGTTGGCCATCATGGTCCCTTGGAAATTCCCAAACAATCCAGGCTATTGCTGAGACAAAGGATTGCTCTTTACAAACTGATGATCTGATCGGGCTCCATTGCTGAGAATAACACCCATACAACTCATTGAACATAGAAAGTAGAGTTACTGTCTACATGTTACCCTGAGCCCTAAGTTCTAGTCTCTTTGGTGAGGAAAGGTACTCTGCAAGTTACAGAAATATAAACATGAAAATTGATCCAGCATCAAAACCTTTGGCCTACCTACAATACATCCTGCCAAAAAGGATGCTAGGGCAGTGGTGGCACATAAGTTGTAGGCGTAGCCATCCAGTGTCTGATCTGACTTAAAGGCCAACTCCAAGAGAAGGAAACCACACCTGATACAGCTTGAATGACCAAGAACCATAAACTAGATAGGCCAGAGATCTAGGGTAAAACAAAACACTACTAATCTAAAAAAGTTTATAAAATGATTCCTAGTGATATTTTTTTATACTCATAGAGCAAAGTCCTTATCCAGGCATTATCATAGAGACTTATTCTAGCAGCTGATGTAAATAGGTACAGAGACCGCATAATGCTAGCCATTATGAAAACAGTGAGTGTAAATATTAAATTCCTCCTCTGAGAGTTCAAAGAATCCTGGGGAAGAGGAGGCAGGAAGATTTAAGACCTACAGTGAATGAAGGACACCAGGAGAAAAAAAGCATTCTTTATCAAATAAGTAAGACACATATGAGCTCAGAGAGGCTGAAACAGCAAGCACAGGGCCTACATGGGTTTTTACAGTCCTGTGGATGTGTATTATAGTGATTAGATTAGTATTTTATAGGAATCCTGACTGTGAGAACGAGCATGTCTCTGATCCTTTTGCCTGCTTTTGAGACTGTTTTCTTCACCTTTGGTTGCTGTGTCCAAACTTGATAGGAAAGTTTTTGCTTCACCTTATTGCATTTTATTCTGTCATGTGTGGTTGTTATCTCTTAGAAGCCTGTTTTCTAACAAGAGACAGAAAGGAGAAAGGGAGTACATCCAGAGGGTGAGGGTACTTGGGGTGGAACTCAGAGAAGTAGCAGGTAGGAAAACTATAATTAGGATATATTGCCTGAAAAAAGAATCCACCCCACCCCCCCACTTTTTTTTTTTTTTTTTTTTTTTTTGCTTTTTTTTGTTGTTGTTGTTGATGGTCAAAGATATCCCATAGAAGCCCTCAAACATTATAGGCTATTGCCAATGCTACTTCTTCTTGTTTTTATTTTGTTTGTTTGTTTGTTTGTTTGTTTGTTCATTTTTCGAGACAGGGTTTCTCTGTGTAGCCCTGTCTGTCCTGGAACTCACTCTATAGACCAGGCTGGCCCCGAACTCAGAAATCCTCATGCCTCTGCCTCCTAAATGCTGGGATTAAAGGTGTGCGCCACCACTGCCGGCCAAATCCATTTTTAATAAAAGGAAAAAATAAAACTGTGAGACTTTGAGAGTTATAATATTTTTGACATTAACATTAATAAAATCTTTGTAACAAGAAAAGTTACTATTAAGTAGTGATATCTCCTTGTGCCCAGTTGACAAAGCTCCAATTGTGCTAGTTAGCTTTTTCAACTTGACAGAAACTAAAATAACCTGTAAAGAGGGAACATCACTTGAAGAATTGTCTCTACTAGATTAGCCAATGAGTGTGACTGGATGGTTTTATTTTATTTTTATTTTATTTTATTTTATTTTATTTTTGACTAATGATTGATATGGGAGTGCTCAGCACATTGCCTGTGGTGCTATCCATTGGCAGGTGAACATGGGTTATATAAGAAAGCTAGATTTATTTTTTTATATTATTTTATAGTATCATTGTATTACTACCCTTTAGGCTCCTGTTTGCTTTCTAATGAAAGGACAGAAAGGAGGTGGCTGTGGAGATGGGGATGATCAGAAGACCACCCTTGGGGTCAATTATCTCTTTTGACAAGGAGCTCCAGGAATTAAATTCAGATCATCATTCTTGACAGGAAGCCACATTTTCTTTTTATCATTTCATCAGTTCAACAGATTGTATAAACTGTATAAAATTCAGTATTGAGTTTGTATGAAACCTTGATGATATTTTAAATGAGATTTAATCATATCCTTTTTTAAATATCTATGCCCCAAATATTAATATTAATGCATCATAAAATAATTATACATTAAAGTAGTAAAGCAGCATACATTCACAAAGAAATAAACAAGTAATTTTAAAATTGGTACATTTTATGCACCATGGAAAAATTAATGTTTTGACTTAAAATGCTGTTAAAATACTATAAACTCAGAAATAGAGAGATGGCTTGGCAGTTAAGAACACTCAGGCACCAAAACTATAAATTGAATAAAGCTCTTTTGTTTACAAATTAAAACAAACAAACAAACAAATTGGGACAGCAATGCATTACCAGAAAACCCAAGTTCAATCCCTAGCACCTGCATGGTGACACACAACCATCTGAATCTTCAGTTACAGGGAATGAAACACCCTCTTCTCTCCTCTGTGGGATCCACAGACACGTGGGAGTACATAGATAAATTATTTGCTTTTATACAGGATATCCGTACTTTCTTCATTCACTATTTTTTATTGTTGTTCATAAGATCCTGAAGATTGAAACAACATCACCACACCTGTGAGGCAAGCACTGAACCATTGACATTCATACTTAGCCTTTTTATTTATTGATTTTTAATTTTTAGAACAAGATTTTGTTATGTTGCCAAGGCTTATCTTAAACTCTATATAGTCAAGACAGGCATGAGACGTGCAGCCCTCTAGCTCAGGTTCCCAAGTACCTAACATAATAGTTCTACACCAAACTGGTTTAACCTAATCTATATAGTAGATCAGATTATCTGTGGACAGAGAAGCTTTCATTTCTTTCTCTGAAGCTTCTGTGCATATGCGTGTGCACATGTGTGATGGGACTACTGTGAGCCAGAGGTTGATGTCAGGTATATTTCTCTATTGTTCTCCATTTTATTTTTGAACGTGGATTTTGCTGATTGTCTTGCTTTGCTGGCCAAATGAGCCTTGGGCAGTCTCTTGTCTCTGCCTCTTCTGGACTGGGGTTAAGGATGTACCCTCACAAAAGCTTTATATATACCCACTTGAACAGCCATCTCTGACCCTTATGCTTAAGTGAGAAGTATTTGCAAACTAAACAATCTCTTCAGACCTTCTCTTTTAAACTTTGATATTTATTGAATTTCTTGCCTAACTGCCTTGCTGGAACTTTCAGTACTACACTGAATAGAACTGAAAATAAAAATAGCTGTTGGTATTTTGTTATAGATCTTTAGAATAAACCAGTGAGTGACAGTATTTTATGGATGAACATGGTGTTAACATGGTGTTTATACATGATTGTAACTATTGTAGTCATTTTATTCATATTTCATTTTTGTTTTTTATTATAACAAAAGGTACTGAATTTTGTAATTTTGTGAATTGCTCTTTTTATTGCACAGTAAATGAAACAATGTTTCTCAAGCTCTATTTTGTTAATGTATTATAGTTATTGATTTTTGAATGTTAAATCAATCTTGCACTCTAGTGTCAAATTTCAGTAGGTCATTATGTATACTCCTTTTAATATACTATTAAATTTAGCTTAGTACTTTTTTGTGTTGAATGTTTTGCCTAGAAGGGATATTGATCTATAGATTCTTTCTTCTTATAGAGTTTTTGTCTTTTGGCATCAGATTAATTCTTCATAGAATAAGCTTGGAGTTCTTCCTTGTTTCAGTTTTTTGGAAAGGTTTGAGGAGTGATGATATCTTTAAATATTTGGAAAAAATTAACACTGAACCCACCTGATTCTAAGGTGTTCATTGTTGTTCTTTCTTTGATTACTGATTTGATCTTATTAGTTACCTTCTTCTTCTAGAAGTCTTTTCCTTTCATCTAGTTTCTCTTAGAAGTGATTTCCATTTATCTTGTGCAGTAAACTATAGTAGTATAGCTGTTCATTATATTCACCAACAATTCATTTCCCATTTATGGAAATAGTATTAGTATCCATCCTAAGTATCATAATCGATTCCTCTCTTTTCACTGTGTTCATCTGACTAAAGTTTTGCTCACTTCACCGAATCATTCAAATATGGTATTTTTGATTATCTGTACATTTATTTCTTAGATCAACTTCAATCTTTGTGATTTCTTTCTGATAATTTTCTTTTGCCGTAGAGAATACCTGAGGAATCCATAAAGAAAAGTTGTTGACATTGACTTATGGGTCAGTAGTTAGAAATCTAGGACCAGGTACCTAAGACCTTCATAGTGCTTCAACTCAGAGCAGAAAGAAGGCAGATAGAATGGATGTATGGGAAGAAGACTCACTATTACAAAATGTTTTGTGTCATGGACTCCTATAGTCCAGTTTGGTGAGAAGAGGTGTGACCCGCGCAATCGTCTCGCCAGCAAGAATGCACGCGGGCACACAGGATCCTTCTGCAGCAAGCTTTATTACCATGAAATGAGGAAGACCCCGAGCTCCAAAGGACTGGCACTTATATACACCCCAGAGCGTCGTGTCCATACCTGATTGGCTGCTAGCTCATTGCCCTAGATGATGCCCTGGGCTGGGCCGTGACTTAGCACGCACTTTACCTCAGCGCATGCACATATAGCTTGTTTACGAAGTAGGGGCACAGGATGTCAGCACCATCTTGTAATAGCGAACGCTGCAATCGCGCTCTCACCACTCGCACATGCGCAGATCACTTGTTTACCAGTAACAGATGCAGGATGTCAGCGCCATCTTGCAATAGCGAACGCTGCAATTGTGCCTTCGGCCCTCTACAAAGAGGCGTGATGTGCAGTTAACAGTGACCCACTCATGAGAGCACCACTTGTGACCCAAACACATCACTGAAGACCTTATTTGTTACTGCTGTCAGAATCAGAAACGAGCTTCTCACCTTCTCTCTGAAACATGAACGTACAGAAATATCTCTTTCAAAATCAGTTTTGTTGCCTACATATAATGTTAATGTAGTTATCTATATAGTCTTTAAGTAAAAAACACATGTCAAAGTACATTATTCCATTGATGTTTGAAGAAACAATTAGGAGTATAAAGGTGGGACAATGGTGAAACCTACCTATAGATTTGGTGGGGGAAAAAGGAATGTTAAATTAATGGATGAAAGCCTTCCAACATGTCAATAAACCACATATAAGTTATCGCATCAGTGTTTCCACCAGACATAAGTCTGTAGGATAACATGTAGCTTAAAAGCATTTGTGTTCTACTAAATGGTAAAAGGAATAGTTATACACAGCTAAAAATTTTTATTTATTTATTTATTATTTATAAATAAATTTTTATTTGCTTCTCAAATATTTCCTCTCTCAATCCCATCTCACAGAGTTCCTTCCCCCATCAATCTCCCCTTTGCCTCTGAGAGGGAAGACCCTGTCCCTGGATCCCTCCACTCTCCACCCTGGTGCATCAAGTCTCTGCAGGATTTGGCACAACCTCTCCTACTGAGACCAGACAAGGTAGCCCTCTACTACATATGTGTCAGGGGCCTTATACCAGTCCATGTATGCTCATTGGTTGGTTGCTTTATCTCTGGGAGCTCTCAGGTGTCCAGGTTAGTTGTTGGCCTTCCTGTGGGTTGCCATTGCCTTGAGAGTCTTCAAGCCTCCTGTGACTCTTCAACAGGAGTTCCCGACCACCTTCCAATTTTGTTTGTGGGTATCTGCACCTGTATCAGTCAGCTTCTGGGTATAGCCTCTCAGAGGGCTGCTATGAAGTAATTAGATGACTATCTTATATATTACCAACAATGTATGCTATATTCTCTTGACTTCTGAGTTTTGTATGGCTTGTTAAAATATTATATATTGTAAAGTTATGGGATCATTCCTCATAATTTGTAATTTATCTGTTTCAGAAGCTTTTGAAAATAGTAAAATTAAATAGTTAATGAGTGATAATATTAGGAATCCTTTGCTTAACTGTGAAGCTGCATTTCTTACTAACATGAATAACATGAAGTTCACTGTAGTGTAAGTATTATCTGTAGTGCTGTGTACTAGGTTTTAAGTGAAAATTTTAATATCTTGAACACTTTTATAGCTAGAGAACACTAATGATGAAATTTGTGCTTAGAATTTCTAAATTGTCTGTGGTTTTTTTTTTTTTTTTACATGAACTTTGCTCAGAAAATTGAGGTGTATAGAGATATATAGCATCTTCATTGAGGTTAATGTCCAATTGTTTATGCACTTTTGCAGGTTTCAATCATTGTTATGAATGTTGAATGTAATCATATATATGTCTTGCTCTTGAACAGCAATATTCACATTAGAAAGCAATTTCTTTTCTTAGCATACATTTAGGTCATTCAAAAACTACAGAAATAATGAAGTCATAGAGCATGGAGATAGAGTTATCATTTAAAAACCACAAAAGAATATTGGGTTTATGAATAGTTACTTATTTTATTAATATGTGAGAAGAGAATTAATATTCCTCATCCAGTTTCACAATTAAAGCAAATTCACCATTATACTAAAGAGTGTATCCCTGGAGATTCTCTCTGAACTGAAATAATTGACAAATCTGTGGTTAATTATCTTCATCTCTGAGTACACCAGCAACAAGAAAAAATAACAAGGAATGGCCCATGAACCATGTACGCCTTTTGCTCTACAAGTGGCCCACTAGGAGCACTGTTTAGCATGCTTAAAGCCAACACAAGGCACTTGGAATCTCCTTTACATTCTGTCCTGGCTTTCTGGGTTAATGGAGGGCTTACATGTTTAGAGCTGTCAAGTGAGCATCTTTCTACCAGTCTTGCATCAATTTCAGAAGAGGGTAAAAGAACAAAGAATGTAATCTTTTTCCATGTAATTTAAGAGTACTCAATTATTTGGGCACTCTGAGATCGTTATTTTATCATTTTGAAGAGCATGCAGTTAATTGAAGGATAAAGTGATCTGAGTTAGCCGAACCGCACAATTGTTTTAATTGCTTCCCCATGGTGAATCGTACTGCACTTTCAAGTTTTTCAAAGAGCTTGTTTTGTTTAAGTCTGTTCCTGTCTCCCACTTTTAAATCTTGTTGATATAGTCATTTGCTAGTTTTCCATTACAAACATATATTACTTCTGATTTATGATTGAAGGTGTTTTGTTGAAATTTCTTCTTCAAATGTTTCAGAATTCCTTTGTTTTAGTCTCTGTTCTGCACGTACACCAGTACTTTCTTTTCCTCATGCAATATTGTTCATATTACTACTATGTGACTCATACTCTGATTCTTATAAGTTTAATAATCTTGCTAACAGTACTGTGAATGTTATTTGAACAAATTAAAGTTTTTATGATGTTATCTCCTAAGTGACATTTTTAACATTAAGACAGTAAACTAGTGATGATAATTGGAAAACATTTATAGAATGAGTATTTAACAACAGTAATACAAAGAGTAGATTACAAGTAATCTAATTTTTAATATAAGCAAAATGATCTAGACAGATCACTTTAATATATTTTCTTTTAGTTATCAACAACAACAAGTTTATGAGGGTACTGTCTTGTATTTCTCTCATTTTGTGGTACTAGGGATAAAGCCCAGAGAGTCCTGGACACAGAGGTACAGACCAGCTCATTTTTGTCTTTCTATTAGATATAGGATTTCACTGAAGTACACACATTGGTCTTGAACTCACAGTCCTCCCGTCTAAACCTTCCAAGCAGCTAGGGTGGTAAGATTGTACCACTCCATCTACATCAGGTCTTTCCTTTCTACATAAACACGAATATCACAATTCTGAACACTTACAGCACCCTGCAGCTTCCCAAATGCAACCATGTTTCAGCCTGTCTGTCCACTGAGGTGTTTTCTGAATTCTTCATCACTGTGAGCAACTACACTGTTTGGTTTAATACTTATGCTCTAAGGGCTATGTATCTGCTTATCCGTTATTGTGGTATTCTCACCTCAGTGTTCCTTATGTTTCTTTATTGAATTAGGTATGATTCATATGTTAAATAAGGCCTTTGTAAGTTGTTCCACCAACATGTTTGGACTAACTGAACATGATGGGACAAATATACAAAATTTGGTAACCCATAGTTTTGTAAAAGGCTGTCATTATTGTCATATGATCACTGTAAACTTATGTTTCATTCAAATAGTTTTAGTTAGTCAGTGGCTTGAAATATGTGAGGCAGTAACTTCTTAGTTATCATGTAGAGCAGTGTTCTAAGAGGATGTGTTAGAAATGGCAATTACCTTTAGGTGCCACTATTTCTCTGTGTATGAGAGGTGGGTATGCAGGTAGGTGAAACAGAGTAAGTAAAAAATAAAGTTACAGTAGAGTGTTGATTATTGTATATCACACATAGCCTTATAAGCTGTGTTATATTTATATGCCTGTTGTAATGAGTGACCTTTAACTGGATTTCTTACAAGAGAAAATTATTTCCCCATATATCTATAGGCAAAGAATTTTATGTTGCAAGAGGCAGCGTAACTTCTAACAAACGATGTATTATAGAGTGCTTCTCTGCCTCTCCTTTGCCTCTGGTATCACTTGCAATCTTAAGTATCTTTTAGTTTATGGATATATATATTGTATCGGTGCTGTGTTGTTGCATGAGGCTCACATAGCCTATCTTTGTATCCAAACATTTCTTTTCTGTTAAAGATGCTAGACATTGAAACAGACTCATTTTAATCCACAGTTATATTTTCTTAACATGATTGTATCTGCAGAGTCCTTGTATCCAAATAAGGCTGTATTCTGATGTCTATACACATTTAGAAAACAGTACTTTCTTGAGCATATGAGTTATGGAGATGAATCTGGGTTTTAGTAAGGAAGATTAAAGCACTGGACTTATTTAAAATTTATATTTTTGTTTGTATATCCCATAAGGTATAGTTATCTATCTACTGGGATACTACAATAAATACCAAAATGGTTATCCAAAGCTTTATATTTTAGAATATTAGACAGTATAAACATATCAAAGGAACTTGAAGTGATGGAGCCAAAAACAAGGGAAATAGGTCATTGATGGTGCTGTTCTCAGAAGGAAAAATGTACTTCCCATGGAAGACTGACTAGATGCTATGAGAATGAGTGTTATAAAAGAGGTGGTCTGATCCTAGGATCACTTAATCTTTCTGTTTGTCCAGGTCATCCAACCCCTTCATTTTTACCAGAATGTCCTCTGCTGTCAGGCTCTCACCATAAGCCAATCTAATGGGACCCCACCCATGATCATGAAATTTCACTTTAAAATTCTGTGGTGGGTGAATATCATAAAATAATTATGTATATGCATGAAGGTGACAAGGTGAAAGACAATGATATGTCTAATTAATATATGCTAATAAAACATTACAATATGCATACCATTTACATGGCAAATTATAGGATTTTGCTTCAGATATATTCAAATGAAGCTTATAGATACATAATTAATTATAATTTTGTAAAGAAAAGTCTTTCGATAATAGGCCTTTTTTGTTAGTTTTGTTGAGACAGGGTATCTCTGTGTAATAATCCTGACTGTCCTGGAATTTACTGTGTAGATCTGCCTGCCTCTGCCTCTCAAGTGCTGAGATTAAAGGCATGTAGCACAATCCAGGCTATTAATAAGACTTTTATAGAAGAGTCTAAAATATAAAAATAATCATAATTTTAAAAATTCAGTAGTGCCAGTTAAATTAAGCTAGTGATTTTTCAAACTTTTGACCACAGCTCAAAGGAAAAAGTACATTTTATACTTTTTCAGTCTTTAAATCTTGGAATACTAAGTCCCCCAAATGAACCTTATTGTGTTTTTATATGTCCTTACTAAATTCCACATTATTTATTCAGGGATACATTTTGAGTTTTTCCTTCTCTTTGTAATCATCTCTCTTCTTTCATTTTTTTTGTTCTTCTCTATTTTATTCTCTTTCATTTTATTCTTTTTCTTTCACTCCCCCTTTTCTGACTGTGTCTTTACAAATGTATGTAAAACAAGTAGCTGCTATGTTTGGGTGAATGTTAATTGGTGTATTGGGATGGGTGGTTAAGCCGAGAGTGTTTGGGGACTCACATTTATTTATTTATTTAGTTCATTGATGGTAGTGTGAGTATGAGAATGGTAAGAAGAGACAGCACATAGACTTATTTTTCTCTTTTCACCATGGGCATTCCGGATATTGAATTGGGTTATCATTAAGAAAGACTTCTTTTGCCAACATGTTCCTTTCACATGCTAACTTTGTGATGGTTTGTGTTAGGCCTCTGGACTTTACTGTGCCTCCTCCTCCAATCTTCTATTTTTTTTTGGAGGGGAGGAAAGGATTTATTTGGTTTGAACTTCCATATAATTCTTCAATATGGATGGAAACCAGGACAGGAACTCAAACAGGGCAGGAACTTGTAAGAAGGAGATGATGCAGAGACTGCAGAGGGACTCTGCTTACTTGCTTACTCCCCATGGCTCAGCCTGCTTTCTTACAGAACACAGACGTAAATATCCAGGGATGGCACCAGCAACAATGGAAAGTATCCCCCCAACCCCCCACGGGTTACTAGTGATGAAAATTCTCTATAGATTTGCCAACTGTTGGATTTTATGGAGACATTTTTCTCAGTTGGCATTCCCTCCTCCCACTAAGAGTAAAGAATCCTCCGAGTATCTTTCTTGTGTCAGATCATGGGGTTCCCAATGGAGGAGTTAGAGAGAAAACTGAAGGAGCTGAAAGGGTTTGTGGCCCCATGGGTAGAGCAACAATAACAACTAACCAGAGCTCCCAGGGTCTAAACAACCAACCAGAGAGCACATAGGGAGGGAACCATGGCTCCACCTGTATATGTAGGGAGGATAGCCTTGTTGTGCATAGGTGGTAGAGGAGATCCTTGGTCCCATGAAGGGTGGATGCCCCAGTGTGGGGGAATTCGAGGGTGGGAGGTGGGGTTGGGTGGATGGATGGGGCACATACTCATAGAAGCAGAGGAGGGGGATGGGATAGGGGGTTCCTGGGTGGGTGGGTGAATGGGGAAAGGGGATAACATCTGAAATGTAATTCAAATATCCAATAAAAATGTAAAAAGAAAAAAACAATTTTGACACAAAAAGGATACTAAGAGGATTGTTTATCCAATCTCCTATTAATGCCTTTGATTTGAATCCTTCTTCCTAAAGAATGCAGGACTCACGGATGCTTCCAGAATTTGTTCTTTCCAGTGCTACTTCAACCTCAAGTATTTGGATGATCCTCTAACAACTTTTAGTGGTGTTAAAATGTCAAAAATGTTCAAATTCTTTCAGTTGCTCTTCAGTGTGGATCTAGACACTTAGGCCAGATCCCTGAATGAGGCCACTCTGCAGTGTGTCTGGGGCAATGTTAAGAAGCAATCAGTACTGTTAACACAGCTGTGTTTATGTTACCCAGATCTTCCATAATTTTTTCTCTCTATGCTCTACTACCTCATATGATGTCAACATTTCAACCTCTCCTATGTCGGCCGTGGAAGGATTGCCAGTGGCCTGAAACCCTGAGATTGCAGGTGTTTGGCCATACCCCCAGAACCCCTGACCCTACTCCATTTACACAGGTAAGGGGCATGACTAAAAGCCCTGCTTTGAGATTTACATATTAATGAGGCCAGGGACATAGCTAATTAAGTCTTCTCTAGCCCCTCCCCTCGTCTACTCCAAATATAAGGGAGCGGATTTGGGCTTTTGGCAGGCGGCACACATCATCCAGATACAACTTTCCCGTCACAGATAATAAAAACTACTCCTTAGAAACTCAGTCCACGTATCTTCTCGGGCCTGCTTCCGTCATCTGCGAATCCAGACCTTTACAATTATGTGGGAACCACCACACCACAGGAAAAGCCTCGGCCTCAGGACTCTACCACCGCTGGCCCTCGGGACTCCACCTCCACTGCCGCATCGGCCGGTGGGCTGCAGCCCCATGAGACCAGGCCTCTTCTGCTGCCATGAGGGACCAGGCCTGGGGTCGGGGAAGCCCGCCCCCGCAAATGATCCCACACTCCTAAACATTTATAAGAAGTCATATTTTCTTTTATTCTGGTAGTTGACAGACTCTTGAGGTGGATTTTGTTCAGGAAGTGCTTTGAGGATCACTCTCCCAAGAGATTCCTTTGATCTCTATCTGCCAACCTCTTATGCCAGAGTGTTTCTCAATTTTCCTCCCTCTCTCTCCTTCTCTCCCTCTCCCTCTCTCTCTCTTTTTCTCTCTCTCTTAAATTTATTTAATCTTATTTTTTATACTCCAGATTTTATCTCCATCCTGGTCCACCCTCTAACTGTTCCCCAACCCATACCTCTTCCCCACTCCCTGCCTCCACAACGATGTCCCCACAACCCCACCCCTACCCCACCAAACCTTTAAACTTCCTGGGGCCTACAGTCTCTTGAGGGTTAGGCGCATTTTCTCTGGCTGAACCCAGACCCAGAAGTACTCTGCTGTATATGTGTTGGGGCCTCATATCAGCTGGTGTATGCTGCCTGGTTGGTGGTCCAGTGTCTGAGAGATCTCAGGGATCCAGGTTAATTGAGACTTCTGATCTTCCTATAGGATTGACCTCCTCTTAAGCTTCTTCCAGCCTTTCCCTAATTCAACCACAAGGGTCAGCAGCTTCTGTTCATTGGTTGGATGTAAATATCTGCATCTGACTCTTTCAGCTGCTTGTTGGGCCTTTCAGAGGGCAGCCATGATAGATCCCGTTTTTTTGTGAGCACTACATAGCCTCAGTAATAGTGTCAGACCTTGGTGTCTCCCTTGAGCTGGATCCCACTTTGGGCCTGTTGCTGGACCTCCTTTTCCTCTGGCTCCTCTCCATTTTCATCCATGCAGGGTTTTTTGTTTTTTTTTTTTTCTTCCAGACAGGAACAAACCCTCTATCAGATGTGGGGTTAGTGAAGATTTTTTTTCCTAATCCCATCCTATGATGCTAATTTGTTTTATTGACTATGTCCTTTCCCTTACAGAAGTTTTCTACTTTCATGAGGTCCCATTTATCAATTCTTGAACTTAGAGAATGAGCCTTTGGAGTTCTGTTTCAGAAATTTCCCTTGTGCCAATGGGTTCAAGGCTCTTTTCTAATTTCTCTTCTATTAGATTTGGTGTATTTGGTTTTATGTTGAGGTACTTGGTCCATTTGGACTTGAGCTTTGTACAAGGTGTCAAATATGGGTCTATTTTTCAGAACTGGCTTTTTCATTTAAAATTATTCATGATAAATGGCATAAGTATGCTTTTATGAAACAATGATTTCCTTTAGAGTGGCATTGTTATTGAACACACATATATTCTGGCTACCTAGCACACAATTGATTATGTAGTGATAATGTAAGTTGATATGCCATAATGTAATGTACAAGAAGTAGACATGTAGAATATGTCTGCTTCAGGGTGCCTTCAGGGTGCAAGGTACTATGGAAGAAATCTTAAATTGTTGCACTGAAACCTCTTAGTGAAAAGTGGCATGCATTAAACCCCATGATTACACAACAGCATCCATACTTGTTACCAGAAAATGATTACAAGAAGTTAGATTACTATTCTGATGTTTGTACTATTGATTTAGAGATTATAATAATCAACAGAAAATGCATACACACAGATACACACATGTGTGTATTACTTCCAAACAAATTCACAGTAGAATTTTATGAACATACAATATAGCCATCAAATACTGCACTATTTTCATATTTAAAGCTGAGCAATTTTAAAGTGATCTCTTACACTCTGTATAAGGCAGTAAAAATCACTTATTAGAATACTCTTGTATAGCAGTTTAGAGACTAAGGCATGTAGAGTGCCATCAGAACTGATTTGACTGCTTATTTGAACATAAGGTTTGTATTTCACCCCAAAAACTAGCTAATATAGCATATGCAATTGATTTCTTTAGTTTATTATAGATTTTCTGTAAATTATTGCTTTCACTTTTAATTTGGCTTGACCACAACACAAATTACCATGGGGACTTTATTAATTCCCAGTAAAGTTGCAGATTTCTAAACACTTAACACATACAGGATTTCAGCTTCTCACCTACAATCTCTGATGGTCCTCTGTGTCTAATTCTTACATGAAGGTATCTTCAGCTTTTTGTAGTTTTATGGTAATTTTTTACATAATAATATATGAAGGCTATAAACTGATGATTTGGTGGTTTCCTTACAGGAATGCCACATTAAATATTTACCAAAGTAACAATCCTCATTGAAGAATCACCTGTGTCTTTTACATGACAACAATCTGCTAAATGAAGCAGAGGATTCTGATTCAGTCTGAGTTGTGCTTACACTCTCACCTGTCTGAAGGATCTATGGTGTACATCCAATAACTGGCCACTCGAACAAGTGGTTACACTCTAAAACTTGAGAAATGACTCAATTTAAGAAGACAGCAAATGAACTTATAGGATCCCATATGGCTAGAGGGCAACAGATATTTGAAGGAAAGCCTTCTCTATCATTTAATCAGATTTCTATCTGTTCTAAATTTCTAAAATTTCCAAAATCCTGACCCTGAGAAGCAGGATCAGCAATCAAATGGAAAAAGCATATTCAAGTTAAGGTTGTAGATCAAATGCAGAGACACTGAATTTTCCTCTTGTGATTGCAGAAAAGCTGCAGTGATGATAATAGAAATTTAACATCTATAGACAAAACTGGAAATAACAACAAAACAAAATTAAATACAGAAAATATAACAAAATAGTGGAAACTTGGTTATCAAAGAAGCCCAATCCAAGCAATGACAGTGTGACAATACAAGAAGGCACAACCATCTTGATTTATACTGCTTAAAAATTAGGAATCTCAGGGAGTAAATCAGACAAGGCTGTGGGGCTGACAATGAGGTCGACATGGGATGTAGCATTCGAATGAAGAGGACTCAGGAAGTCAACTCTTTATGTTTTCCCATTTTGTAAACCCTAAAGAGATCTGAAGCTTCAGTATCTGGGAAAATTTCAACACATCCAGATCTAAAGATTTGGGATAGGACATAAGTATTACTTTGGGTGCATCATTCTCAAAACTGGTAAACTGAATGGAGAAACCTCTGAAAAAATTTTTTTTTGTGTGTGTGGGGGGAGGTTTCAGCAATGTTCCTCACTATAGGCTGCCAGACCCTGGTTCCTTTGGTAAGAGTTTTAAGGATGTGAGGAATAGCTTCATTCTCAAAGAAACTATAAAATGATACAAGTTTATGAAAAAGCAGCATGTGCTTTTGTGCTTTATAAGGTCTTCATTTATGCATGCTGTGCTGGCATGTTGCAAATCATGCCTCCTTTTCTTTGATTTGTACACTTACTTGATACTTTATGGAAGTTCAAAGTTGATAACTATATTTATATAAACTCAAGTTTATGAATAAATTAATTTAACTATTTGCTATCAGCCAAAGATTATAAAATCTCTGAAGAAGACAGATTTTCATATAGTAGTTTGGATTCTCTCTCTCTCCACACACAAACACACACACACACACACAACAGAGAGAGAGAGAGAGAGAGAGAGAGAGAGAGAGAGGAAGAGAGACAGAGAAAGGAGACAGAGACAGAAAAAGACAGAATTACAGAGGGACAGAGAGACAGGGAGACAGAGAGACGGAGAGGGATACCATATCATTGCTTTGGCAGTGATAACAAACCTGTAAACAATTGTAGTTCTTAGTGATATCAGAAACTACATCCATAAAGTTGTAGGACCAGCCCAGCCTGGTCCCCGATGGTCTCGAAGCGGTGCGAACTGCGGCTGCCTCTGCCTGTGACTGGTCTGGAGAGTCTGGCAGGGAAGCCTGGCCAATGCCCCAGCGGTGGCGGCGGGAGAGAGGGAAGTGCTACAGCTCCAAAGTGTTACAGCTCTACTCTCAAGGCCCTCAGTGAGGGCTCGAGGGGGGTAATCCCGCAACAGAAGCTCTCAGACACCGGGTGGATCTTGTGCGCACCTTTACTTGAATCAGGCCCCCCAAATATATACAGTTTGAGGTGGGTTAAGGTCAGGGGCAGGTGAGCAGCAGGTAACCCCTTATTGGCTTGGACTGAGGGCTTGGGAATGCCTCATCTGCATGATGGTGCTATTCCTACGTGACCGGTGGCCAGAACCTCTCTGTGGGAGGGAATGTGGAGGGCTGAAGCTGAATGAGAAGAACCAGGGCCTGGGGGCAGAGCCGAACACCTGCCGTCCTGATAAAGGTCCGGGTTCAAGACTTGCTCAACCAGGTACCCAGCTGCTTCCCGCAGCCCACCGCCCCACATAAAGTCTGACCAAATAATATCAGTTCTTTCCATTTACATTCCAAGACTTGTATTTACATTTCAGAATATGTTATTTAAATGGATTACAATGTAACACCTCCAAAATTAGATGGAGCTCCTGGGAGTCTTGTGGAAGAGTTGGAGGAAGGATTAATGGACTCGAAGTGGATAGAGACTCCACAAGAAGACCAATATGTCAACTAATCTGGACCCTTGGGGACTTCCAGAGATTGAACCATGAACCAGGGAGGAAATATGGGCTGGATCTAGGCCCCTCACATATATGTAACAGATGTTCAGCTTGGTCTTCATGTGTGCCCCAAACAACCTGCCCCTGACTCTGTTGCCTGCCTTTGGATCCTGTTCCCCTAACTGATCTGCTTTATCTGGCCTCAGTGGGAGAGTATGTGCCTAGTCCTACAGTGACTTGATGTGCCAGGTTGAATTGATTGGGTCAGGGATGCTCTACCTTCTCAGAGAAGAAAAGGGAAAGATGCAGAGATAATGTAGAATTGGAGAGGGGTCTGGGTTCTGGATGTCCAAGGAATAAATAACTTAATTAAAGAAAAATAGTAAAATAAAGATATGTTTTTATATTAAAAGAAATGAAGAGGAAAGCTTCACTGTGATAGCAGAACAAAGGTAGGATCTGTGTTTGGTCACAGAAATTGGGTTTCATTAGCAAAGTTTCCACCTGGCCAAGAGCATAGTAGCTGCTGAAGTAACTACAGGGGATGAGAAGAGAGGATCCAAAGTATTAGCTTTTTTCTTTCTTCTTCTTCCTTCCTTCCTTCCTTCCTTCCTTCTCTTCCTTCCTTCTCTTCCTTCCTTTCTTTCTTTCTTTCTTTCTTTCTTCTTTCTTTCTTTCTTTCATCTTGCCAAGAACAGGGAAGAAATACAAGAGAAAGAAATCTTGGCCTCTGTATCTCCAGCATGCTTAGAGCATATCCAGTATTTCAGTTTTAGATTAGTTCCATACATTTTGTGCAATGTTAATTTTATGAATTGGAACCAGAACTGAGCTCTGCAAAGTACATCTTGAATCCTCTCTGTTAACCTTTATGAATCTGTGTGGAGTACAAGGTTGTTGTGTCTCAGTTAAAGTGTATACTGAGGATAAAACATTGTTGTTTTGCTATGTGTACCTGCCGACATCTTTTTTGTTTCTGAGAGGAGGAAATTTTATTTCTCTTTTTAAGTAAACAATATGATGTTTAGTGATTTTAAACTCATATATCTCAGTCTTCAATTAAGACTCAAATTAAAACTTTGCTGGCAAACATAGAAAGTGTTTCTTTGAAATATAAAGTAAATAAGAAGCAGGTATACAGAACAGTGTCACTTAAATATACATGCTTGTACAGGAAGAATTAGAACATAAAAGGCCCCAGGTTCTATTTTCCAAAGACAGACAGGAGAATATCTGTAAGAAAATTTGCTCTTATTTGTGAAGAAATTAGTAGAAAGATGGAAAAATAAAATAAAAAAGAAAGAAAATTTGTGAATTTAAGTGAAGATTAATTTCTATGATTTCCAATAATTTTTCTAATTCAAGATTTAAACTTTTACTTTTTTCTTCAGGAACGAACAGTTCTCTATTTCTAAAATCATCATAAAATACAGTCTTATTTTGGCAGAGAAATAAAAGAATTTTGAATCACCAGATACAGAAACTCCCTAGCATTTTGATTTCTAAAGTACATGTTATGAATTACTACGTAAAACATTATTCTGATTTGGTAGACATTGGCTTTAAAGTGCTTTTATTTATAATTTGTCATATAAACCTGGAGAACAACCTATTTTTTGGTTTGCATTTTTGAAAAGGTCATGGCTCCGTAGAGCGCAAGTTTACATCAGAAGAGAGATGACCTTTGCTCCTAACCCTCCTTTGGATATGATTCCTCAAGGGGAGCATTGTTTGCTGACATGTACTTAGATCTTTAATTGGCATTTGAAGTAGAATAGAAGCTTAATAAAAAATTAATTATAAAATAACCAATTTTTTAAATGCTGAAATGTACACCTAACAGATTTTCTATTAGGAAAGATATGTACTATTATAGTCAGAGTTGTGTAAGTTTTCCTTTTGCTATGGCAAAATATAGGAAGCATAATTCAACAACCTAATATTTTTCTATCAAATTTAACTTGAACAACAATTACTTAATGTCCTATTTCTATATTTGGTTTAAACTCCCAGTTACCAAAATAATAACCTAATAAACATTCTTATTTCTATATATTCAGAGAAATATTCATTTCTAATAATCATATACATATATTTCTTTCTTTATTTATTTAAATCAAATTGTAATTTTTACTTAATAACACAGGGGTTATAAACACAAAAAGGCAGGACATGGGGAAGGGATGACACCGGAGTGTAGGTGTTCAGGAGGAGTACAGATATTTTTCAGAACAGGGTATCGGCTGGGTGAAGGTTCAGGGGACAGGTCACTATGACTCTGCCTATGATTCACTTGTCCTTATCTAAATTGGTACTATCCACCAAGGCTACCTACTTACAAGATCTATGAGTACTCAGGCTGGTAAATTTCCACAAAAGCTGCCTGTTTACAATAGTTTATAGCCATTTGTTTCAGTGTTTTTCCACAGAGACCCAAGACTTTAGGTTATCATGTATGTATGTCAGGCTTATTGCTGATTTTAGGCCTATACATATATTTCTCAAACAGTATTTAAATAGGGTTTTTGAGAACTTCAGAGAGCAGAGTAAATGGTGCCACAGTGATCAAAAGTTTTCAGATAGAGGACCTTTGATTAACACTCTATGCCATATACTTCTTACTGTTTTATACATACAGCTCTATCACAAATATTTGCATGACAATTATGTGTAAACATGATCATACATATACATATATGTATACCACACCACCACACCAACACCACACACACACAGACCACACAAGCACACACACAACACACACACACACACACACACACAACCCCACACACATATATATATATATATATATATATATATATATATATATTTACTGAGCTGCAGTGATTCTGAACTTAGACAAATTTTAGAATTTTACTGTGTTACCAGAATATTTGAAAAAATAGGCAAAAACAGAAAAAAATAAACTGCTCAGTACCTGAAACTTATACTCTCTATCCTATGACTTGGGTGGGCACCATTATAGTTTCCTCTCTGTTTGTATCAGGCAGGAGAATCTGTTAGAAATATGGCTAAGAATATCAAAGAAGAACAAAACACAACTACAAAGGTAATATGAGTTAGGCATTGATCTTAATTATGTTTTAACATTCTTTACTTCTCTGTCTTTGGTTTGCTCAGAGAAGAAGAATGAAACCTGGATGTAAGGGTCTTGCATTTTTTTTTTTAAACTATCTAAATTACCTGATTTAAAATAGTTCCTAGAAGTCAGTTCTCATCTCTGGCATGACTTCTCTCATTGCTTAGAGTAATGTAAAATTAGAACATTGAATTCATGTCTTGATTATCACCTCCCTTAGAACATGAACTTTTGAAAATAACATTGACAATCAAACTATCTTTTGCAAGTCTGTCTCACCAATATCTAACAGTTTTGTCATAATTTTGTCATAAATAAGTACTTTTTGCAGGTGACCAACTGAGGTACTATAGATGTTCCCTGGTATGGTAATCATGGATGAGAATGTACTTTAAAATCACAGCTAAGACTCTTTAAAATTCTAAGTACTGAAAAGTTGTATACACACTCAAGTGTGATAGTTAATTATGAAAAGAAAATTTCTTAACCTTGCCTTTATCAATGGCATTTTAAAGTGTGGCCTGAAGGTGGCAACGTTGAATAAAATTCTGCATATTTTTCCAGGCAAAGCTTTTGCTGATGATTTTAATTAAACTCTTATATTTTAAACATCTTCTCTACACTTTTATTTACTATAGTGTACAACAGAGAATTTTACTGATTTTTTTATACTGTAACCTTGAATATACATGTTGAAAGAAAACATTTACAACTATGAAGAATGAGAGTTAACCTAGGTAATGTTCAATGTACTTTGCTCAAATTTTCAAAGTGATAAAATCAGTTCTAAATGCAACATATGTTTCTTGCCAAGAAAATTTGCATCAATAGATATGTTTAAGCATAGGCCAGTGCCTGTTTTTTTGAGATACAAAATTATTTTCTCTGCTATATTCATTTAAAGAAAACAATAATTAGTGTATATTATATATATATATATAATATATGAATTCATTCAACAGCAACTACCATATAATACCATCACAACAACAAACAGAACATTTGCAATCAGTATAATGTAAAGTTTACTAACAATACAAATCTCTGATTATCATACTTTGAGGTATATTGTCATATTTTCTATTTTTTTTCATTTCTTTCAGGTCTTAGAAACTTCATAAAACAAGCTCTACTAATTCATACTCACCTGAATCTTCAAAGCATCACTGTGAAGTAGAAAGGTAGCAAGCAATATGTCACAGAGGTTAATTGACTTCTTATGAGACCTGTCACTGCATAGCTAAAATAGATTTTTGAGTTTCATATCTCCAGACAATGACAACTGCCCATGGTTATAATTCTGTTATCATGTTTATAGACACCAGATATACCAGCCACTATCTTGCTTCTGGGAAATAGACAAATCATGCTTTTGTGCTATTTAGAATTTTGTTGTATATATAATATTTGTTCTGGATAAGGTTTTGAAGCTCTGGTGCATAGTGTAAAAGAATTCAAACATATCACTTCTATAAGTTAATAGGTATTTCCTTTCTACAGCATATTATTATAAAGACATAGGATATTGTCTTAAATTCTCTAAGGATCCTCTTTTGAATCAATTAGAATTCTTAAAGGTCAATTTTAGGATTGACAAAATAGCTGCATTGTTTTATGAAGATTATATGAGATAATCATCAGAACAAGGTCAAAGTAATACAACTTGCCTAAGAGAGTTAAGAGCTGTAAAGACAGAAAAAGGAGGCTGGTGTGTAGGAAGCTAATCAGGAATCGGGCAGTACCAGAAACAGCATGAAACATATGAGTCCTAGCAGCAGGTGCAGAGAAAATATACAGAGTCTCTAGTCACAAGTCTTCAAGATTTTATATATATATACACTATTACCAAGAGGAACTGTACCACTGCGATTTGTCAATATAGTTGCTAGGCAAAGAAATCAAATAGGTGGGATGCTTTATGACAGAACTGTTCTTTAATTTCCTTGGCTTCAGGCCAGGTTTAGTTTTATTGGTTATAGTTTTCATTTTACATAAAGACCCCTTCCTCCTATCTATGAGGACTGTTTGATACATAAACGAACATGATACAACTTTGGAATATTTCATTTTATAATCAGAACTCTGGACCACATATCCAAGTGGAAAGAACTAGACATTTGTAGTGGGTTGATCTGATGCTACTTATATTGTAATGCTAAATACTGGCTCCTAAAGCCTGATTGTCACCAGAGAGGTGAGTCCCCAAAGTGATGCTAGATCTGTGATCTTCCCCAACCAAGTTATTCCTGATTGGCGAATAAAGGTGACTACAGCCTATACCTGGAAAAAAATGAGATATGTGGAGTTTGTGGTTCCCAGGCTTGGGGTTGGAGGAGAACCATGAGATGAAGAGAGGAAGATGGAGAGAGGAGATGATGTCATGGAGTAAGAATATTAAAATACTGGCCATGAGGGCTGGCTATTTGGAGTTAAGAGCAGCCAAAACAAAACATGGCAAATTGTATAGTGGGAATATTGGCAGGAAAATAGACTTCATAGCATAAAGGATAGATATTTGCTGAGCTTTAGTGCTGGTTAAGGCTCATTATAAATATAAAGGTTCTGTGTGTCTGTCTTTTATCTGGGAACTGAATAATCAAGGGAGGGGTAGGAGTCCCAGATTGAGATTAAATATATTGGCAACCTATAAACATATTGGCAACCAATGTCTGGCAAGAAGTCACTTTTTAACAAAATTGATTTCAGATTCCTAAATTTAAAATGTGTGTGTGTGTGTGTGTGTGTGTGTGTGTGTGTATACTGTTCCTCTAAAACTAGGTGGGGGAAATGGTTTCTTAGCAATGTAGCTTTTCCCCAAGCCACACAAAAAGCTGTGAGGGTTGGGAACCAGTGTAAAATACATAGTGATTTGGTATGTATGATTCCAGGGATTCACAGTATAAACTAAGACAGAGCTGAATCTCCAAACCAAAGGGCCCACCAGCCAACAGAGCCCTTAAGCTACAATGGCAGGCTTAAATGCCATCCAGCCTAGGCTTTTCTTGGACAGTTACTTAACACTGCTGCAAAAACACAGCTGTGAGCTGAGGACACATGTCAGCTTAAGTGTACAAGCAACATAGCATCTGAATTAAAAACTACCCAATGCAGGAGACAGAAGAAAGCAAATGTCTAAATTCTGGACCAGCCTAGTCTGCACAATGGATTTATGGTGGTACCCTCTGCTGATGTACACAACTGCTTATGAATAACAATCTGAGATTCAAAATGTCACATTTTTCCTTAAAAGTATCATATGGGTTTTGCTTAGTAATAATTAGGAGTGTTCTTAGCAATTTAAAAAATAAATACACATTGATCTTTAATTTATATAAAGAGAAAGAGGAATATGAGAATATTTAGAAGGTATGTTTATAATTTCTATAATTTCAAATTGAAGAATAATACTTTTCTGTTGCTAAAACACATTTTGCCCTAAGAAATATATATTCTATTAGTTCATGTGAGGACCTAGATTTGGGGTTAGTGCAGAATTGTTTTACTTTTATCCAAAAGAAAAACAAAGCCATGCTCAGGAGAGATAAAATGGGGTAGAGTTTCATGCTACTCTGAGCAGCCAGCTTGTCTCTTTAAAATGTGGGACTCCAACAGGAGAACTAATGGCAATTCATAAGAACTAACTTGAAATGAAGAGTAATTTGAATAAAATTGAACAGAAAGAAGGATATTAATTTGATTTAGATAAATAGAAAAGTGATATAGGTATATTTATTCGCAGAGACATTAATCTCCAAAGAAGGGAGAAAGAAATGGAAATTGATATAGATGTTTTAAAGGGTATATAGATAAATAAATAAATCTAGGCCTTTGATATCAAGACTAGGGAGACAAAGGAAGGGACAAAAAGCTTTCTTGTGAGTTCGAGGCTAACCTAACCCACACAACATATCCAGGTCTGTCCAGGCTACACAGAAAAACCCTGTGTCAATAAATAATAATAACTTTTAAAATTGCTTTAATTTATCAAAATGAAGGTGATTATGAGTTCTAAGGTATTGGTATTACCTAAATATAAAAGACTGTTAAATTAAATGAACTTATACTTTTCATGACTTCAAGTTGCTGGACCAAGGACAAGCTATTTTGGAGAGAGGCTCTATATTCGTGTTATCAGAAAAGAAGGAAAGATTTTGGATTCCTTCCAAAGTAATAAGGATCAAATTTGATAGAGGAAGACCTCTCTGAAGATTTTGGCTACCAACAGGAAGAAAGATCAAACAGAACAGGTAACATGATTTGTTGATCCCTCCACATGGGAACAGCCCTAAAACTGGCTGAGACCAGATATTGTCTCTAGCCATAATTTCACCTTTACATAGTCAATGGATCTTGTTGACTACAGATTCTTTAAGATTCATCATGTCATCCTTTCAATCAGCATGAATCAAGATTTAATCACAATTTGTTGATATGATTAAATTTACTCTTAAAGAAAGACAGTTGTCTTTCACCTGCTTAAACAAGAAACAAAACTTCATCTTTAAGATCTGTGCACATTCCACACTCCACATATTATGTTAATATAGAAACATATATTACCTCTAAAAGCTTTATGTTTGAAGAAAAAGCATCCAAGAGGAAAGCCCTGTCAGGATTCACCCTTGGGGATGCTGAGATGCTGAGACCTGTTGTTCAGCTCCCTAATCAATCCTGCTGCCAACTGATGCTGTTTCCAGAAACTTGCTCCTAGAACTACTTCAAAAAGGACTGCTGATCTCTGTTGACCTTGGTTCATCCAGCCTTTCAGACTGTTCCAGTCAGGACTTCAATTAAGCCTTGAACTTTCTCAGCACATAAACATTAGGCAACAAATAATGTCAGCTGGCTTTCTTTTGACTTAACCATATTTTCAATTTCCTTTTGGGCCTCCAAACAGGAACTCTTTGTCCCAGTTCAGCAGAAAGCAATTATAAGGAGTCTATCATCACAGTTCTTTATATTGGGGTGGAATCTTTGATTATTTTGTAAATCATTCATATATTTTCATTTTAAGGAATGATTTATAAATAATTATGGTCTTGGACAGAGAGGAAACTGAATAGGAAGCTTAGACTTAGGGATTTCTGTTTTTTTTTTTTCTTTCCTCATCCTTATCCTTTTTTTTTCTTAGTTAAAGGGAAGGGAATTGAAAAAAATAAAAAGGGACATAGTTATATTATATAATTATAATATAAGAAATTAGGCAAATAGGAATGGATTATTGAATCTACCCTTAAACAAAAGCATTTTATAGTCATAAACTTACATTGGCAGAAATCTTTAAATTTGATGCAGAATTGAGGTTATATTTTGTTATATTGATGAAAATTTTGTGTATTGATACAAAATTTAAGAATAATTTTGTTACAACATAACATATATATGTTTCAATTCTTGTATAAGTATTATGAATATGCAACTCATTTAAGAATACAAAGTTTAGTTCCAATTCTTTTAATGGCTACTATTACAAACTGTTTAAAAGAATTAAGTAATGAGAATGAATAGATAAGCAAACTCATGGTCATGTTAGATACTAATTTACTTAATTATATTAACATGTTTTTAAGGTTATTCAGATAAAGAATAGCTAAAAATAAACAATGTTTAACAATTCCTGTGTTCTATAGATAGATGGTCTGGAAAAGCATCAGAGAAACATAGACTATAGCATTTAAAATAATTGCATTTTAAAAGATCTTTTGACTATGAGACAGATCTGCTCCTGACAGTACAAAGGAGATGATAAACATCACTTCAAAGAAGATGATAAACATCAATAACCTCCATGTTGAGTTGGCTCAATTATGCCAACCTAGTTACAGGGCAAGAAAGGCCCTAACTTCATCTGCAGACAAAATGCTGGAAATGATAAATGGGCATAACATAGTCTTATTTTATTGCAATTTCCATGGGACAGGAGATTCATTTTATACTTTTGTAGATCTTCAGAGTGTCAAACACCATATGATGTAGAATAATACAGATTGAAAAAACATTTGTTGACTAGTAGCTTGGATGATTTAATCTCCGTTGATGACCTTTGGCAAAGGAGTTCACTCTGGTGGCTCTAAAACTCTCTTCAACTGGAGCTTGAGTTGTGTTCAAGTAATTTATAGAAATGGATGAAATCAACTACTTAAAATATTTATTGTCTTTTTGTCTAATTTCTTTCACTATTGGCTGGATGCTAAATATGTCTCTATATTCAAGTAAGCAATAATGTTTGATGCCTATATTCATGTCCTGTAGATCTCTAGTAGGTCGTGTAGTATTTATTTTGTTTACTATATTTGTGTTATGGAGTAGTTCTTACCCTTAGCCATCTGTAAAGTAAGAAGTATTCTTAACAGAGAGACACAGTTTTAGAATTAATTTGACTTAGAACAATTCATTTAGCTATAATAATAAATAATGCAGGCACAGTGCCAACCATATCTAAAATATGTGGGGTGGACAGTGTACATTAAATAAGGTTAAGCAAGGTAGAGAAGTAGGGGCAATATTTCTATTGTGATGAGATAAAACTTGTGCTCTATGAATTTCCACAGCATGATCTAACTTGCCATTCATTCATACCTTCATTCACTCATTTAAAATGTCTTCCTGGTCTACTTGAGATCCAGTATTGGAAAAAACAGTGGATTAAAAAAGGGAGATGACAATGGCACACTTCTATAAGTCATTGAAATTCTTTTATTCTTTTTGCTTCCCTTGCTCAAGTAGTCTCTTTGAACTTTCTGGTCTAAAGGGAAGAATTTAAAATTTAACAGGGCCTGACTTTTAATACAAAAGAAGTGCTTTACTTCTTCAATTTCACAATTTAATGAACAGACTTATTGGCTCAGCATGACACACCCAATCTTGAAGCAATCATGGGCTTTGAGTTCATAGCAACATTGTAAAACATGGTTAGTTTGCTACTAACAAAGATTCCATGAAAACCAGCTGCTGAAGAAAACAAAACACCCATTTTTCACGACTCATTAATTCATTTTTCTGTACCATTGAAAAACATTCCTTTGGTCGAATATTCTATAGTTCATATATTCATTCATCTACTAATGACATGTTTTTAACATATAGCAAGTATGAGTAACTGTCTAAAACATCCATTTGGATGTGCAAAAATATTTTTAATTTCTTATACTAAATTGCTAAGTAGGAAGAATGATGGATTGTTTGCATAAGATATGTTCTGTCTTATAAGAAACTAAAAGACTAAAGTAGAAGAGTATTCCTAACAGATAAAGGAAATTTTCTCTAGCATGTGATGCTCTTCTTATTCTGAATTGTGACCTAATGGAATTAAATTTGCATATCAACATTTTTGTGATGGTAGAAATATCCACACCTTTCATCTTTCTGTTTACCACTGGAATTGGTGATGTGCTTAAGGGTCTTTTTCTTTTAGTCTCCATTTTAGAACCATGCTGTTTATTTTTTTGTAGAATTTTAAGGGTTCATTGTAAATTTCTAATGTCAGTCCTTCCTAGTTGGTATTTCCTACAGTCTGTGAATAATTTTTCTACTCACCTAAAAACAAAGCATTACTTTTAATAAAATCTAGTTTATGAACACCTTTTTTTATATAGCTGTCTGTATCAAACATTGTTGTTTCAAAAATGGCATTGGAGGACACAAGAACTTTTAGTTTTGGAGTTTCATTAGTTTTCCTGTTTACTCATATCTGTTTTTACATTTAGTTATCTTCTGTGAAATGTATGGACTATCTGAATGAACATTCTCATTACTTGAATAAACACATTTTTACTGTATTTACTTATTTATTTGTTTTTCTCTCAGATATTGCAGCCGAAAACAGTTTTCCCTCCCTTCTATCTGCCCAGTTCCCTGTTCCTTATCCACTCCATTTCTCTTCAGAAATTAGCAAGCCTCCCATGTATGTCAACAAAATGTTTATTTGTATAGCATATATATATATATATATACATATATTTACATATATATCACTTTATCTGAGAAATCTACATATATCTCTTTTCACGCATTGAAATAGAGTAAGAAAATCTGATTTTCTTTTTGCATTTCTAATCACTTTAGTTTTCATATACTTTAAATATTATTTCTTTTAGAGTATTTTAAAATTTCAGCTCCTACAAAGGTAAAGGTATTAAAAAGTATTTCTTTTCCTTATATTTTATTTTTATGGGTGTTTACCTATGTGTGTATCGTGTACCACATGCATGCAGTGCCCACTAAAGTGTAACTGGAGTTACAGACAGAGGTTAACTTCCATGTATGTGCTGGGATCTGTATCCTGGTCCTATGCATGAAAAACAGATGCTCTTAACAACTGTGCCATCTTCCAGTCTTAAATGTAAGGTGACTTATTCTCTGCCTTTTTTTGAGGTTTTCCCCCTTATATTTTACTTGCTGTATTGTGCTATACAATAGATGAGGCCCTGTGTCTAAGTTTATATTTAATGCTTTTATAGTTACTGAATTTACATGGCTGTGTTACTTGGAAGAAATGGGCAGCTCATGTTTCTTTTGTGACCAAGAAGAGTTGTTGAACTTTTAGCTCTTTGTTTAATTATTATATACATAGCTGGTGAATTTCAGGCTCTTTACATTAGAAGTGGATTTTAAAAGTTAATGTTCAACATCTGTAAAATCAAAGTACCAATGTAGCTTAAGTGGATCTATGGAAAAACATCTAATGTAAGATTTTGTAATCAATCAGAGCTTCTGTCTGTCCTTCCCAGGGCAATATATGAATGGAGAATTCCTTTTACTTAATGGTCAGTTCAGAGAAGAGCTTGTAAAAGGCTCATAATGGAGCATATCTCTGAGTAGTGATCAAGATAAAGGCAAAGATTTACATATACATACAGAGATAAAGAACTGTAATTATCTTTGGTTATTATTACTTAACAGGAACATGTTAACTGGCTCCCTTTAGGTCCTAGAGCAAACCTATGCTCACAGCATATGTCAGATGATTAGACTTTCTCTAAATGTTCATGGTGATGCACATCCTGAAATCACCTCACATTCTAAGAAGAGATACAAAATATAGATCCCACACTGCTTGCCATTATGTCATAGATTTCAATGACTTCTCTAACTTAATTTTTTTCCTAACTTTTTGAGACTAATTTTCACAGCATTGGGCCAATCATCTCTACTTCATCTGATGGTACTGATTATTATAAATGTTAATCCAACTTCCATTGTAAAACCTGATAATTTCCTCTAGCATAAGCTGCAAATGACAGAACTCTTGGCACCAAGAATACTTTAGAAAGAAAACTAAGGCAAAAGAAACTTGGATAACCAAACACTTGAGATAGAAACATAGCAAAGAAAAATAATGGCAGCTTTCAAAGCATCTTTGCCACTTAAGGTAATATTTGCATGTATGAATTCAGCATTTTACTGAAGAATCACTTGATAACAAAAGATTTGAAGAGACAATGCAAGCTACTTGTGTGCTATATAAAATCATTATTTTAGATAAGATTTTTTTCTGACATAGTTGTTGTGGAAATTTATGAATCTTAAGTTAGTTTGTTATAGTTCTCCCAACAAATTAGCACAAAGTAGATTTAACAATAGATTTTTTTTTCTAGAAGTTCTTCCAAGTTAAAGGTCTGAGGGCAATGGTCAGTGTATGTATGAAAAAAATGTTTCTTTGAGGCTACCAGTGGTTTAATTTTTCTCTGTATGTGTTTTTAAATAGTCTTTCTCACTTACGTATGTGTTATAATTTTTCTTCCTACAAAGAAACCAGAAATAATGATTCTAATTCCACCATAATGAATTCATGTAGATGTAACTAGTTTTGTTAAACACCTTACCTATAAATAAAATTTTAGTAGAAGACACTGTAAGATATACTTTTAATATAAAAATTTTAGTAGGAGAATTTCTTTGGCCTATAATACCAGGTATTTTACTTTCATTGAGTTTTTAAAAATGAGATTATCAAATAGAAAATTAAGACAAAGAAAACCAAATGACATGATTTATATTAAATACAGAATCTAGCTGTGTTTGCATGAACACTTAAAGACAAACTTCAAGGGACACTTAAAGGAAACAAATGCCTGACTCCCTATGCACACACTATAGTATGGCACAGAACTTACACTATTATAACCCCAGAAGTTACATGGATGTGATCAATGTAATATGTTAGCATTAAATCATATCATGGAAGTATCTCTGAATTATTCTGCCAACAATGAAGTAACAGTTGAGATCATTCTCTTGGGATTTCACTGAGTTAAAGCAGAGTTCCTTAGGTCCACCTCAAAGTCCAGAGAATTTTATTCATAGAATCATCTGGCACTGACTGAATAGTACAGACCACTATATCTGTCCTTTTATAATTTTAGGACACCAACTTTGTGGTTTAGTGTCCAGGTCTTGTTTCATGTCATCCCAATATCATCTTCCTTTGATTCTTCTACTTTAGTGTTCAGTACTATTAAATTTTTAAGAAATAAACTGACCGGAAGTTACTTGGTTAGGGTCATGTCACAGCAAATCAGTGACAGTCAGGGTTAGAACATGCTGCTTCAGACTCCCACTTTATCCTCCAACACCATGAATTACAATCTGAAAACAACCTACAGATTTTTATCTGGGAAGAGAATGATGGAGACTTGAAGACGGGGACACAGACAAATGAAATAACAACGGGACAAGCCTGGTTCTTTTTGATTCGGACTCTATTTTTTCCACTCAAACAAAACACAAATAAACTTCATGTTGATAAAGGCTTGAGAAAAACTGGGCTAAACCAAGTGGAACAAATTAAATTGCTAAGGAATTTCTTAGAACTTTTAATGTGCTTATGAACATTGAATAGTTTATAAAATTATTATATAATAACTGTTTCTTAATATAATAAAATTAAAATAAACAATATAATGTACTATAAAACTAAGGGTTTCCTAGGCACCAGGACTTCATAAAAAGCTTCAGAAGAGCTACTTGGGGTGAGCCACTGGATTCTGTAAAGTTAGACACCAAGCCAATTCTTCCCACTAGAGATCATCCACTGTGTTCAGAACTGCAGACTGTGACATTGTACTCTCTGCATCATCCACTGTGTTCAGAACTGCAGGATGGTTACACTGTACTCTCTGGTGTTTTTCCACTTGCTTGTCGAAGTTCTTGGAAGAGAACCCTGCTTGGAGGAAATCCACTGGAGTAAGAAGGTATTTTAGCGCCAGGCCCCTGGACTCAGGAGTTAGACGAGTCGCTCTACTAACAGGAGATGGGGGAGAATCATCGCTTATGGAGTTGCTTTGGTTGCTTTGGTTCCCTCTTGCTGGTGAGCCACTGCCTCCCCTTGACAGCAATGGGAACCCTAAGCCAATTTCCTCCCTGGTTTCTGGAAAGAGAAACTCATCTACAGGCTGTAATTGCACTGAAAATTCCAATAGGTCAGTCAACTCAGTTGCCATCTTGTTGGAGTCACAAAAGAGGACTGGCTCATCACATTCTTTCCTGTAGAAGACTGGGAACAACTGCTTCTTGGCCTGCAGAGGATGGGGGCAAAGCCTCTCAAGGTCCCCAGCCCAGGGAGAAAGGTTTTCTTTTTTATTTTTTGCTTCTTTGAGTCTTTGTTAACTTTGACCTGATTAGCTGTCTCCTCAGGGGATTCAAACACAACACCCTGGTTCTTGGCCTCTTTAGCCTCCTTTCTAACTGCCAAAGCACGTTTTTTTTTCCTAGAGGAGGAACTCATGTACTGTTGCACAGAGTATGGAATCTGAGGCACAGACAGCCTAGGACTCAAACTGTCCTGAAAGAACTCTCCACAAGGCTGTTGATGGACTATAGGCACCACCTGACAAGGCCTCAGAGCTGCAACAAAAGCCTGTCTCTGCCTCTTGGAGAGAACAGGAAACCATGAAGAAGCATTGAAACAGTGTTATGAAAATAACACCTTCCTCTTTGATGAAGGGGTTTAGTAACTGTCATGAGACATCCATCTGGAACGTAGCCATTTGAGGTTAGGCACCACACACCAAGGTGGTGCATGGAATAAGCTGAACATAAAGGTTTAGAATATGGGAAAACTACTGGATGCTTGGAGACACTACTTTGTTAAAGCTACAGAAGATCAAATGTGCTGCCATATATTCTCTGATTGTTCACATAGCTGGGATTTCCCCCCAACCCCCACAAGTTTGAATTAGAGAGCCAGAGCACAGAGCTTGTTTGTTTTAGTATCCAGGGGAGAGACCAAGGAGCCAGCTGGCTGGAACGGGTCAGAGTGTGCAGTTCTACCCTGCCCTGCTCATAACCTGATGAAATGCCAAGCCAATAAGCAAGACAGCTGATAGCACAACCATGAGGAAATGTGCTCTGGGAGGGTGCAGGCAAGGAGCAGCTTTGGCCTGGGACCTTGAGCCTTAGCAATAAAGAAAGCCTTGGGAAGGAGGGAGGAGCTTTGCTACTTTGGGAGGGAGATGTGATGTTTAGTGAGCAAAATAAAACTTCACTCTTGGAAAAAAAAAAAAAAGAAATAAACTGACCCATGTAAATGTATCTTATATAACTGCCTAAAAATAAGAAACAAGTAAAAATAAAGAATGGCTATACAAATATGTGATGTGATATTTTTTAATGTAACTTAAAAATCATTTTTCAATAGAGTGCACGACCTTTCACTCATGAAAAAGACTTATTTTCCAGAGATGATGTTAGAAACACATCATATTCATGGATTTTACAGAAATTATCTTATAATATTAACTGTAAAATATAAAAGTTTTAAAAATAAACTTGTCTTTACTGTGTAAAAATAAATACTTTCTTCACTTACTCTCACTTAAAACTTTCAAATGATGTGGATACGGCTCCGGATGTAAATAAGAACAAATAATTATAATTATACTGCTTAAATCTTCACTGCAACTGCTCTGTGTTAGTCTGAAGATTGATTATTCTTTCTGTGATTTGACATAACGAAGCCATACCATGCCCTACTAGGATGCAAATCTGTATAGATTTTTTTTTAAGTTTTTCTTTTTTAAAAAAAAAATTGGATATTTTATTTATTTACATTTCAAATGTTATTCTTTTCCCAGGTTTCCCCTCCAGAAACCCTCTTTCCCATCTTCCTCCCCTTCTTCTATGATGGTGGTCACCTACCCACCCACCCATTCCTTCCTCCCTGCCCTGGCATTACCCTACAGTGGGGCATGGAGCCTTCCCATGACCATCCTCTGCTACATATGCTTCTGGAGCCATGAAACCCCTGTGTGTACTCTTTGGTTGGTGGTTTAGTTCCTGGGAGCTCTGGGTGGGGGAGTGGACTGATTGGTTGATATTCTTCCTATGGGTTGCAAATGCCTTCAAGTCCTTCAGTCCTTTCTCTAACTCCTCCATTGGGGACCTCATGCTCAGTTCAATGGTTGACTATAAGCATCCACCTCTGTATTTGCCACCTCTGTACTTTCTCTCTCAGGAGACAGCTCAGGCTGCTGTCAGTAAGTACTTCTTAGAATCCTAAATAGTGTCTGGGTTTGGTGTCCATATATGGGATGGATTCTCAGGAGGGGCAGTCTCTGGATGGCTTTTCCTTCAGTCTCTGCTCCACACTTTGTGTCTGTATTTCCTCCTGTGAGTAGTTTGTTCCCACTTCTGAGACAGATTTATGTATCCACACTTGGGTCTTCCTTCTTGAGCTTGACACGGTCTGTGAATTGTTTCATGTTTATTCCAAGATTTTAGGCTAATAACCACTTATCAATGAATGCATCCCATGTGTGTTCTTTTGTGACTGGGTTACCTCACTCAGGGTGATATTTTCTAGTTACATCCATTTGCCTAAGAATTTCATGAATTCATTGATTTTTAATAGCTGAGTAGAAGTCCATTGTATAAATGTACCACATTTTCTGTATCCATTGCTCTGTTGAAGGACATCTGGGTTCTTTACAGCTTCTGGCTATTATAAATAAGGCTGCTATGAACATAGTGAAGTATGTGTCCTTGTTATATGTTGGATCATCTTCTGGGTATATGCCCAGGAGTGGTATAGCTGGGTCTTCAGGTAATACTATGTCCAATTTTCTGAGGTACTGTCATACTGCTTTCCAGATTGATTGTACCAGCTTGCAATACCACCAACAATAGAGTAGTATTCTTTCTCCACATCCTCACCAGCATATCCTGTGACCTGAGTTTTTGATCTTAGCTATTTTAATTGGTGTAAGGTGGAATCTCAGGGTTGTTTTGATTTGCATTTCCTGGATGACTAAGGATGTTGAACATTTCTTTAGGTGCTTCTCAGCCATTCGATCTTTTTCAGTTGATAATTTTTTATTTACCTCTCTACCCATATTTTTAATATGGTATTTGGTTCTCTGGAGTCTAACTTCTTAAGTTCTTTATACAGATTGGATATTTACCCTCTATCAGATGTAGGGTTGTAAAGATCTTTTCCCAATCTCTTGGTGGTCATTTTGTCCTATTGACAGTGTTCTTTGCCTTACAGAAGCTTTGTAGTTATATGAGGTCCCATTTGTCAATTCTTGATTTTAGGGCATAAGCCATTGGTGTTCTGTTCAGGAAATTATTCCCTGTGCCCCTGTGTTTGAGGCTCTTCCTCATTTTCTCTTCTGTTAGTTTCAGTGTATCTGGTTTTATGTGAAAGTCCTTGATCTACTTGGTTTTGAGCTTTGTACAATTTGATAAAAATGGATTGATTTGTGTTCTTCTACCTGCTTACCACTAGTTGAACCAGCACCATTTGTTGAAAATCCTGTCTCTTTTCCACTGGATGGTTTTAGCTCCTTTATCAAAGATCAAATGACCATAAGTGTGTGAGTTCATTTCTGAGTGTTCAGTTCTGTTCCATTGATCTTCCTGCCTATCTCTGTACCAATACCATGCAGTTTTTATCACTATTGCTCTGTAATACAGTTTGAGGTCAAGGAGGGTAAGTCCCCCAGTACTTATAATGTTGAGAATAGTTTTCGCTATACTGGGCTTGTTGTAATTCCAAATGAACTTGCAAGTTGATCTTTCTAACTCTATGAAGAATTGAGTTGGAATTTTAATGTGGATTGCACTGAATTTGTAGATTGCTTTCAGCAAGATTTTTACTATATTATTCCTGCCAATCCATGAGCATGGGAGATCTTTCCATTTTCTGAGATCTTCTTCAACTTCTTTCTTCATAGACTTGAAATTTTTGTCATACAGATCTTTCACTTGCTTGGTTAGATTCACATCATAGTATTTTACATTATTTGTGACTCTTATGAAGGGTGTTGTTTACCTAATTATTTTTCAGCTGGTTTATCCTTTGAGTAGAGGAAGGCGACTGATTTGTTTGAGCGAATTTTATATCCAGCCACTGTGCTGAAGTTGTTTATCAGCTGTAGGAGAACTATGATGGGATTTTTAGAGTCACTTAAGTATTCTATCATCTTATCTTCTGAAAATAGTGATATTTTGACTTCTTCCTTTCAAATTTGTTTCCCTTTGATCTCCATTTGTTGTCTAATTGCTCTCGGCAGAACATCAAGTACTATATTGAATAGGTAGTAAAAGAGTTGGCAGCCTTGTCTAGTTCCTGATTTTAGTGGGATTGCTTCAAGTTTTTCTCCATTTAGTTTGATATTGGCTACTGGTTTGCTGTATATTTATTATGTTTATGTATGGACCTTAAATTCCTGATCTTTTCAAGAATTTTATAATTAAGGGTTGTTGAATTTTATCAAATGCTTTCTCAGCATCTAATGAAATGATCATCTGTTTTTTTTCTTTGAGTTTGTTTATATAGTGGATTACATTGATGAAATTCCATATATTGAACCATCCCTGAATTTGTGGGATGCAGACTACTTGATTGTGGTGAATGATTATTTTGATGTGTTCTCAGCTTCAGTTTGCAAGAATTTTATTGAGTAGTTTTGCATCGTTATACATAAGTGAAATTGGTCTGAAGTTCTCTTTCTTGGGTTTGTGTGGTTTAGATATAAGCCAGTGACTTCATAGAACAAACTGTTTATATTTTATGAAAGAAATTGAAGAGTATTGGTATTAGGTCTTCTTTGAAGGTCTGATAGAATTCTGCGTTAAACCCATCTGGTCCTGGCCCATTTTTGTTGGGAGACTTAATGACTGCTTCTATTTCTTTTGGAGTTATGGGAATTTTTAGATGATTTATTTGATGCTGATTTAACTTTGATACCTATTATCTGTCTAGAAAATTGTTCATTTCCTCCAGATTTTCCAGTTTTGTTGAGTATAGGCTTTTGTAGTAGGATATGATGATATTCTGGATTTTCTTACTTTCTGATTTTTTGTGTCTCCCTTTTCATTTCTGATTTTGATAATTTGCATACTGTCTCTGTGCCTGCTGATTAGTGTGACTAAAGGTTTATTTATTTTGTAGATTTTCTCAAGGAACCAGCTCCTGGTTTTGATGACTCTTTGTTTAGTTCTTTTTGTTTCTATTTGGTTGATTTCAACCCTGATTTTGATTATTTCCTATAGGAAATATTTATTTCTGTAGGTTTCTTGTATGTTAATGGGAATCTCTTGCTTTAGGTTAGGAAAGTTTTCTTCTATAATTTTGTTGAAGATATTTACAGGCCCTTTAAGTTGGCAATCTTTGCTCTCTTTTATATTTATTATCCTTAGGCTTGGTCTTCTCTTTGTTTCCTGAATATCCTGGATATTTTGGGTTAGGAGGTTTTTGCATTTTCTTTGACTATTGTGTCAGTGTTTTCTATGGTATCTTCTGCATCTAAGATCCTCTCTTCTATCTCTTGTATTCTGTTGGTGATGCTTGCATCTATGACTCCTGACCTCTTTCCTAGGTTTTCTATCTCCATGTTTCTCTCCTTTTGTGATTTCTTTATTGTTTCTATTTCCATTTTTAGATTATGGATGGTTTTGTTCAATTCCTTCACCTGTTTGGTTATATTTTCTTGTAATTCTTTAAGGGATTTTTGTGTTTCCTCTTTAAGGACTTCTACCTGTTAACCTGTGTTCTACTGTGTTTCTTTAAGGGAGTTATTTATATCCTTCTTAAAGTCCTCTATCACCATTATGAGAAGTTATTTTAAATCTGAATCTTGCTTTTCCAGTGTTGGGGTATTCAACACTTGCAGTGCTGGGAGAACTGGTTTCTGATGATGCCAAATAACCTTGGTTTCTGTTGCTTAGGTTCTTGTGTTTGCTTCTTGCTGTTTGGTTATCTCTGGTATTAGTTGGTCTTGCTGTCTCTGACTGGAATTTGTCCCTTCTTGTGAGCTTGTGATGTTAGGTATGAGCAGTCCTCAGTAGACCAGCTCTCTCCTGGCAGGAATTGTATGTGGAGGGCTGTGGGACAGTCTTAGGTACAGAGTGCAGATGGAGATGCAAAAGATCCTGTCCCCCGGCTGCTCTGTTGTTACTGTCCCTTGTATGCTCCTGGTGGGTGCTGCTTTGGATAGTTACTGGGGCAAAAGTGGTGATCTCGCCTCTGAGCTTAGGAGTAAGAGCACTTCTGGGGGACTAGCTCTCTTCTGGCAGGATTTATGTACAGAGGGCTATGGGACAGCCTTAGGTCTGGAGTGCAGATGGAGACTAGTAGGACAAGAATTTTGAGATGGAGTTTATGTGTCAATAACTGAACTATTTGGCTTGAAAAATAGTAAAATTTCTCCCAAGCCTCTGACAAATTATAGTATACACTAATATAAGAAAATATATTCTCAAAATTTTATAATGTTATTAGTAATTGATTATGTTCCTCAAACAGAAATTATTGCTGTGTTAACCTGTACCTTTAATATTTCTTGCATGTTAATTGCTTATTAATATTCTGATTCCTTAACTTTTACATTTGCATTATTTCTCCTTTTAAAAAGGTTTGTAGTCTTATTCTCTTATACTTAAGAGAGAGTAAATAGATCTACCAAATTTGAGAATGTTTCTACTTCACATTAAATAATTTTAGTATAAATAAAATGATATTTTAATAGTTAACATTATATAATTATTCAAGTTGATTTTCTTTATTTATTCTGATTTGGTTGTTATATTAATATATTGTAAATAATTGTTGTCATTTTTCACATTTTTATTGGTCAAATGCCATTCTCTGGAAGAGCAAATAATCGAATAGGGGAGGGAATTAGTTACTTTCTCATCTTTCTGACTGAATATCTGATAATAATCAATCAGGAGTAAGAAATATTTGTGTAAGATCATAGTTTCATGGCATGAAAGGTCCATGGTAGCTAGGGTTCTGACTATGTCACTGATGTGGAAAGCACAGCTTGGTAAATTTTCATGGATTAAAAAGCAATAGGAGAAACTGTGCTGGGATGAGTCCAGGTGATACCTTTTAAATCCTCCCTCAGTGATCTAATTTAATGAACAATATCTCACCATTGAAATGTTCCACAATTTCTCTGACAGTGGCAGAAGCTGGAATTCTAGTGTTCTGATACATGAGCCCCACAGCCTAAGGCTTACATGTGAATTGTCATCTTTAGTATTATATTTTGCTACAGCTAAAGGTGAAATTGAAGGTCCACATATTTTGTCTTTATTTTTTTCAATGCAAGTTTACTCTATGTAGCCCTGGAAGTCCCAAACTTGCTCTGCAGACCAGGCTGGCCTTGAACTCATAGAAACCAACCTGCTTGTGCCTCATAAATGCTGGTATTAAATAAAAGGAAGTTTCAACATTTTCTGGTACCTTTCATTTATTAGTTTCTCTTGTGCCATATTTTATAGATGTGCACTAAATGGCATTATGTCAACTTCACACAAGCTAAGAGCCATCAGAGAGGAGAGAGCCTCATTTTATAAAATATCTCCAAAATATTGGGCTGTATGCAAAACCATAAGACATTCTCTTAATTCGTGATTGATGAGTGAGGTAGTGTTATCACTAGGTATCATCATGGGTAGTGTTATCACTAGGCTAGTGGTCTTTAGCTTTATAAAAAAAAAAAATCTGGCCAAGAAAGGTATGACAAACAAGCCAGTAAGTAGCAATTGCTCTGCTTGGAAAAATTGTCTCTGAATTCCAAGAACTGAACTGTACTGGCTGTATAAACGGAACAGAACTAAATGGAACTACAGAAACTAAACTGAATCAGCTGCATTCAATCGAACAGCACCAAACCACACTGACCTGAACTCAGCCGAACTCCATTTCATTGCCTGAACTCAACTGAACTGCCTTCACTGAACTTACCTCTCTCCTGACTCACTCTCTGCTACTCTTAAGTTCCCTGTTTTTCCTCTCTGCTTTCCAGAGAGTTGGGTTATCCTAACTCTGACTTATTCTGTCAAATATTTCCCTGATTCATCACTTTGTCTGCTCCTCACCTAGACATCATTTTCAAACAAGGTTGCTTTCTTTCACAAACTACGTTTTCCTTCATTGTTTGGGAATAAAGGTTTGTACTAAAGACATGTCTGTATTTCAGCCAGACAGATGAAAGATGTGTCATTCCATCCTGAACACATAGACATTGAAGGTCTTTGGACATGATCCCTTGCAAAGGCAGCACTGTTTCTGGATTAAAATTCCTCCAAGATGCCCATCTTGAATTATATTTTGGTGTAGCACATGTACATGTTTGAGTGTGAACATATGTGCATTTGGAAGCTAGAAACTTACGTGTCTTCTCCCATCACTTTCTACTTACTTATTTTTACATACAGAACTGCTCATTTAACTGAAAACTCATCTACTTGAGTACACTGAGTTGTTGGCCAAGGAAATCAAGGGATGTATTTGTTCCCACCTACTACTCCACTCTACCAACAGTCCTACGGTTACTGATGTGTGCTGCCATGTCTGGCTTTTGTACAGATGGTTGAGATCTGAACTCAGGTATTTTCACTTGCTCAGGCAACTCAGCCTTAAATTTCATTTTGGGAGTAAGAATCTCACTGACCTGTAGCTAAGCCTCTAAGCAGGCTAGTCAGGTTAACCAGCAAGTCTCATGTATTTCCCTTTTTCTATGATTACAGTGGTAGAATATGAGCCATCATATTGACTTTTCTTTCTGCACTCATATTTTAGAGATTGATTTAAGTCATTCATGCTTATACCTACTGTTTTCCCAGCTCCCATTTGTTTGTATTCCAGGTTAGTGAATTCTTTTGTCATATGATTTACATATACTCAAAAATCTTTCCTGGCTTGTCTACACTCTACTCACCCATTTCCCCTAAAATGACATGTTTAGAAATTGTATCAACTCACAATACCCAAGATACTACTCACAGACCACATGAAGCTCATGAAGAAGGAAGACCAAAGTATGGGTGCTTCAGTCCTCCTTAGAAGGAGTAACAAAATACTCATGGGAGCAAATATGGAGACAAAGTGTGGGACAGAAACTGAATAAAGGGCCATCCAGACACTGCTCCACCTGGGTATCTATCCCATGTGCAGTCACCAAAGGCAGATGCTGTTGTGGATGCCAAGAAATGTATGCTGACAGGAGCCTTATATAGCTGTCTCCTTAGAGGTCTGACAGAGCCTGACATATACAGAGGTAAATGCTCACAGCTAACCATTGAACCAATCAAGGGGTTCTGAATGGAGGAGTTAGAGAGAAGACTGAAGGAGCTGAAGGGGTTTGTGGCCCTATGGAGAGAGCAACAATACCAACCAACCAGAGATTCCAGGGTCTAAACCACCAGCCTAGGAGCACATAGGGAGGGACCTATGGCTCCAGCTGTATATGTAGGGGAAGATGCATTGTTGTGCATAGGTGGTAGAGGAAGTCCTTGGTCCTGTGAAGGCTGGATGTCCCAGTGTGGGGTAATTTGATGGTGGGGAGGTGCTAGTGGGTGGGTGGGTAGGTTGGGGCACATCCTCATAGATGCAGGAAGAGGGGAGATGGGATAGGGGGTTTCAGGGTGTGTGTGTGGGGGGGAAATGAGCAAAGGGGATAACATCTGAAATGTAAATAAAATATTCAATAAAATTAATTAAAAAATAATAACAACAACAATAAAAAATTGCAACAATGCACAGAAAATGTAAGTAGGTTAGTTATTTTCTCTATTAGCAAGTGACTTTATGTTCTTTCAGGTCTTTTAACCTTAGATTAGGGATAAACTTTGTGCCTTGGAACTACAGCTATGTAAGATTAGATACACTACAAGTTATTGGACATTGACAGAAAATAATTTTTGATATGAAGCTAAATTCGAAAGTATAACATACAATGACTTTGATTAGTTAATATAGTCATCCAAATAAAATTAATAAGAATTAAATTATATCATATTATATAATTATATTATAATTATATATAATGAAATGAATTAAATATATATTACAGTTATAATAGTTATATGATAATTATTAGTTAATTTAATAATCCAGTAAAGTTACACTGTTTTTTTATCAAGCAAAATGTTAAGAGCCTCCTTAGTTAAAACTTTGTATACAAATATAAACATATTTTTATATACATGTATTATATATTTTAGACATATTTGTATATAATATATAATATATGCATATATTATATAGAAATATAATATAAAATATATATAAATACATAATATGTGTATTAGATTCGAATTAGATTGGGTTAAAAATATTATACAATTTTTGAAGTAAATGACTTGTTAGACACAAAAGCATTATTTATTAAACATTTATACACTATAGCTCAAGTACTTAAGCTTTAGATGAGCTTACCCTTTCTTGAATGTTGCTGAGTCTCTGTAGAATGTCTCCGAGGCACAAAATAACATTTCTGACTTACAGAGTAAGAAAGTAAGGAAGTTCAACAAAGTATCACTTGCTCATGGTTTCATAGCTAATAGGGGGTAGGTCTTCTTGTAGTTAATGGACACACTTTCACCTATGTGATATAACTTCTGGCTCAGAAGAACTGCACTGGGAGTGTGTTCCTCATAAAGAAGAACTCTTATATTCAGGCAGCTTATGTTTTTTCCCTTTCCTCAATTTCAAGCACTTTCATTTTATCTTATGACAAACCATCTCTTATCCTATATAAAAAGTAATACATTCTTCAAATGACATACTTATAATTTTTAAAATCAAGAAATTAATTACATAACATATAAAAATGAAACTATCATTTTTGTATGAGGTGCTAAGGATTCAAACTAAGGCCTTTCACATTGCTAAGTTATGGCTACTACCTTGAGTTCTTCACTCAAGTTCAAATGCAAAGTCCCTTTAATTTTAAAAATTATTTTACTATATTTTAGGACATATATTTTTATAAATACCATTCATAAGATAGTATATAATGCAGAAATATATAATACATGAATATATATTATGTATAAGTATATAATACATAAAGAGTAAAAATCTCCCTATATATATATAATTTGGTATATATAATTGATATATATATCAAATGCATGTGTTATATTTCATCAAAAGTCTAATGGCTGTATATATTACATTTTAGCAGTGTTGGGATGAATATTTCATAAAAACTAAATTCTTCCTAAATTAAACATTTCTATGCTGGAAAAAGCTTTCATTTTCAGTCTCATTTGAAATTGTTTTACTTTTAATCTTTCAAATGATTCATCAGGTACCATACCCCAGAGTGAAGCAAAAGATTATGTATTTGAAAGTTGACAATTCTTTAGAAAGTACCAAGGGTTTATAACCTAAAAATGCATCACTAGCCCCTAAAGTGATTAGACAAAAATGTCTTGTCAGGTCAATCCCAGGGTAAATGAATTGTAAGGTGAAGAGTAGACTTGAAGACAGAAGGCACAGGCTGAAAATAATGTTTTTAAACATACTACATGCTATTCTACTTCAGATTTATAATCTGAAAATCAATTTTTGCATATGTAAAATTATATTGTAGAAAAATCAAAACATAATTAATTTTATTATTTAATTTTAGAGTATGCTATTTTAATTTTATTCTAAGTCTTTTGGGAGATGCAGAATTTCTGAATACTAAAATAAGGGCTTTTAAAGTTCTATTCAAACACTACCAAGGATCGACATCTACGTTTGGTCTTATCTTGGCAGTGGGCCCTCTGTGATGCCCATCATGAGATATTATTTTCTTCATAGACTTCAGTATATTTATCTTCTTACTAAGAAACAAATAAAATGTGTTTATTTTTAGTGGTAAGAAAATGAATAAATAAAACCCTGTCAGGACACTAGATATTTGAAATTTAATGTAAGCATTTAGAAGCATAGGTTCTATTCCACTGCTCTTTGTTTCTGAAATTTCATTGGTTTTACAGAATATATAGTCATTTATTTGAAATCATGTCTATATCTCATTGTAATTTAACTTTAAATGATTTATTGCTCTCTTTTTACCCATGGATTATAGACAGATATGCTGTTTCAAATACTTAATTCCCTCTCCCACCAATATGTTATTATTTTGATTTTTAGTTTGAATTTTTTTATGACAAATTTTTTTTTATTTAGTTATTTAAATCACATTGTAATTTACTTATTTACACAGAGGTTATAAACACAAAAAGGCAGGATGTGGGAAGGGAATGGCACCGGGGCATAGGTGTTCAGGGGGCATACAGATACCTTTTAGAACAGGGTATCAGCTGGGTGTAGGTTCAGGGGACAGGTCACTATGACTCTGCCTATGATTCACTTGTCCTAATCTAAGTTGGTACTGTCCACCGAGGCTGCCTATTTATAAGACCTGTGATACTTGGGCTGGTAAATTTCCACAGAAGCTGCCTGTTTACAATAGCTTATAGCCTTCTGTTTTCAATGTTTTTCCACAGAGACCCAGAACTTTGTGTTAGCATGCATATATGTTTTAATTCTTTTGGTATACTTTTCTTTATGTTGTTGAAAGTTTGATTCAGTGACACTTTATGCCCACTTCTTGAACTCATCTTGAAAATAATATCTGTAGGTTGTGCTGGTTATTTTGTCAACATGACAGGTTGGATTCGTCTGGGAAGAAGGATTTCACTTGAGGATTTGCATCCATCAGATTATTCAGATGGCAAGTTTGTGAGGACATTTTCTTGGGTAATGATTGATGATTGATGTGGGAGGCAGAGCTCACTACTGCCAATACCGTCACTGGGGAAATGTCTTGGGAGTTATAGGAAAGGTAGGTGAAATGTGATTTCAGAGTCAAGCAAGTAAGCAGCAAAACTTCATGGATTCTGCTTTAGGTCCTGCTTCCAAGTTCCTGATTTCAGCTCCTGCCTGCTTTCCCTTCATGATGGAATGTAAGTTTTAAGATGAATTAAATAAATTATTTCCTCTGCAAGTTGCCCTGGTTACAGTCTTTACCACAACACAAGAAAGCACACTAGAACACCGGGACTGTAGAAATGCAGTAGAGGTCTAAAGTACTAAATGCCCTAACAAAGAATCTGAGTTTTGATACCATGATGCAGATCAAGTCACTCCCAACCACCTGCACCACAAGTTCTCTTTTGGGCTGAGAGCTCCTGAATACTTTCTTACACACACACACACTGCACATACTGTGAAGTTGTCTGAAATAGTCTTTCATAAATATTTATTAATGTGTATTAGAGATTATTTTGATTACATTTTATTATTTATAATTCAATTGCTTGGAGTAAGATTATGAAACATCCTGCAGTATTTGTGGAATTTGTGGAAATATTTTCTTCTGTCTTTAGTCATGCTCATTATCTTGTACATCTTTGTCATTTTGAGGTTCTCTTACTAGGTATAAATATACCTGGATAGTATATTTTCTACAATAAACTTGATTTTTTTTTCCTGAAAAGCTTCACTTTACTTGAAGAAAAGTTAGTTCTGTGAAGTGCTAAGCTACATTATGGAGTGTGGCATATGAGTATTGTGGTGTGTGTGTGTGTGTGTGTTCATGCTTTTGTGCACACTCATGTAAAATTCATATCAGATGATTCTGTGCATTATTTTTTAAGAAGCACACACAATCTCTCTGAACCTGTAGCTACCAGTTCTGTAAAACTGGAAGGTCAGTGAGCTACAGAGTTCATTCTATCTCTCATCTCTCAAAACTCAGGTTTTATAGATGCATGAAGCCATACATGGTGAGGACTCAACCAGAGCCCTATATTTGCTCACCAAACACTATCAACTGAGCTCCTTCCTCTCACACCTCACTGCTCATGTTCCTTATGTCCATTAAAAATAAATTTTTCTTTAAAGAAATAATCAAATCATTATCTTTTTGAATGGTTTATCTTTCTTTGACAATACTTGTATTTTCTCTATTCAAGTGTCAAGGGATATCATATTACATTTTGTGTACTGTTTTTCTCATAATTTTCTGACCCTGGGTTCAGAATAAGCAATCTTATTCTTCATTACCAACAAACATGCAGTGAATTTATAAAAGCTACACTTTTTGGAAGACTTAAAAGAAAGAAAACTACATCATAAAATCAATAATAATAATAATAATAATAATAATAATAATGGTATAGTCAGCTATGCTACTCACTTCTGTACACATTTATAGAGAAGCATTTATACTCTTCTTTAGATCATTGTCCCTTTTCCTTTTGTGTAAATAGGATTTCTGTTGTCATCTATTTTTTAAGGAATACTTTCAAGATTTTCTTTACTCTATTTCTGGAATTTTTATTACATTATAGTGTAGGAGGCATGTTTGTGTGTGTATGTGTATTCATGCCATGCTTGCTGCTGCTACATAAAAATTTAGGGTGTATTTTCCTTTTTTCACTATGTGGGTTCTGGGAATTAAATCAGGATGCTGGGCTAGGTACCAAGCACCTTACCTGCTGAGCTGTCTCATCTATTCAACACAATATTTTTATTTTATGATAATCTCTATGCTTAGTTATATTCTATGTTTCTCCATTGCATTGTTAGAATTATTCATTCCAGTGTTCTGAGTACTAATTTAATAATTGTTTTTCTTAATCAACTTTAATAAAAAGAAATAAATGTCATCACTGTTTAAAAACGGATAGCCCTTTACAAAGAGCATAGGTACGGGGGAGGGTGGGTGGGGGTACACCAACGTGGAGGCAGGAGGAGGGGGGAAGGGATAGTGAGTTCCTGGGAGGGAGGGGGAAATGGGGTAAGGAGAGAACATCTGAAATGTAAATAAAATTTCCTTTAAAAAAAACAAACAAAGAACTCTGTGATAATGTTCTAATGCAACACTTTAATTTTAAACACTGTTCCAATGTCTAAAACATCTTTTCAAAATTCACAAACTGCTTAACTAAAAACCATTGGTTTTGAAACAGATATGTCCTTTTAAATCTTGGTATCTTTTTGTTATTAATTTCTTTTTTTTTGAGATTACAATATAATTACATATTTTTTCCCTTTCTTGGCCCTGAATCATCCAATATCCTCTTCCCTGTCTCCTTGAGGCTCATGGCCTGTTTTACATTAAGTGTTTTAACACACACACACAGAGACACACACACGCACACACACACACACACACACACACACACACACACACACACACCTGCTCAGTTTGTATAAAATGCCAAATGAAAACGCTTGTTTTTATGTCTCAGTTCCTTTTACTCCAACTTTTCCAATTGTTTTATGTACCAGTGATAAATACTTACATAAGTTATGATTTTAGAAAGTAAACAGACAAAAAGTTGTGGGGGCATGTGTTTTCTAGATCCCTGGGAGAGCTGCGTGGAGGTAGGGGGTGAAGATAATCAAAACACATTGTATAGATGTATGAAAAAAGAAAATATTTTGGCTTTTCTAGTATAGTACTAGGTACATAGTAAATCTTTAGCAATCAGTAATCTTTAGTACATACTCTTTAAATGAAGCATTCTACTATAACAGTTAATTTAAAATGATGTCACAATTTCATTTTAAATAAATAATGTAAGTGAAGACTGAAATGAAATATTTGCATTCTTAAAATAGTGCTATATGGAATCATTTTAGATTATAGCTAGACATAGTTTTGATGTGTTTTACCTTTCCTTGAGAAGTACAATGCATATTTTAATATATTCACTCTTTATAGTAGTATTTCATTATTTTTGTGAGAGGTATATTAACTGCATACTTAATGTTTTAAAATTAATATGAATGCTAATTTTGACTTAATTCACTGTTGCAGTCATGGCCTACTGTACTCAGCTAGATAGGCTTTCAAAAATGTAAGTTAGATAACAATACTCTAATACTTAACTTCAAATTGTTCCCTAAGATATTCTATATCAGAGCCAGTAGCAAAAAGGTCTCATCCTAGCTTCACTAACAACATTATTTTTCCAAATGTTTTCTAAGGGTGGTAGTCATTGCTCACAATCTAAGTTCTTCCCTAGGGTGGCGATTGAGTCATTAATCTGCTCCATCAGCCAGGCCTGAGAGATCAAACATTAGTACTGTGAGTGCCAGAGACGCTGCCAGTGAGGGGCTGGGAGACCCTTGGCGTTTTCATACAGTTCTTAGATCAAGAGGGATGTGAGGGCGGCAAGCAGAGCAGAACTCCACAACAGCACGGAGTCCTCAGGACACGTGGTCCTCAGCATGCCACACCGAGGCTCACTCTTGTGGCTTTAGAACTCATGGAATTCAGCCCAAGGATTACCACAGCCACAAGAGTGAGCCTCGGTGTGGCCTTTTAACTAAGTTTAACTCCTATTCAATTCATCACATGCCTTTTTTTTTCTTTTCTTTTTTTTAAATTTATTTAGTTATTTAAATCACATCATAATTTACTTATTTACACTGAGGTTATAAACACAAAAAGGCAGGATGTGGGGAAGGGAACAGTCCAGGAGCATAGGCGTTCAGGGGGAGTACAGATACCTTTCAGAACAGGGTATCAGCTGGGTGTAGGTTCAGGGGACAGGTCACTATGACTCTGCCTATAATTCACTTGTCATCACATGCCTTTAAAGTTTCTCTGGCTTCGGCTTTCTCAATAAGAAAACTTTTTCTCATATTAAAGTGTTTGCTAAAGGACTTCAATAACTTTATATTAAAATAAACTTATGAAATTTAAAAACAAAAAAGTATTTTCTTTCTAGCTCAATTGTAATTTTCTTTCTTTCTTTCTTTCTTCTTTCTTTCTTTCTTCTTCTTCTTTCTTTCTTTCTTTCTTCTGTCTGTCTTCTTTCTTTCTTTCTTTCTTTCTTTTCTTTCTTTCTTTCTCTTTCTTTCTTTTTTTGCTGTTCCACTGTGAATCTTTCAGTGTTGTAATTGTGCATATATTGGCACTCTATTTATGTTTTCTGTGTCTTCATAATATATTAGCTACTTAAATTGTGCCATTTAAAAGTGGAACTGATTGCCAAAGACTGAGATATATTTAAAACTTCTGGGTATTACTCAAAGAAACAGAAGCATTTATTTCCTTAATTATACATGACAAGAATAGTTAATTTTGCTACTTCCATTATGGGGAAACTAAAATAAAATTTTCTTAGATAAAATTAATTCATATTCATGTGTGTACATGCATATACATTCATACATACATACATACATACATACATACATATATAGAGATTACAAGAAGCCTACTTAACAAAATTCATTACATTTTAACCCAGTTTTCTATTTTATAATGTGATATTAAAATATTTTAGCTAATATATTTTATGGTGTTAGATATTATCTTATGATTGACATTTAATGATTAGGAGCTAAAACGTGGAGAGCAAATCTGCCCTTCCCTTTTCCCTAGAAAATAATCACAGTTAAGTTGAATTTATAAATTATACATATGAGGAACTAAAAGGATGGCTCAATGGTTAAAATTACTTGTTGCTCTTGCAACAGAATTGGGTTTGGGTTCTGTCATCCACATAGTGGATCATAGCTATCTGTTATGTGGATTGTATATCTCTTCTGAATTCTGTGGGTATTAGTAACCCATTTAGACCACATATATGCAGACTAAACAAGTCATATACATAATGAGTAAAGAAACCTTAAAAAATATCAATTCACTACTAGAGTTTTAGAAATAATTAAACATTGAATGCTCACAAAAACCATATTTTTCAAAGGAAGTAAGTTAATATAAAGATATTATTTGACTTATATGAGGAAATTTGTATTTCTCAAAAATACATGAATTCAAATGAGTGAAACATATCTCCTGTTTATTGGAAAAATCTTATTCAGATAAAAACCTCACCTGAGCTGGATTCCACTTTGGGGCTGTCCTTGGACCTTCTTTTCCTCAGGCTACTCTCCATTTCCCTCCCTGCAGTTCTTTCAGAGAGGAACAATTATGGGTCAGAACTTTGTGGAATGGCAATCTCCTCACTCACTTGATGCCCTGTCTTCCTGTTGGAGGTGGGCTCTATAACTTCACTTTCTCTACTGTCAGCATTTTCTCTAAGGTCACTCCCTTTGAGTCCTGAGGGTCTTTCACCTCCCAGGTCTCTGGAGCATTCTGGAGGGTCCCCCAACCTCCTACCTCCGGAGATTGTATGTTTTCATTCTTTCTGCTGGCCCTTACCGCTTCAGTCCTTTTCCCTCACCCAACCTATCATGAGTGCCCTCCCCTAAGACCCAAGAGGCAGCTAAAAGAGTCAGATGCAGCTATTTGCACCCAACCAATAACAGAAGCTGCTGACTCCTGTGATTGAATTAGGGAGAAGCTGGAAGAAGCTGAGGAGAAGGATGACCTGTAGGATGACCAGCAGTCTCAATTAACCTGGAACCCTGAGATCTCTCAAACACTGGACCACCAACCAGGCACTATATACCAGCTGATATGAGGCCCCCAACACATATATAGCAGAGGACTGCTAGGTCTGGATTTAGTCAGATAAGATGCACTTAATCCTCAAGAGACTGGAAGCCCCCAGGAGTTTAGAGGTCTGGTGGGGTAGGGTATGGGAGTGGGGACATCCTTGTGGAGACAAAGGGGCAACGAGAAGATATGGGATGTGGAACAGTTGAGGGTGGATTGGGAGGGGAATAAAATTTGGAGTTTAAAATTTTAAAAAAGTAATGTTAAATCTTAAAAACTCTCCTGAATATATGAATATATTTTATGCCATAAATATTGGTTTAATATTGAGAACATAGCAACCTTGGTCCTCACAGAGAAACCTTTGATAGGTGTATACAGGAAACAGTGTTAAATATGAACATGGATTATTACTAAGCACTAAGAAATCTGTAAATATCTCTGTGAAAGTCTGGCTTTCTAGTCATTCTAAATTTGGTCTTGAAGGGTCATTACATAGATATAAGTAATATAAGGGGAAATTAAATAAAGAAAAGTCATTTCTGGAAAGCATGTATGCCTATAGATACAAATGGAATGCTATGCCATACCGTAAAGTTTAGAAAGGGCTTTATTGACTTTATTGGAAAGTGAACCATAGATATCCAGTGATAAGTTGGTGACTCCTAGAAAATGAAGTAAAGATAGATAACACATGAATCTAGGAGTAGAATAACATCCAGCAAAGCTTTGTAAAGTACATAAGAAGACATACATTTCTTCATCCCAAACAAAAAGATACACAGGTGATAACATACACATGCCTCAAGATATTATAATATGACATCAAGTGAGTAGATGGGGACCAATCTCTTATTTTAATGAATTATACCTTGAAGCTGTCAGGTGACAACAAAATTTGAGAAAAGTGAACCAATTATACATCCATAGGTTATGAATATGCCTTTGATTTCTCATGAATTATAAGAAATAATTGATATTTTTGCAAATTGGACAAATGGACAGAGGCAAAGATCTCTCAACTAAACCTTGCAAAATAAGGTTGAGCATGTTAAATTGTAGATGTAACTGTATAGCTGGTCTAGATTCAGGAAAGAAATGTAAGAGCATGAATGTCCCAGGTCCAGATTTGGAATGCTGAAAGTACTATGATGTAAGAGGTAAGGTACAGAGTTGTCTTCACAGGATCCTGAAAGGAGGGCCTATAACAGATTCCCTGTCTTTGGAATAGTGATACAAAACAGCGAGACAATGCATTATTATTGTTTGAGATTAAAAAATAAAGTAATTTTTAAGAGGACTTTCAATGAACAAGTAGAAAATCTATGTAGGGAATGATGTAACTTTCACATTGAGTAAATATTAGGTTACTTTTCACCTTTATAATGTTTTAAATCAATTCCATGAGGGGAGCATATATGCAAGCAATGTATTTTAAATCTTCTACCCACTTCCACGCTCCAAATTCTCCCAATTTCAATAATACTATGATAACTTTTTCTAAACCAGAATTTTCTGCTAAGTGGTAGCATGGACAGAAATTTATTTTTCATATGAGTCAGATTATAAGTAGTTAACTAGCTTGGAACTCCTTATGTATCAAATGAAAGATATTATTTTCTGAAATCTGGATATTCTTGGTATCAAGATTTTACAAAGAATGTGAAATAAGATTAAGTAGATTTTTATGGCTGTTTTTATAACTTTTGTTGTACTCTAAATCAGAATAGAAAAGTGTGACTATATTAATACATTTTATATGTGAAAACAATGAGATAGGTGATTGGAAGTACTTTATGTCTTTTTTTCTAATAAGTTGTGCCTCTTAAAATCCATTCTAGTGCATACAGGGAATAGTTTCATTACATAGTAATGAAATGTGGAGGATAAAAACATGAGATGGTATTTTCCAAGACTATAGAAGTAAACATTTCAATTATACAAATTTGAATTTTGTAGATACAAGTTGAAAAGAAACCACAGAGAATACTATACCTCAGTGTGTACACAGATGTGGATGTATGGATACCAAAGGCATATGTAGCAATGTGAGCCTTGTAGGGATATATTTTGGACCATTTGATAGTTTCTTGTCTATAGCACAAACAACATTGTAGGTAAATAACAGATAGTAAATGATTTGATTTAGAAAGCTTTGATCCATAGTTCACGGCTTTCCATATTCCTTTCCTCATGTTTTACTTTTGTAAATATTCAGGTCATATTGACAGTTATTGGAGTAAATGCAACTGAGAAAGACATGTTATCAAGAGTAAAAATGTTAGCAATGTGGACAGGGGAGGAGGAAAATCTGGATCAGGAGGTTCAAATATGGAGGGATGGTACAAAGGGCAGTACAGGACAGCACACAAGGAGAGAGAGCTAACACTCTGAGGCATTTGAATTGCCATATGGTAACCTAATATAGTAGAAACTTCTTAAAATTTTTACAATTATGAATGAAATTTGAGTGGAATAACCAAATCCAGGGGAGACAAACACACACTAAATGTCTTTCATCAGAAATTTCATCCAGAAATGGGATGCATTCAAATGAATTGTTGGACAAAGGGGTACCGTGAAAATTCCTTAAAAAATCCAGGCTATTACCTATTGTCAAAGCTATTTCTTGCTCTCCACAAACTGAGTGTAAGTCCCTATTGAAGACAACACTCACATATCTCTTTGAACATAGAAAAGTAAAGCTTGTCCCTAGGTAGAAACTTCACCCTAACTGACTAATTAATGTACTGGACTACACTTTGCACTCAACTTGAGGAAAAATGTGAGTACTATCCAGCTACAAACCCTTTGATTCACAATGGTGATCTGCCTGCAAGAGTCACTGGTGCAATGGTGGCACAAATCTATGGGGATAACCAAACAATATCTGATTTGAGTTAAGGCCTACACCATAAAATGGAACCCAATGCTGCTTGATACTAGAAAAGCTAGGTACTTTAGGCATAAAGCAAATAGCACTTTTTCTAAACTTTAGGACTATGGCAAATAAAACATGCTTTTTTCATATATATTATGATTTTCCATGTTGTATTTTTGTAGGATTTCTGTGTATGCAAATGTGTTTGTCTCTTTAACTATATCTATGTAAATTATTCTTGGCATTTTTCTGTTTGTTTTACTGTTTTGGTTTGTTTTTATTTCATCTTATTACAATTTTTAGACACCTGTATTTTAATGACAGAAATAATTAAAAGGCATGGATTTGGATGGGAACATGGTGGAGGATCTGGAAACAGTTGCAGTAGGGGAAACCATAATTATAATATATTTTATGAAAAAAATCTTTTTTTGATAATAAAATGTCAGTAGAAGTTTATGATGATTACTAATGGAATATAAGCTGGGAAAGTAAAATTTAGAAGTGAATAAAAAATTAAATAGTCTAAAAACAAAATTTAGGTCAATAAATAACCTGAGTGAATATATCAGATTATACGATTATTCAGATAACAGAAGATGACTCTGAACAGAGATGAAAATGTACAGAACTTTCAATTTTATATAGATCAGTAAGGGACACACAAATATGATATATGGATAAAGGAAGAAAATAAACCTGGGATCAAGACTATGAATTCACTGTGGTAGTCATCTGGATGCTGAAATTACTAAAGTGGTGTCAGGAATCAAGAAACGTTAAGAAGGAAGGGAACTGGTATTATAAGTATGTGAGAAAAATGTGTTCACAGAAGTTAAAAAAATTAGTGAATAATGAAGTGATATTACAAATGCAAATATAGAGTTTATTATAGTGCATAAACTTTTGAGAAATACCAGTAAATAATAACAATTACATCTAGCAAGTGGCAAGAGATGTGAACATTTTCCTCTGGATGTTCCATGTTTTAAGTCACTATTCTATTGCTGTGAAGAACCAAGACAGCTCTTATATAAAACAGCATTAAAAGGGAGCTTATAATTCTAGAGGTGTAGTCCATTATCATCATGGCAGGGAACATGGTGGCATGTAGGCAAACACTGCAGCAGTAGCTGAGAGCTACATCATGATCTATAGAGGAAAAGAGAACTTGACCTAGTTTTGAAAAATCAAAGCTTATTCTTCAATGACACATTTCCTCCAAGGCCATATTTACCCTAATAATACCACACACATCTTAAATCCTTCTATATTATTAATATCCTGGGGTCTTGAACAAAACCAGGCTTCACTTTTACAGCTTCAAATAATGGCTTTTCTGAGTCTCAATGCATAGGCACCCTTGATACATACCTGTAGCAGAATTATGTCCTTATTAATTGATTAGATAATAAAGATGACAAGAAGGCAATCACTGTGGGAGGAGGAAGCAGGCCCACTGGGTCTGAGAGGAAGGGGGAATGAAGGAGGAAGGGATGGTCCTTTTGGATGGGGAAGCAGGAGCAAAAGCAGGCAGAATATAGACGGAAGACTGTTAGATCTGGTGGTTGAATCCACCAGAATCTGCCACAAGATTTCTAACATAGAATAGTTAATGAGTTTAGGATGATAGATTCCATGCCCAGCAGTTGTGTTATCTGTTGATTCTAAGATTGTCTTGTGTTATCCATTTCAATGTGCCTCAGGTAGGCTGGAGGGAAAGAACATAGCCAGGGTGGAATTTGGCCTGCCTTTCAGACTGGAAGTTTTGGCAAGGACCAAGCTCCAGGGAAGTGGTAACCACAGCAGAGTTAGTGAGAGTGTGCCCCCAGCTAACTGCAGGAAATTAGGAGGACCACCACATGAAGATAGCCATAGGGTTGGGGAGACTGCCTTTGCTGGCATGTAGCTGGTGATAGCTTGGACTGTTTTTCATAATTGCATGCTACACTACACACACCTGGCATCAAAAGCTTTCTTTAGCCATGGAGAAAGATTTCACAACCTCTTTCTTGAAATTTTGACACTAAAATCTACCAACTTCTGTTGCTTGCTGGGCCTTGAACATGATCAACTCATTCAATTACCTCTTTTTCAGCTTTTTGTGATTAATAGTTCACTTCACCACTTAAGGTTTCCTTTTTTCTTTATTACTAGATATTTTTTATTTACATTTCAAATGTTATCCCCATTCCTGGTCCTTCCACCCTGGAATCCCCCATCCCATCCCCTCTCTCCCTGCTTCTGGTGGTACTTCTGTTTCCCTCCTGCCTCCCCACCCTGGCATTAAATTGGAAGCTTAGCATGTTGGGGTCTTGCCCTGGTGTCACCCTTCCCTTTATTACATTTAGATTCAGACTTTGCTGTAAGCTTTTTATCTCCCAGAGCATTGAACTTTTACACTTTCTGGTGCTCCTTTATACTTCAAACTGTATATTTTATATATTTTTTTCTTGCTCAGCTTTCTAATTTTCATCATAGATCTGCATTAGAGTGACTACTAAAAACCATGTGACAGAGTCAATACTAGACTGACTTGAAATATCTGCCAATGCCTTTAACTCAAAACTCTTCAATTTATCCTCAGGCATACTTTTTGAGCAAGAACAAAAAGTAACCATATTCTTCACCAAAAACCACAAAAAGATCTCTAAGTCACCTATGAATATTCTTCTCCTCTTTAAACTCTTGCCCTGTGCCTTCATAATCAACATTGCTCTCAGTACAACTGTCTTTTATGTTCTTAGTAATATGACCTATCAAGCCCTTCTTAAAGTGATCAGCTGCTATCCTAACTTAATTCCCACAATTAGCATGGTCAAATATGTCATAATAATACTCTACTACCTGATTCCAACACCCTCTGCCAAGATCTTTCTAAGAGCAATGAAATCACTCAGTCATAGACCAAAACATGACAACCAAAGACCTCCATTCCATTTTTCTTTCAGTAATTTCTGTCAAATATGTTGTCATAGCCAAACAATTCTGGGTAGTAAATTTTGAAGAGCTTGTGTAATGGATTATATTTACAGCCATTTAGTTTGTTTTTTTTTTTTTTTTTTTTTTTTACATTACTTAAATGTTGTATGATTTCAGCTCATATTGGCAGATTATTAGGAAAGACAATCTTCTTTGTAATTGAAATGAATAATTTTAAACACGGATTCTGAATAGACATCCTCTTCAACTATTAGAATATTAAACATTGTTCACTTATATCTGTTTATAATTATTATATTATTTCCTCTCATTAAAATGAATTGGAAATAATATTGACTTCATAGATCACCAATAAAAAAAGTTGCATTTTCCTTATCCACTAAGAATAACTATACTTTTCATAGAAATGTCTACCCCTGTATGGAACCGTGATAGGATAGCTTTGGGTCTTTGTAGAAGCACTGGCTGGAAATAGCCTGGAGACCCAACAAGTGTCTATTGACTATGAGGGACGGGCATCTATTCTGCTGCGCTCCCAGAATCCAGGCTCCTGACACATGGTGAAGATCTCCAGTAACCTGCACCTTTCAGTCACATAGAGCAATGCAGCCCCTCTCAAAGAGCACAGGTAGAGGGGGTGACTACAGGCCTCAGCCTCAAGAGATTTACATACTAATGAGATACCTGAGGGACAGAGGGAGTAGCCAATTAAGTATTCATCTCAAGACCCTCCCCCTTCTCCTTCCCTATTTAACTCAGGTCTGCCCTGAGTTTTACGGGGGTACATTGAGATTCAACTACCATCCACCATGTCAATAAAGCTTTTGTAACCCTGGACTCCATTGTGTCTTTGGGGCCCTCTATGGAGGAACCGTAGTAGCTGCAGCTGCTTAATCTCTCACCTGGAGAGCTTCTCTGCATTCAGCCATGGGGATCAGTTCAATCAAGCAAGCTAGCTGAGTGGTTCCAAGCCAAGCAAATAACCAAAGAATCCTTTCCCATGAGGTACTGCCACAGCACTCTCTTCTACCCTTGTTTCTCTCAGCTGCAGGCCTGGTGCTTTTGAGAACCAACTCAGTCAAATTCCCACACTGCTGCCATGCTGAGCTGCAGTTCCAGCCGACTGAGCTGTGGCAGACACTCAGGAACAACAATATCCAACAAGATTCAATAACCCATGCCCACACATGAGCTAATCATTCCCCGCACCTCTGTAATTAAAAGTCTAGTAGCATATTACCATAATTTTACACATGCTTTGTCATATTAAAATGTTCACTCCATAGTCAGTAACAGATTTTGTTTGTTGATATTTCCAAGCACATAATAAGCACTCATTCTTTGTTATTAATAAATAAATGGAAAACATGGCTCGAGACCACCACCCTGCCAGAGTAGGGTTAAAGTTTCATCAGTTCTTTACATAAAGACAGAATTGTATTATCTGTAAATACAGCACCTGGTAGAATACTTCCCTGCATGAAATTGATGTCCTGTAGTAATGTTAAAGGCTAGTTTGTCTCTACCAGGCTTTCATATTCAAAAAGCTAAGTATTTTAGGTGCTTTACTTGATTTATTTTACTTCTTGCAGAACAGGAAAAGTCATCTTAAGTATTTCCTGCAAAATAATCAATTTAATTTAAATTGATTTAAATCAATCTCCTATTTTGTGAAAATGTCTCATATTATAATTAAATGAAAGAAAATATAAATGTATGAAAAAGTATTCCCTGACATTTGGCAAGTTAATATAGAGAGATTGTAGGAGAAAGAACCAATGATATAGAAGGAAGATATAATTCCTGATTATCCAGTTGGAAAACATACAGTAAACATGGTTATAGATATTTTATCTAAGATAAAAACATGATAAATGATTCTAGGTAAGATTAATTTAAATAAAAGTATTCTAATTATTTCTATATATTTGTTGAAATATAGTAACATTATAGAAATAGCATCATTTCAAAGGAATGAAATTAGCCTAATAAAGACTATTCCTTACATAAGATTACAAAGGGCAGAGTAGGAGATTTAAAAATTTGTTATAAAACACAGAATAAATTTCACGTTAAAACCATTTAATATTGCAGTAGAAATAGTTTAATGAAAGTGATAACCCTTGTTTTCCCTGCATAATTTATTACTGCACTGATACGCTGGTTAAAAGCAACAGTGAATTCCCATTTCTCTAGGATGTGTTACATTACATCTGTTACTTGTATGCTCATGTTACTGTTCTATGTTTGAAATGTTAACTAAAGTGCTTCAAAATTCAACTTGAATGTGGGTTTTATCATGGAGAAGCTTAAGTTCCCCAGGAGAATATAGCACACATTTCAGTTACATACAATCATGTAGTGTGTATCTTGAGGCCAGATCTTGTCTTGTATCTGTGAGCGTAACTTAGTAATAGCAAAGCCTTTAGAATCTAGTATTAGCTAGGACTGTATTAAAAATGTATCAGGTATATGTGACTACACTCTTGTTGTCTTCAGACACACCAGAAGAGGGCATTGGATCCCATTACAGATGGTTGTGGGCCACGGTGTGGTTGCTGGGAGTTGAACTCAGGACCTCTGGAAAAGTAGTCAGTGTTGTTAACCGCTGAGCAGATGATAAGATAGTATACTTAAGTGACCCCAGAAATTACACCAGAGAACTCCTAAACCTGATAAACAACTTCAGCAAGGTGGCAGGTTATACAATCAACTCAAACAAATCAGTAGCATTCCTCTACGTGAAAGACAAACAGGCTGAAAAAGAAATTAGAGAAATGACACCCTTCACAATAGTCACACATAATATAAAATACCTCGGGGTGAACCTAACCAAATAAGTGAAAGATCTGTATGACAAGAACTTCAAGTCTCTGAAGAAAGAAATTGAAGAAGATCTCAGGAAATGGAAAGATCTTCCATGCTCATGGATTGGTAGGATTAATATAGTAAAAATGACCATTTTGCCAAAAGCAATCTACAGATTCAATGCAATCCCCATTAAAATACCAACTTAATTCTTTACAGAGCTAGAAAGAGAAATTCTCAAATTCATTTGGAATAGCAAAAAACCCAGGATAGCGAAAACCATTCTCAACAATAAAAGAACTTCTGGAAGAATCACCATCCCTGACCTCAAGCTGTACTACAGAGCAATAGTGATAAAAACGGCCTGGTATTGGTACAGAGACAGTCAGGAAGATCAGTGGAATAGAGTTGAAGACCCAGAAATGAACCCACACACCTATGGTCATTTGATCTTTGACAAAGGAGCTAAAACCATCCAGTGGAACAAGGACAGCATTTTCAACAAATGGTGCTGGTTCAACTGGAGGACAACATGCAGAAGAATGCAAATCAATCCATTCTTATCTCCTTGTACAAAGCTCAAGTCCAAGTGGATAAAGGACCTTCACATAAAACCAGATAAACTGAAACTAATAGAGGAGAAGATGGGGAAGACCCTCGAATACCTAGGCACAGGGGAAATGTTCCTGAACAGAACACCAATGGCTTGTGCTCTAAGATCAAGAATTGACAAATGGGACTTCATAAAATTGCAAAGTTTCTGTAAGGCAAAGGACACTGTCAATAGGACAAAATGGCAACCAACAGATTGGGAAAAGATTTTTTACCAATCCCACATCCGATAGAGGACTAATATCCAATATATACAAAGAACTCAAGAATTTAGGCTCTAAACAACCAAATAACCCTATTAAAAAATGGGGAATGGAGCTAAACAAAGAATTCGCAACAGAGGAAATGCGAATGGCTGAGAAGCACCTAAAGAAATGTTCAGCATCCTTAGTCATCAGGGAAATGCAAATCAAAGCAACCCTGACATTCCACCTCACACCAGTCAGAATGGCTAAGATCAAAATCTCAGGTGATAGCAGATGCTGGTGAGGATGTTGAGAAAGAGGGGCACTCCTCGATTGTTGATGGGATTGCAAGATGGTGCAACCATTCTGGAAAACAGTCTGGCGGTTCCTCAGAAAATTGGACATATCACTACCTGAGGACCCAGCTATACCACTCCTGGGCAAATACCCAGAAGATGCTCTAACACATAACAAGGACATATGCTCCACTATGTTCATAGCAGCTTTATTTATAATAGCCAGAAACTGGAAAGAACCCAGATGCCCTTCAACAGAGGAATGGATACAAAAATTGTGGTGCATTTACACAAATGAATATTACTCAGCTATTAAAAACAATAAATTTGATAAATTCTTATGTAAATGGGTGGAACTAGAAAATATCATCCTGAGTGAAGTAACCCAATCACAAAAGAACATACATGGTATTCACTCATTGATTATTGGATTTTAGCCCAGAAGCTTGAAATACCCAAGATTCAACTCACAGACCACATAAAGCTCATGAAGAATGATGACCAATTGGGGGGGGGGCGTTCAGTCCTTCTTAGAAGAAATAACAAAATACTCAAGGGGCAAATATGGAGACAAAGTACAGGACAGAAACTGAAGGAGGGGCCGTTTGCAGACCATTCCACCAGGGTATCCATCCCATGTGCAGTCACCAAAGGTAGAGGTTGATGTGGTTGTTAGGATGTACATGCTGACAAGAGCCTGATATAGCTGTCTCCTTAGAGGTCTGCAAGAGTCTGACATATTCAGAGGCTGATGCTCACAGCTAACAATTAAACTGATAATGGGGTTCCCAACAGAGAAGATAGAGTGAAGACTGAAGGAGTTGAGAGGATTCGTGGCACTATGAGGAAAGCAACAATATCAACCAACCAGAGCCCCCAGGGTCTAAACCACAAGCCTGGGAGTGCTTAGGGAGGGACCCATGGCTCCAGCTATATATGCAAGGGAGCTATTTATAAGTGAGAGAAGAGATCCTTGGTCCCATGAAGGCTGGACGTTCGGATGGTAGTATTCAAGGGTGGAGAAGTGAGGTACAGGGGAGGGTAGGTGGGGGTACACCATTATAGAGGCAAGAGGAGGGGGGAAAGAATAGGGAGTTCCTGGGAAGGAGTGGGAAAGGGGGGTAAGGGGAAAACATCTGAAATGTAAATAAAATTTCCAATAAAAAAAAAAAAAGAATGTATCAGGTAATGTGTTTCTCACTCACTTGGCCTTTTATGAGCCACCAGAAATTTTTTCCTGACATTCTCTCACCTCATGTAACCAGATAACAAAAAAACATATTTAATGTGCTCCCTACCAACCTCCATTTTAAAATTCTTTCAAGCCAAACACAGGAAAAGGAAGCAACTCTCGGTATTCTGTGCACTAAATGCAGCTGATATATGGAATAAAATACATACAGTGTCATAGGAAAGTAAAAACGAGTAGAGACTAGTTTCGGAGGCAATGATATGCTAAATGCAGACAGGAAGCTAATCCTGCATAATTATCAAACTTGGGAACAGAAACCAGTGGCAGGGAATTCACACATCCTCAGCTGCCTCTGTGAATAAAGGATCAGACATGACAATCACAAAACCATGACAATTCTGTATCACAAAGTCATGATGCTGATGCCTTCACACAGGGACTTATGCTTGGCTTCAGCCTATGATTACACATCAATACTTGCAAAGACAAAGACTCAATACAAACACTGTTGCATTAATACTTCATGTTGGCTAGTCAGAAATACTAAAAGAGGCATAAAGGCCATTTTCTATCACAATTGCCTTCACCTCTCTTTCTCTCTCTCTCTCTCTCTCTCTCTCTCTCTCTCTCTCTCTCTCTCTCTCTCTCTCTCCCTCTCTCTCTCTCTCTTTCTTTCTCGCCATAATCTGATTTGTACTCAGAATCTTACCTAAGAGAAATTCTGGTAGTAAGAGGAAAAGGAATGTATCAATCAGTGAATGTATTTGCTACAAATATTTTATATTTTTGTATTTAATTAAGCATGATGCTTAGTATATGTCATTGAAAAATATAATAATGTTGAGACCTGAAAGGAATGGACTTACATAAATAAATCCTATTTATACTGTGAAGGATATGCAACAGTTTTTGAAGGTTAGTTTCTTGGAAAAGGGTACTGTCAAAGGACAAAACAGAAACCTACATATTGGAAAAAGATCTTTACCAACTCTACATCTGATAGAGGGCTAATATCCAATATATATAAAGAACTCAAGAAGTTAGACTCCAGAGAACCAAATAAACCTATTAAAAATGGGATACAGAGCTAAACAAAAATTATCAACTGAAGAATCTCTAATGGGCGAGAAACACCTAAAGAAATGTTCAACATCCTTAGTCAGGGAAATGCAAATCAGAATGACCCTGAAATTCCCCCTCACACCAGTCAGAATGGCTAAGATCAAAAACTCAGGTGACAGCACATGTTGGCGAGAATGTGGAGAAAGAGGAACACTCCTCCATTGTTAGTGGGGTTACAAACTGGTACAACCACTCTGGAAATCTATCTGTAGGTTCCACAGAGTATTGGAAATACATCTACCTGAAAACCCAAAAGATGCCCTACCATGCCACAGTGGCATGTGCTCCACTGTGCTCATAATGGCTTTATTTGTGATAGCTAGAGCTGGAAACAACCCAGATGTCTCACAATGGAAGAATGGATACAGAAAATGTTGTTCATTTGCACAATGGAATGCTATTGAGCTATTAAGAATGAGGACATCACGAATTTTGCATCCAAATGGATGGAACTAAAAAATATCATTCTGAGTGAGGTAACTCAGACCCAAAAGGATATGCACAGTATGTACTCACTAATAAGTGGATACTGACCAAAAATGTACAGAATACCCAGGATAAAATCTACAGAACTCAAGAAGGTTAAAATGCCAAAGGGCCCAAATGAAGATGTTTCAATCCCAATTGAGAGGGAGAAGAAAGCAATCATGGTGGGCAGAGGGAAGGAGGGACATGGATAAAGAGGGTATGGGGAGGGAAAAGTAGAATATGATCAGGTATTGGGGTAGGAGGATGGAAAACAGGAGTAAGAAAAGTCCTGAGAGTCAGAAGAATTAACGGAAACAGGTAACTTCAGGCAGTAGGAGGTAGGGGTACCCTCTCAGAATGTATCAGAGATCTGGGAGGTGAGAGACTCTCAGTACTCAAAGGGAAGGATCTTAGATGAAATGTCCAACAGTTGGGAGAGAGAACTTGTAGAATCCACATCCAGTAGAAAGAACATAAAGTGAAGGGATGGGATTTCTATCCTATAGTCAAAAACTCTGACCCAGAATTGATCCTGCCTAAAAGAGCTGCAGGGACAAAAATGGAGAAGAGACTGAGGGAAAGGAAGTTCAGTGATGGGCTCAAATTGGGATCCATCTCAAGTGGAGGCTTCAAGGCCTGGCAATTACTAATGCTATGGTGTGCTTACAGACAAGAGTCTAGCTTGGCTCTCCTCCAAGAGGCCCAACAAGCAGATGACAGAGACAAATGCAGATACTTACACCCAACCAATGGACTGAAGTTGGGGACCCCTGTATTGAATTAGAGAAAGGCTAGAAGAAGTTGAGGAGGAGGGCAACACTATAGGAAGACTAGCAACCTCAAATAACCTGGACCCTGATATCTCTCAGATACTGAGGCACCAACCAGGCAGTATACATTAGCTTATAGGAGGCCCCTGACCCATATATAGGAGAGGACTGCCTGGTCTGGTCTCAGTGAGAGAAAAAGTACCTTATCCTCAAGAGATTTGAGACCTCAGGGAGAGGGGAGGTTTGACTGGGTGTCAGGGGAATGGGGGAGTAGGGATATCCTCTTGGAGATAGGAGGGGAGAAGGAATGGGATGACGAACTGTGGGAGGGCAGACAGGGAGGAGAATACGGATTGGACTATAAAAATGAAAAAGATTAAAGATAGATAGATAGATAGATAGATAGATAGATAGATAGATAGATAGATAGATAGTGTGCTTAACATGGACACTACACTGTGACAAATAAGGGACTAATGAGAGTTCACTAAATTCTCACAAGAATCTTCCCTTTTTTATATTTAAGAAAATTGAGGATCATGAATGAATTCTATAGATTTCAATTAATTAAAAATGTTTGGTGTCCCAACCAATTCTGTTACATAAAAAGGTATTACTCTTGAAATTTTTGGATCTATTAAAGAAAAATTTAAGAACATAGCAATAAATGAATAATCTGAAGCCATGATTTTAGTGATAACTACAGAGAACTAATTTGAAATAAAAATGAAATATAAATCTAATTTTAAATTTTCTTTACAATGTGAGTAGTATAATATTTAAAGGATCATTGCTTTGTCTAAAATAATAACTCTATTTTCTGAAATGTGTTAAAAATACAGAAGAATTGCTAGAAAGTACTTTTACTTCAAATATAACTTTGAAAAAATCTCCAGATTTAAAAAAAAGCAATTAGAAAGCTAAAAGTTATAAATTACAAATAAATAAAGAGAGAAAAAATTCTTGCAGATAAATCAAACAGTGTGCTGAAATATGTGCTTACTTCACCTCAAGTGCACTTGGGGAAAGACATTAATAATGGCTAATAAAAATGTTTGCAGAGCACTTTCTTGTGGCATATACCATAGAATGTTAGTGACAATGAGCAATTATAGTAAGACTTTCAAGTATAAAGAACTGCCCATGCAGGGGTTCTGAGAATTGTAGATGATATTTGCCACAGCCCTAGACATTAGTATATGTTTAAAACTCATAATCAATAATACAATAATTCAAATTCATAAAAGATATTTGAACATTAGAAGCAAAATTTACAATATTTCATTTTTTCATTTGTGTATACTTGTGACTCATACTATAGTAGAAATTCTTCATAAAATATTAGCAGAAAGGAGTCAAGTTTCTAAAGGTGTTCTGTATCCTTTAAATATTGTTTCATTTGTTGCACAAAAGATTTGAAAATATAGAATGTAGGAGATCCTATTTATATAGTAACACGCCCTATATATCACTTTCTTATTTGACAATTTAAAATTTTTCTGTTTATGTGTATCTACATGTCTAAATATTGCATACATCTATTTGCTGATATATTTAAACCATTGTAAACTTAAATCTCTGTTCTTTCAAAATTTAAGTAAACTTTTTTCTAAAATAAAATACTCAGAATAACCATACTTTCATCATTTTATAAGCAAATTAGCTTTTAACATATAATACTCCATTTCCTACATTTTATTCACCATATTACTATTCACAATATGGCTTTTAAATTAGGATCCAGTCAACATTCAATGTATCCATTTGTTTTCTAGAATTTTCTTTTTTCCTGGTTTTATTAATTTTGAGGCATGATCTCACTCTGCATGTGAAGTCGGCATTGAATATACAGTCTTCCTACTACATCTTCTAAGTCCTGGATTCGCATACATGAATCACATGGCATCTCAATCATTTAACAGGTTGCCTCTGGAAAAGGAGTAAAATCTAATAGACATAGACTTGCCTACATGTTACAAATAGCTTAATATTTCATCATGTTATTATTCAATGTGTCCCTTTAAACTCATGTATTAAACTTACCAAATCAATAACCTTGCTAGATATGCTTCATGGTTGGTATTACTAACTTCATCACTGAGCAAACAAATCCAATCCTTATTAAATGGGCTACATGTCTTAAAACATATCTGGAAATGCTTTCACAAATGCTGGGTCAAAAGTGAAATTCTCAGTATTATCTTCTTGAACAAGGGATAAACTTTAAAAGAGATTAGAGCAGGTTATATAAAGGAATATAACATATACATATACACATATGCATATACATACATCATATGCAAATATATATACATGAACACAATATAAGTGAGTGAATAAAGAGACCATGAATTTAAAAGAGAATGGGGAGGGGTATATGAAAGTGTATGGAGAAAGCAAAGGGAAGGGAGAAATGTTATTAAATTGTTATCTCAAAATTTAAGAAATGCAAATAGTGATTAGTGATGGAGAGGGCAAATCTTATAATTGTCACACATTTATTTTCTGTCCCTAGATGTTCATGCTGGTAGTTGAATTCTGATATAACATTTTGACCTAACCAGAAGATTGTAGCAGTGGCTTATACACAAGAAGAAATGTGTAAGTTTATATTACTTCCATTTCTGAATATTCCATCAGTCTAAAATATTTTACCCATTGGTTTTTAACATATGAATATGCAAAAATGATATTCAGTTTGCACACTTAGTGTTCAATGGTTTTAGTATATTGAATAAAATAGCTATGGTAATGCTGGAAACAAAACCAACTAGAAACTAGATGACATAAATCTCATAGAGAAGTCTATACTCAACTTCAACACTTGTCTAAGGGTTTCATTCTGGATATCTTTCGTTTACTTTTAACAGTCATCCAATATTTTAAAATATTGTCAAATAAAAAATAAAAAACCCAGTCACAGTTTCATGAAAAGATAATAGCAATCTGGTTTCCAAGTATAATTTGAAAAAATATGTAAAATAGTATTAGAAAATTTTCAACACAGATGCACATAGCAAACACATGCATGCACACATACACACATTCACACACATATACACACACATACAAATGGGGAGAGAGAGAGAGAGAGAGGAGAGAGAGAGAGAGAGAGAGAGAGAGAGAGAGAGAGAGAGAAGCAGAGAGAGAAAAACAGAGAGAGAAACACACAGAGAGAAACAGAGAGAGAACTAGCAGAAAAAGGAAATGCTGAAAGTTGAGGTAGAGGAAATATATAGAGAGATACATTTAGGAAAAAACTCAGGAGAGCTGGGTCATAAAGCCAGTAGAGCAGTAAGCACTATGTGTCCCCTTGACAAATGGAGTGGGTCACAAGAGCTGATGCTGAGCTAGGGAAATTACTGCTGAAGCTCAACAACTGTAGCTAAGCCAAAATAGCAATGGCTATTGCTTTGGTTCTTTATGACGACTCATTTCTTTGGCCTCAGACATACTTTTCTTTGTTTCTTTACATTTTCATCTTTATTTGCCCACAGCCCTCATCACTAGAAATAGCATAGTGTATCTTTTGGCTGCCAGCATAAAAGATCATATCTAAAGCAGTATCCTCTGTCCAGCATGGTTTTTCATACTTTCTCTTGCAATTACTGCTTTATGCTGCCTAAGAACTAAAAGACAAAAAGACTAATTTCAATTTACTTAACTCTTGTTAGTATTATATGTGTGATTCCAAATGTCTCAATTATATTCATCCAAAATCTTCCTATCACTCCAAAATTCAAAAATCTTTCTCCTTTCACATACCAATTCTGTTCAAATTTATTTGAAATATAATTACTTTAAATTACCCCCATATTGTCCTTCCTACACATCTCATGTAAAACTACCATCTCTCTCAAATTAACAAACCTACTGTTCTTCAATCATTTTTATTACACATGATATAAATGAATCAGTACATGAACACAACCAGTTGAGACATTCAGTGTTTCCTGAATGTAAATGTTTCTATACCTTACCACCGAGAACTGGATAACCAGTCACAGGGGCCATATCTCAGGGAGAAGACATATTTTCTCTCTCAATAGTTGCTAATTGCTTATCATCTAGGTAGGGGGCTCTGTGATATTTCTCCTATTTACCTTGGGATGTCATCTGTGATGGAATTGTTCAAGTCTTCATTGGGCAGTCATGTAGTTGAAATTTCATGGGTATAGGTTCCATTTTGTAGATAGAACACAGTTTCTCAGTACACTTCCTGGTTCTTAGGTTCTTAAAGTCTTTCTCTCTCTTCTTCCTGATGTTTCCTGAGCCTTAATTGAAGCAATTGTATTTAGATATTTCAATTGGAGCCAAGCACCCCATGGTCACTGGTTCTGTATTTGGCTTGACTGTTGCTTTCTACAGTAGTCTTGCGCTGGTAAAAATTCAAAGAAAAAAAAAATATTCTTTGTTAACAGGTGAGATCTATACTTATCTGTAGAAATCATACTGATTTAAGTAAGTGACAATGACAGTAGTGGGTTATCCTATTGGGTTTATGAATCTACTAGTCATTGATAGCTGGCCAGTTCTTGTTTCCCATAGGAACTTTACAATAATTGAAAAGAATTGAGGCATTTAGATTTACATAACAATGATTTTGCTAGGTCCTCCAAAACAGAATCTATTGCTTCCAAAATAAAAGGATTATCTTGTGAAAGTTTCAAGAAACAAATTAACATTTGCTTTTCTTTCTTTTTTTTTATTGGAAATTTTATTTACATTTCAGATGTTCTCTCCTTACCCCATTTCCCCCCTCCCTCCCAGGAACTCACTATCCCTTCCCCCTTCCTCCTGCCTCCACGTTGGTGTACCCTCACCCACCCTCCCCCGTACCTCACCTCCCCACCCTCGAATATCCCCCCCTCACAACATCCAGCCTTCATGGGACCAAGGATCTCTTCTCCCACTTATATATAGCTCCCTTGCATATATAGCTGGAGCCATGTGTCCCTCCCTAAGCGCTCCCAGGCTGGTGATCTAGACCCTGGGGGCTCTGGTTGGTTGGTATTGTTGCTTTCCTCATGGTGTCGCGAATCCTCTCAACTCCTTCAGCCTTCACTCTATCTTCTCCATTGGGAACCCCATGATCAGTTTAATGGTTAGCTGTGAGCATCTGCCTCTGAGTATGTCAGACTCTTGCAAACTTCTAAGGAGACAGCTATATCAGGCTCCTGTCAGCATGTACATCCTGACATCCACATCAACCTCTACCTTTGGTGACTGCACATAGGATGGATATCCAGGTGGAATGGAAACAGGTGTCGAGGGATTGCTTTGTTCCCCTAACATTTGTTTGCATACTTTTAAATTGGACTGTTTATTTTGAAATATCTTCATGTAATTTTGATACTTATTCCCTACTATGAATCAAACATATTAAATTAGATATTTATGCTATCTATGCTTTGTCTCTTTCAAAAGTGACTTTAGAGACCTAGAGTTCTTCACTTTTATGAAATACAATTTATCACAATTTATTTTATGAATTCCACTTTAGGAGTTGTGATTAAGTTATTTTGACTAATCTCAACATACAAAGATTTTCTTCTAGAAGTTTGGATACTTTGATTACATATAATGATTTTTAAATACTATGTTAATGTTTGTTTGTAATACATTCCTCTCAGATATAATGCATTATTACTTTGTATAATACTGAGCTTAATTGCTAGATTTCTATTGGGAATATTTCACTTATGCTATTAGAAATACTGATAAATAATTTTATTTAAGATGAGGGAAGCATTGCCTCTTCTTTAATCTCATGGAAAGAAATTAGGTAGGTTCTTTGTTGAGTAGAATTCTATAACGAAATTATCTAGTCCTAGAGTTTTCTATGTGGAAAAAAATGAAAACAAAATCAGTTGCTTTAATATTCATCAAATCCTTTAGTTTGTTTCTTCTTAAACAGGCTTTGAATCTTTATATATTTCAATAATATGTTGATTTTGTTTACGTTTTAAAATTTGTTTCAATAACCTAGTTGAATAATCCTTTATTACCCATTTTACTTCTATACCACCTATTATGATACCCTATCATTTGTGACATTGGCTTTTATAACCTATCATTTGTGACATTGGCTGTTATTGCAAATTATATGTGGATGACTATCATTATGCTGTTTTTAATTTTACTGATATTGCTTTCATTGTTTATTTAGTGTGTGTGTATGTGTGTGTGTTTGTATGGGTCTTTCCACAGTGTCTGGGTGGTGGTCAGAAGACAACTGGAAAGATTTGATGCTCTGCTCCCACTATATGACAAGAGGAAGGACCATTATCTTGAGTCACCTTGATGTCCTCACTAATGCACACACATATGTGTGTGTGTGTATGAATTAATATATATATGTGTTAAATTATAATATATATATCTTATATAAGATATATATATAATATATATATATATATCTTATATAAGATATATATATCTTATATATATATAATATATATATATATACATATATCTTAGTTAGGGTTTTACTGCTGTGAACAGAAACAATGACTAAGGCAAGTCTTATAAAGGACAACATTTAATTGGGCTGACTTATAGGTTCAGAGGTTCAGTCCATCATCATCAAGGTGGGAGCAGGGCAGCATCTAGGCAGGCATGATGCAGGCAGAGTTGAGAGTTCTACATCTTTATCTGAAGGCTTCTAGTGGAAGATTGACTTTTAGGCAGGTAGGGTGAGGGTCTTAAGCCCACATCCACAGTGACACACTCCAACAAGGCCACACCTCCTAATAGTGCCACTTCCTGGGCCAAACATATACAAATCATCACATTCCATTCCCTGGCCCCCATAGGCTTGTTTAAGCACATGAGTCTATCAAGGCCATCCCTAAACATACTACACAGTGCAAAATATATTTAGTCCAAATTCCAAAGTCTTTATAGTCTTTAGCAGTCTCAACAATGTTAAAAGTCCAAAGTTCAAGGTCTCTTCTGAGATTCATACAATCACTTAACTGTTATCCTCAAAGCAAGACAGATAACAAACCGGGCAAAGTCCAAATTCTACATTTCCATGTGTAATGTCAAAGTGATCTCCAACTACCTTTTCATCTTTGTTGACTGCAACAGACTCCTTTCTCCTGGGCTGGTTCCACTCATTGTTAATAACTTTCCTCAGCAGATAGCCCAAGGCTCTGGCATCTCGAACATCTTGTGGTCTCCAAAGCAACTTTAATGTTACAGCTTCTTGTTTCAATGTCTGGGATCCACACATGATCTTCTGGGCTCTTCCAAAGGGCAGGCATCATTTCTCCAGCTCTGCCCTCTGTAGCACTCTAAGCTCAGGTTGATCCACTCCACTGCTGCTTCTTTGGGATCATGCCATGGTACAGGCATCTACAATATACTAGAGTCTTCTGCTGCAACTAAGATTCATCAATAGCTTCCCATATGTTCTCTTCATGTTGCCAAGCTTCAAATTTTTGCATGACCCCTTCAGTCTTGGCCTGTCAACTGCAACTGAGGCTGCACCTTCACCAGTGGTCTTCACTGATCTCTCACAATGTGAATCCTCAGCTGCTGTTCATGACCCCTTCATATCTTCAAAACCAGTATCACCTGTGTGACTCTTACATATTACCAAGTACAGCTGCAGCATGAGGTACAACCTTTGCTATCTCTGAAACACAGCCTCTTTGTGCTCTTAGAAAACAACTACCAGAAGATTTCACCTCAGTGATGCTGGTCTCTTCTTAAGCATCATTAATTTCTTGGCTCCAGCTAACCAGTATCAACAATTCCAGTAGTCTCCTTCTCCTCTTGACTATAAAGCCAGAGCCAAATGACCAAAGCTTCTGAGTTCTACTGCTTTTGGGTGCTGGAACTTGAACCCCTTGTTATATTACATTATCACTATCTTTCTGTTTTCTAACTCCTTCACTGCCTTAGCTGTCTTGGAATGTAAGACTGACTTTGAATGTGGATATCTTCATGCCTGTCTCATGGATGTTAATGTGTGTACCACCATGCCTACATCTAAATTTAGCTGGGTATAATCTTGCCCCAAATTCCCACTCCCTTAATCTGCTATCTCCTAGAACACAGGAGTAGGCTCCATTTTATGTCTTGGTGCCCCTTTAATTCTTGAACCACATATTTTATATTTTTCCTTTCTCAGATTGCTATGCTTATTTTAAATATTCTTAATAAGACTTAATCAGAGAACAAAGTCTATGATGGGCATTTCTGAGACTTCCTTTGTCAATGCAATTAATCTGAGTCTCTTCATCTTAGCCTCGGCAAACTCTTCAGGCAATGGCAAAACGTAGTCACAATCTTAACCAAAATATCACAAAAATAGTCTCTAGGCCACATATTGAAATTCTTCACTGAAACCTCTTGGGCCAGGTCTGCACAATACAAATCACTCTCAGTAACAAAGTCTTCCATAAACATACAAGGAGAGTCCATTAAGCCCCACTGAAAGCATTCCACTGCTTTCCAAATCCAAAGTCCCCAAATCCGCACATTTTCAAATAAAAGAATGGTCAGGCATATCAGCAATATCCCAGTCCCTGGTACCAACTTCTGTCTTAGTTAGGGTTTTACTCTTGTGAACAGACACCATTGCGAGGCTGATAGCTCACACATGGGTGAGCGTGGGTCCTGTTGGTTGGAGTTGTGATTCCCAGGTGACTGCCATGGATCAGTTGGCTGGAACTAAGGCTCAGAGTGGCAGTAGTGCAGGAATTTGACTGAGCCCCTGCCATGTGGTGCGGGAAGGGTACTTCCTTGGGAATTGTGGGGCCCTGCCCAGGTGTGGATAGTTCTCAGTCTGAAGGTCCCGTGTGGGGCAGGGCTCTTGAGTGGACCTGGAGGCTTGTAGTCTTTGCCCTGGGGCTCCCAGATGCAACTGGGGGCCACTGAAGAACAGAGACACGAGGGGAAGAGGGAGGCCCCAACAGCGCCCTGTGGGAAAGAGACTCTTTTAACTTGCTTGAATCGATGGCCTCTGAGGTGGGAACGCAGAGAAGTCCTCCAGGGGAGATTAGGTGGTGGCTGCTGTCATGGCGTCTCATTAGTTAAAGGCCTTCTCCATGGTTCCCCACGGCGGCGGGGACTGAAAGACACGAGGAAGTCCATGGTTTTACAGGATTTATTGTCATAGCAAAAAGTAGATGAGTCTGGCTGCACCTCTCCCCCTAACCCTGTAAGTCAAGGAGGGCCTGACTTAAATAGGGAGGATGGAGGAGGGTCTGGGAAGGAATGCTTAATTGGCTATGCCCTCAGCCTGCAAGTAGCTCATTAATATGGAAATCTCTTGAGGCTGAGACCTGAAATCACACCCTCTACAAGTGGAGGGGCCCTACATGACTGAAAGACTTGGATCAATGGAGCCTGGAGTCTGGGAGCTTTACCAGATATGTGCTGTCCCTCGCAGGCATGGACACCTGTTGTGTTTCTGGCTATCTCCAGCCAGTGCTCTACCAGAAACCAAGCCACCCTTTCACAGTCCCACACACCATGACCAAGGCAAGTCTTATAGAGGACAACATTTAACTGGGGCTGGCTTATAAGTTCAGAGGTTCAGTCTATCATCATCAAGGTGGGAGCAGGGCACCATCTAGACAGGCATTATGCAGGCAGAGTAGAAGACTGACTTCTAGGCAGCTAGGATGAGAGTCATAAGCCCACAACCACAGTGACACACCTACTCCAACAAGTTCATACTGCCTAATTGTGCACTCCCTGGGCCAAGCCTATACAAACCATCACAAATGCAAAGTTTAAATATAATTACAATGTTTCTCCTTTTCTTTTCTTCATTAACCTCTTCATCATTTGCCCCATTGTTTTTCAAATTTATGAACTACATTTCTTTGTGTATCTATCTATACTATCTCTATCTCTATCTCTATCTCTATCTCTATCTCTATCATCTATATATGTCTATATCTATCTATCTATATCTATCTATCTATCTATCTATCTATCTATCTATCTATCTATATGTAAATTGACTTATGTTAAAAGTCAGTTTGGTTCCATTGATTTTACTAAAGTTTTGTTTGTTCTATTGCGAAATAGTTTATTTTTTTCTCTGCTACTTTAGAAAATGAACACACACACACACACACACACACACACACACACACACACTTCTATATATTCTACCAAGTGATGCATACATTTAAGGAGCTTTGGCCCAGTTCTGAGAACAGTAACTCTGTTCCTCAGATATGAACCTCACCGTCCATTGCTGCTAATCTCTTTACATGGTTCTTCCTCAGGATAGTTTAATATAGAAGAACTGAGCAGATCTCAGATGACTACTATGGAGAACATTGCGATGCTTCACATTTCTTTTTTTCACATCTTTCTTCTCCATGATTCCTCCCTGTGCTCTATTCTTTGGGTCTTCTCAAGTTCTCATATCTGGGTATGTTTCTGGAAGCTTTTGTTTTCTTTTCTGTATCTTTGCAATGGCTGTACCCTAAAACATTGAGGCCTTATGTAGAGATGATCATTTTATGCTGTTCCTTTTGGGACTTTCTGTATCCTATATGAACTCCAAGATCTTGCAATTTATTATTTCATTTGCTTTCTTGATCATTTTAGGTAAAAGGTTAAGTTTATTTTATTGTATGTTGGCCAGAAGCATATCAGCAACTTATTCTTATCTACCCATAAATACCTATGCCTACATTGTAATTTCCTGGCAGAAGAGATGTTCTACCTTTGGTGATAGATCTATTCTAACAACATGCTCCAAAAAGTGGAATTTCCCTAGGAATCTTATGATTAGGAAAGAGAAAAGTCCTAATGATGCTCAGATGAGGTAGTTAGGTACCAGAAAAAGATTTCACACAGTTCTGGTAATTTGTAAGACCATATTTGCTGAGACTCAGGAATCCTGATACTGGTGAGCCAATGTGGGTGGGACAACGCCTTGGTCAAGACTGTGGAGTCTTGCTCTCTCCTTAAATTCACATACCGTGTTAGGAGCCTAATGATGGATTTGAGTGAAGTATAACTGAACTCTATGTTTTTCTTCCCATTATGGCCACAGTGAATAAATATTGTCATTCCTTAAATTGGTGTTCTGGAGATGGGTATCCAGGACTAGTTTATTGAGGCTCCCAAAAGACATGATTTAACCTCATAAACCCTATTAACAATGTGATATTTACAAAATTAACAGTTAGGAATTACCTGTCTCTTTGAGGGGTGATGTATTTGAAATGAAAATTTTGCTTTTCTAATTAACACCAGTATCTAAGTATCAATGCCATCTACCTTTAGCCTGTGAAGGGTCTTATACCAGTGCTGTTTCATGAAATTGTCAATTGTGATAAAAGTAATTCACCTCTGGTGCAGAAGGCTAGATTGCCTTATTTTAATAGTTCAGAGTCATCAAATCAGTGCTCTGTGGCTATATCACTGTGTTTTAGATCCGTAAATGGCTGTTGTCTGCCACTTGCTCCACTCAAGCCCATAGCAAGGAACTCCTCATAACAGGGGCTCTCACTTGGACTTGCTTTATATTCTTTCTATTTGATCTCAATAAATAGTCTTCTTTAAAAACAAAGTCACAGTTTCACATAATATTAAATATAAAATATTTATAATTCATAATTTTGTGTGGACTTGCTTTTATTAAAGAAAATTTGACATTTTTCTTGTCCCATACTTTTATCACTTTATCTCAGAAATGGGAAAAGCATACTGCAATCTAACACATAGAAAACATGGTATTTTATAGTCTGATAATCTTAGGAGATATAAGTTTTGTCCACATTATCTCTCTTCAATTTTAATTGTTTAGTCTATAGGTTTTTTTTTTTATTTTCTTGTACTGAAACATGAAAATTAATTATTTTACAGCCTTTTTAGAATGAAAATTTTATTCTATTTGTTTGGAGCACTTAAAGATGATCAAAATTGAAAGTTTATACATTTAGACATGTAAACAAAATCAATTGATACTCTCTAAGGTCAGATCATGGCATATGCATTCATATTTCAAACAGAAGGTTCAATTAAAAAATATATTTGGGTCAAAAATTTTGAAGATGGGTTGGGGACCCAGAATTGTGCATGTCTAAAGGAAATGTAGGGATGGACAAGATGGAGTATGGACTGAAGGAATGGTCATTCAGTTAGTAGTCCAATTTGGAATCCATCCTATGTGCAGGCACCAAACCCTCACACTATTACTGATGCTATATTGTGTTTGCAGACAGAAGCCTACCCTGGCTTTCCTTTGAGAGGCTTTACCAGCAGCTGAATGAGACAGATGCAAATACTTTCAGCCAACCACTGGGCTGAGGTTGGGAATCCCTATAGAAGAGTAGGAGAAGGACTGAAGGAGCTGAAGGGATTGCAACCCCATAGGAAGAACAACAGTAACAAATAACTTTGACACCTAATAGTTCCCAGAGACTAAGCTACCAACCTAATAGCATACATAGGTTGGTGCATGGCCCCTGGCACATATATAGCAGAGTACTGCCTTGTATGACCTCAGTGGGAAAGGATGTGCCTAATTCTGTAGATACTTGAAACCCCAAGGTAGGGGGATGCTGGCAGGAGTAAGGGGTGTGTGGGAGTGCCCAACTCAGAAGCAAATGTAATGGGCGGGGAATGGAATAAAGAACTCAGTGAGGGGGAACCATGAAGGGGGCAACATTCGGAATATAAATAAATAAAATAATTTAATAAAAAATAGATTGGGTGTTTTAATAGAAATATGATATAAATTGTATTTTTCAATTATTTGCTTTTAATTTTCCACTTGGAATATGACCATTCTGAATGAAAATCTATTTTCAAGACTTATTCCCATGAACACTATAGTGAAAAATTCAATTAACTTTCCTAAATTATAGTGTTCGAAAGGCATTCTTTATCATCAGAGGAGATCATAAAGACAAAATTAATACAAATGTAAGAAGGAGTCAAATAAATTGATTTCTTGGAATATTAGATTTACTTCTTGCAGTCAACAAACACTTCCACAGTGTACTTACATTTCTTTTCTAGAATTGGTCACTGCACATTAAAGTCTTCATAGCTATCTTTTATAAATCTCTTCTACCTTAAAACTTGACATGCATGTGTACATCATAGATGAAAGTAGTACAGAAGCACTTCAAACACTTTTCTCTCTAGAAATTAGGATATCAAATGTGTATAATGATAATTTTTATGATTCTCTTCCTCTCCTCCTCCTCTTCCTTCTTTTCTTCCTCTTCCTCTTCATTTTTGGTAAGGATTGTAGTGCATGGATGCATTGTTTCAATTCACTTTTAAAGGCTGTGGTATTTCAATGGATTGGGTTTTTAATTTAGGACAAAACTAATAATACTAATGGTGATCATTGAATAAAACTTGTATAATTATAAAACTTAATTTTTTACATTAAATCTCTTGGAAATATGCTAGACTAAAAAGTATCATGTTTTTTATTAAAATGTTTTATTATTTGAGAATTTCATCATGTATAAATGATATTTTGATCATATCAAACCTCTTGCTTTCCCCAACTCCTTTAAAATTCCACTCTGATTCCTTTAAGCCTTCTTAACTTCATATATTCCTTTATGTTTTTAATTACTAACTAAGTCAAATTTGTGCTGCCTATATATTCATGGATATGGGGCAATTTACCAGGACATGATTTACTGAACAGAGCAAAGCAACTCTTTCTCCTTGAGCATCCATCATCTATCAATAGCTCCTCTAAAACTACTTGAGGGCATGTTAACTAGCTTATTCTTGTACAGGTCCTGTACAGAATAATCATAGTTTCTGTGAATTTGTAAAAATCTTACTCCTGTCATAAACAGTAGTCACTATTTTATTCCAATTTTCTTCCCCAAACTGTGGCTCAAACAATCTTTTGAAATTCCACATATTAGCTGAACTCTTAAGTAAGGGATAACATGCACAGAATATTTCTATTAAAATTTAACTTAAGAAACACAGAAAAATCAGTGCTTAGAGGAACTGAAATCATAAAAAAGAAATCTTTCATGAAATAAAAAATTAGAGACCAGCCTGGTCTACAGAGTGAGTTCCAGGTCAGCCAGGGCTATACAGAAATACCCTGTCTCAAAAAACCAAAAAACCAAAAAAGCATGGCATGTCTATAGATAAATATACAAGTTAATATAAGAACAAGTGTCATAATTTGGATATACAGATTAAGTTATGAATATTCCCTATAATTTAACTGATAATATCATAAAATACTAAGATGTAATTTGTGATATTGACAAATAAGCAGTGTGGTTAGAAGCTGGGTTGAAGATGGCTATTTATATGGGAATCATGTTGTCAGTTCTATAACAAGCTTATGTTTTATCTTTATGAATTTCGTAAAACTTTATGATGTATCATGCACTGAAATGATAACAAATAAAATATTTATAGACACAAAGAAAACCAAAAGTATGCATTCACAGAAAATCACTGAAAGACAAAAGATAGCAGTAGAATAAATAGGTCATGAAAAGGTAGTGATTTTGCACTCTTATGATAGTTCATGGCTGTGGTAGGAGATGGAGCACAAGGCCTGAGGCTCATGTATTTGAACCATTAAACAGAGAAAGGAATACTGTTGCTGGAATGGCTTTCTTTTTTAGTAATTGGTCCCAGATCATGGATGATGCTCCATACATTCAGTGTGGGACTTACACATGTGTATGTTTAATGATTTTATTTATTTATTTTTAATTAATTACTTAACTAATTTGCATCACAAACATTGCACACTTTCACCTCCCCCTTTTCAGAGACCCTCCCCATCACCATTTCCCTCTCCTCTGAGAGAATGGGGATCCCACTGGCTATTCACCCACCCTGGTGCATCACGTCTCTTTCAATTAATCTTTCCAAAAAGATTAATTGGTGTGTCTTTTAGGCACACACTAAACATGCTACTGACATCCTAAGTGTTTCTTTTGAAGATTTTTTTTTAAGATTGAAAAATTTTCATCTTTTATTATTTATTTACTTTACATCCTAATAGCAGCTTCCCCTTCCTCCTTTCCCCCCAGCCCCTCCTGCTCACCTACCCTACCCTCCTCCTCAAAGATTTTAATTAATGTTAGAATATCAACTTGCACTAAGACTAAGATTACCTTCTACTGAGACTAGAAAAGGGATTCCAGTTAGGGAAAAGGGATCCAAAGTCAGGCAATGTAATCAGACATCACTCCTATTCCAGCTTTAGAAATCCTACAATGGTGACTCATGTGCAGAGGGCCTAGGTCTATCCTGTGCATGGTTACTGGTTGATAGGTATGTTTCTATTAATAGCTATGGGCCCAAGTTAGGTGATTCTGTAGCTTTTATTGTGAACTAAAAAAGACCATCCTGAGTATGATAACCCTGATTCAGGAAGGTAAACATGACATGTACTCACTTATAAGTCGGTATTAGTCATAAAGTACATGATAACCATTCTACAATCCACAGACCTAAAGAAAATAAGTAACAAGGAAGGAGCAAATTTCAAACCATTCAAGCTGGGATTTCAAATCAAGAAAGTCTATTTTATTCTTTCCAGTGTTGTGACCAAACACACCTATCAGAAATAATTTAAGGCATGCCGAATTTTAACTCACAATGTCAGAGTTTTTACTTCATGTTTGTTTGACCTTGTTGTTTGGACAGAACGTAATCGCATCAGAAAGGGTGACAGAGGACAATTATCTACACTGTTAATGAACAGGAGGCAGAGAAAACAAAGAAAGATATCATGGGTAATTTCTCCTTGGATGATTTTCCCTCAGGGATCTACTTCCTTCTACAATATCTTTATCCTCATCTTTCTACCAAATAACAAAATATTGCCACCAGATGTAGGGAAGACTTCAGCACAAGAACTTGCTTTGCATTTTCTTTAGTGAGTTATATTTAGTTTATATGGCATTATAATTGACTTGTTAATTGTAACACATTAATATCAATCAAATTTCAAAATTTTACTCTTGTTCAACAGTTACTTTGATATTAATTACAATCTTCATTAAATTTTTATTTCTGTTAGTTTAGTTACTGAAGATTTTTTATTTAGCAAACTCTTCAACTTTGCTGACTTATAAAAATTGATAATTTTCTGGTTCTTTGTATTACTCTGTCAAAAATCTATGCATTTAAATTACAACAAGTTTATTTATTTTTTAATTATATCCATCTATATGGGATTATTTACTATCATTTTTCATATCAATTTATGAGAAAGAGATTTTTCCAATCTCTCTAGGTTACTTCAAATTATTCATCTTATGTGTGCCCATCATTAAAAACAATTAAAACTCACAAATGTTTGCACAGTTTTAGGAAAATTAGGGGAAAACAAAGTTCTGTGAAAAAGCAGAAATTTATATATAATATTTTTACTACCTTTGTTTTTGTTGTTTCTTAGTACTTGTGATAGGCAAGAAGAAAGCTACATACGCCATGTCTGTCATTTTTATGAAAAATTTGTGGAAATGCTATTTTAAATATTGTAAATAAGAATAATTTAAAAGGAAAAAATTAATTTAAAAAGTTTATTTTGAGAAGAAAGATACATATTGGAGGAATTAGAGAAAGACACTAATAAAAGATTGAAGGAGGGGATTGTCTCACAATGATAAAAAAATGGTTGAAAGAAAAATGTTGTATAGCACATTGTCATTTGTGGTAAAAACAAGGGGAAAGAACTATGTAGATAAACACTACATGGTATTATATTTTAGAATATCTGTGTATAGGCATTTGATCTTTTTCATTTTTCACCAAACCTTCAGAAATTGTTATGCGTTTAAAAGTCTGCACACATGCAGATATGTGTGTTTATGTGTGTGTGTGTTTGGGTATGGTTGTGTGTGTGTGTTTGTGTGTGTGTCTCCATGTTTGGGTATCTTCACCATGACAGTAAGCTAATACTGACTTTAATATCAGACTAAATACTAACTATTGATTTATATAAATGCTTCTACTAAAATAGATTTGTATGCATACATACATACATGCACATGTACACCCATGTACATGCACACACACATACACACACACACACACACACACACACACACACACACATTTAAGTCCAAACTAGATTGGATTGAATTAGTTTTCTATTCTCTATCACCTAAGTCTTACATCTCTCAGATATGTCCAATTTAGAGTCAGGTTGAGTTCAAACCTCAATAATATAGTAACAATCATGTATATACAATATGCGGTATATTCATTTCTCATATTCAATAGTACCAATCTGAATTTTAGAGAGTTGGTTAAATAACAGAAGATGTGTATAAAACCATTGGCTGACCTTATTTGAAATACTCTCGGTCAATGGAGGAGTTAAAGAAAGAACTGAAGGAGCTGAAGGGGTTTGAAACCCCATAGGAAAAACAAAAATATCAACTAACCAGACCCCCCAGAGCTCCCAAGGACTAAACCACCAACCAAAGAGTACACCCATGGCTCCAGCCACATGTGTAGCCAAGGATGACCTTGTCAGACATCAATGGGACGAGAGGCCTTTGGTCCTGTGAAGGCTCAGAGCCCTAGTGTAGGAGAATGACTGGGAAGTGGGAGTGAGTGGGAGTGTGTGGGAACACCCTCATAGAAACAGTGGAAGCAGGGATGGGATAGGGGGTTTCCTGGGGAGGGGATCTGGGAAAGGGGATAACATTTGAAATGTAAATGAAGGAAATATCCGATTTTTAAAAAATCACCCATTGTAAGACAGAGAAGAAACTGTCTTTATCACTTTTAGGAGAAGTGATTACTGTCAAGATATTAAACAGTTTAATCTTTTTTCATAACTATAAATTCTCAGAAACTTTTCCTGAAAACATTCAGAATTTTTTCTTCAACAGTATGTTGTCATGATTGACATTTTGTGAAAATGTAACCTCGCATGTTTTAGCTCTTGATAAACAAAAATAGAAATATGCAGTGAGATAAAGTCTTTAGGGTACAAAAAAAAAAAAGAGTCAAACATAAATACAGACATATTCTTTTTCTCTATATTTATTTACTTTGCATCCAGATCACAGCTTGCTCTTCCTCCTCTCCTCCAATCCCCCTTCTCATCTCCCTTCCACAAAAGTCCTTCTCTCTTTTTCCTCACAGAAGAAGAGACCTCCAATGACTATCACTTAGCCTTGGCATATCAAGTTGTATTGAGACTAGGTTCATCTTCTACTATGGAGCCTAGACAAAGCGTCCTAGTTAGGGGAAAAGGGTCCAAACGCTAACAAGAGGATCAGAGAAAGTGCTTGCTCCAGTTGTTAGGAGTCTCATGTGAACACCAAGGTCCACATCTGTTACATATGAATAGGGGGCCTAGGTATATCCCAAGCATGCTCTTTGGTCGGTGGTTCAGCCTTGTTGAATCCCTGTAGGCCAAGGTTTGTTCATTCTGTAGCTTTTCGTGTGGTGTCCTTGACCACCTGGGTCCTCCAATTCTTCCTACCCCCTTTTCACACGATTCCCTGAGCTCCTTCTAAAATTTGTCTGTAAGTCTCTGCATCTGTTTCAAATATCTTTCGGGTGAATCTTCTCAGAGGACAGTTGTGCTAAGTTCCTGCCTACTAATAAAGGAGAATATAATTAATAATGTTGGGGTAGATTCTCTCCCATGGCATAGGTCTCAAGTTGGGACAGTTGTTAGTTGGCCATTCCCTCAATTTCTGCTCTGTCTTTATCTCTACACAACATGTAGTCAGTAAAAATTGAGTTGAAGATTTTGTTGGTGGGTTGGTGTCCCCATTCCTGTATTGAAAGTCTGCCTGTTTACAGGAGGTGCTGTTTCAATTTCTATATCTCCTATTTCTAGGAGTATCAGCTAGGTTATCCCTCATAGGTTCCTTGGAATTTTCCTTGTACTGGGTTTCTAGTTTATCCCAGAGTTGCTCCTCTACCCACATTCCAGTTCTTTCTCCCTTCACCCTCCCTACATTTGATCTCTCCTGTTCCCCTTCCCATCCTCTCTCCCACCCAGTGTTCTACTGGAAACTTTTCATCACCTAATACATTTTTTTACTTCTTTCTTCAAAGTCTCTAAGTTTTTGTCATATAGGTCTTCCACTTGCTTGATTAGAGGCACACCAAGCTATTTTGTATTATTTGTGGCTATTGTGAAGCATATTACTTCCCTAATTTCCTGTTCATCTCATTTATTTTTGTATAAGGGAAAGCTGATGAATTATTTTAGTTAATTTTGTATCAAGCAATTTTACTGAAAGTGTTTACTAGTTGTAGGAATTCACTGCTAGAATATTTGTGGTCAGCTATGTACACTGTCATATCATCTCTGAAGAGCAATATTTTGATATCTTCCTTTTCAATTTATACCCCAACCCACCCCTAATCACTTTTAGTTGTCTTATTGCTCTAGCTAAATATTCAAGAACTATATTGAATAGGTACAGGTAGAGCAGACAGGGTTTTTTTATACCTGATTTTAGTGGAGTTGTGTTTAAGTTTGTCTCCATCACATTTGATGGTGGCTATTAGCTTGCAATAGTTTTAAATTCTTTTTGACTCTTGCATATATAAATTTGCTTATACCAATGACTCTTGTTAGAAGCTAAGTGGATTTTCATCAGCATAAAATGATATTGGCTTTTGTAGCTTCTGGAATTCTTTGTAGAATACTAGGGGAGGATGTTCATAAAACATAGTCCTGACAGTCAAACATGGTACTCTAGAAAAGTCTACAACAGTAATAATGGCTATCACTAATTAGCTAACCACTGACTTTTAATTTTTCCAAGATAACTAAAGCTATGTGTCAGAAAGATAGGTAAATATTAGAGACAAGCAATTTATTGAAAATTTGTGTCTGAAGATATTTTTATATGTGTAGTATATCAAATTGGTAAGTACAGCATATGTCAAATATTACTTGATTGTATTAAGAATGCTGACCATAATTTTCAAAACTAAGCCAGAGTTTAGCTGAAAGTAAATGTTTTATATAAAAGTAGCTTTCTTGATACTAGCATATTATTATCATCATCAGTTTTGATTCCTCAAGTTTGGGTCATGTCTGTTTCAAAGAGAAGAATTTAATGTCCAACAATGAAAAAACATATTTCTATTATCAGAGAAATCAACAAGTGGACATTTAAAATTTAACTTTTGGAAAATATCAAATAAACCTTATTAACAACACTTTTATATTTAAAAGATTGACAGCTTGTTACTTGGAATTTATTCAAAAATAGTATTGTGTGCAATTATATAAATTTGTCTAATAAAACTCAAGTAGCACCATCAAGATATGACATTAAAAATACTCTTGCTACATTCTCTGCATTTGCATGCATAATTAGATAGAAAACTTGGATGACATACTATTGTGACATCTGCCAGCTGATATAAAAAAGCTAATATAAAATGAATCAGTTTAAATACATGAAGATTAATTCAACTTCCAGTGTCTTAAAATTAATTAAAGAATACATGTTAGATTGTAGTAGGCAACATGTAAGTTTGTAAATTTTGTGACTTTTTACTAAAGACAAAGCCCTTTTGGTATGGCTTTTCTTATATTTTATTATCTATTTATATATGTTGCTTGGCAACTTTAATTTGGATTTTAGTCTTGCTTAAGATTTTAACTCTCAAGTAATTATGTTTTATAACACATTTGGTTCTGTAAATCTGAATGGGTTTAGTAAAGAATGGGATTAGAGTGTGTAAGTTTCATCTCACTAACATATTGGAATTCTTCCATTCTGGTATTAAGAGAAAAAAATAAATTATGATGAACTTAGAAACTTAACTGACTGAAGTTAATCTTCTGTAGCTCTTTTGGTAAATGTGAATGTAATGTATCTGCATTCTATCCTGATTAAAATTAGTTACAACAGTGTAATTTGTTATGCAAAACAGCTTTTTGTTATATCAAAGTCCAAACAACACAACTGATAGAAATTTTTGGCTTTCAATACCTATCTATATGTAATGAGTAGTCTGAAAAGTCTTGATGAACCTTTCTGTTCTGTGCAACATGAAAGACCCATTTGAATTCAGGAAAACTGAAAAATTCTTATCCTATTGTAATCACAAATATCCATGTTCGCAATGATGGACAGAGGGTACAATAGAGACCTAAGGAAATGTGATATGATTCTCTATGATTTCATTGTTCACTAGACTAAGAGCACCTTCTGTTTTGTTCTGAAGTCAAATGATATTTGCCTAAGGAAAATGTTCACATTCTAAGAGTAGGAGTCAGCCTTTATTTTCTGTTAAAAGACAGAAACCTCATTTTATGAGTGTTAATTTGACTCATTAAAGTCAACCTTTACATTTCAATCTTAGCCTCTATTTTTGAGCTGCTAATAACTCCCTCTCCAGATTTAGGATGACCTAGTTGATAGATTTGTTTAACTTATTGTCATACAGATCTTTCACTTGCTTGATTAGAGTTACACAAATATATTTTAAATTATTTGTGGCTATTGTGAAGGGTGTCATTTCCATAATTTCTTTCTCTGCATTTTTACAATTTGTATAAATATATGCTACTGATTGATTTGAGTTAATTTTATATCTAGCCACTTTGCTGAAGTTGTTTATCAGGTATAGGATTTCTCTGGTAGAATTTTGGTGTATGCTTATGTACCCTATCATATCATCAGCAGATAGTGAAAATTTCACTGCTTCTGTTCCAAGTTGTATCTCCTTTTGTTGTCTAATTGCTCTAGCTAGAACTTCAAGTACTATAATGAACTGATAAGAAGAAGAAGCATTGTTTTGTCCCTGATTTTTATGGAATTGGTTCAAGTTTCTCTCAATTTAATTTAATGTTGGCTGTTGGTTTTCTGCATATTGCTGTTATTATGTTTAAGTATATGCCATTAGTTCCTAATCTCTCCAAGTCTTTAGATGTGAAAGGAGTGTTGTATTTTGTACTAGGCTTTTTTTAGTGTCTAATGAAATGATCTTGGGACTTTTTTCTTTGAGTTCATTTATATATAATGGATTACATTTATGGATATTCATATACTGAACCATCCCTGCATCCCTGGGATAATGCCTTGTGAATGATGTTTTTGATGTTGTAGCCTTGGATTCAGATTGCTTGAATTTTGTTGAGTATTTTAGCATCAATATTCATAACAAAAATTGGACTGAATTTCTCTTTCTGTTTGGTCTTTGTGTGGTTTAGTTATTAGAGTAACTGTGGCTTCACAGAATTTATTAGGTAGTGTTCCTTCTGTTTCTATTTTGTGGAATATTTTGAGGAGTATTGATATTAGCTCTGCCTGAAGGTATGGTAGAATTCTATGCTTAAACCATTTGGCTCTGGACTCTTTTGGTTGGGAGGCTTTAAATGACTGCTTCTATTTCCTTAGGGGTTATGAGACTGTTTAGATATTTTGCCTGATCTTGACTTAGCTTTGGTACATGTAATCTGTCTAGAAAATCACCCATTTATTTAAATTTTCCAGTTTTGTCGAATATAGGCTCTTCTAGTAAGATCTTATGTTTTTTTTTTAATTTTCTCAGTTTTTTTTGTTATGACTCCCTGTTTATTTTTGATTTTATTAATTTGCATATTGTCTCTATTCCCTTTAGTAAGTTTGGTTAAGGGTTTATCCATTTTGTTGATTTTTCTCAAAGCTGTTAGTTTTATTGATTATTTATATTGTTCTCTCTGTTTCTAATTGGTTAATTTAAGCCTTGAGTTTGACTATTTCCTTCTGTTTACCTCTCTTTGATGTGTATTTTTTTCTTTTGTTCTAGAGCTTTCAGGAGTGTTATTGAGTTGCTAGTGTAGCATCTCTTCAATATCTTTATGAAGGCTTAGTGCTGTGAATTTTCCTCTTATACTGATTTCAGTTTGTTCCATGAGTTAGTGTATGTTATGCCTTCATTCTCATTAAATTCTTGAAAGTCTTTAATTTCTCTATTTCTTCCCTGACCAAGTTATCATTGAGTGGAGAGGTGTTCATCTTCCATGAGTATGTGGGCTTTCTGTGATTTTTGTTGTTATTGATGTCGAGCTTTAGTCCATGGTGATCTGACAGAAGGTATAGAATTATTTCAAACTTCTTGTATTTGTTGAGGCTTGTTTTTTGTCTGATCATGTGGTCAACTTTGGAGAAGGGTCCATGAGGTGCTAAAGAAGATACATTGTTTTGTTTTGGGGTAAAATGTTATGTAGATATCTTTTAAACCCATTTGGTTCTTACCTTCTCTTACTTTCACTGTGTCTCTGTTTAGTTTCTGTTACAATGACCTGTCCATTGGTGAGAGTGGGATATTGAAGTCCAGAACTATCATTGTGTGAGGTGCAATGTGTGCTTTGAGCTTTACTAAAGTTTCTTTTATGAATGTGGATGCCCTTGCATTTCGAGCATAGATGTTTAAAAAATTGATTTCATCTTGGTGTACTTTTCCTTTGAAGAGTATGAAGTGTTCATCTCAATTTCTTTTGACTACTTTTGGTTGATAGTCTATTTTGTTGGATATTAGACTGGCTATTCCAGGTTTTTTCTTGGGATCATTTTCCTGAGAAAAAAAAATTTTCCAGTCCTTTACTCTCAGGTAGTGTCTATCTTTGTTGCTGAGGTTGTTTTTCTTGTATGCAGTAGAATACATTTCCAGTCTGTTAGCCTGTGTTTCTTTTATTAGGAAAATGAGTCCTTTGATGCTGAGAGATATTAAAGACAGTTTGTTGCTTCCTGTTATTTTTGTTGCTTGCAGAGTTTTCTGTGAGTGTTTGATTCTCTTCTTTTGGATTTGTTGTAAGATGATTAATCTCTTGCATTTTCTTGGGTGGAATTATGCTCCTTGTGTTGAAGTTTTCCCACTAGTATCTGCTGTAGGGCTGGATTAATAAAACATATTGTGCATATCTGATTTTTTCATGAAATATCTTGTTTTCCCTATCTATGTTGATTGAGAGTTTTGCTGGGTATAGTAGTTTGGGCTGGCATCTGTGGTCTCTTAGGGTCTGTGTGACATCTATCCAGACTCTTCTGGGTTTTAAGGTCTCTGTTGAGAGTTCAGGTGTAATTCTGACAGGTCTGCTTTTATAAGTTACTTGATCTTTTCTCCTTACTGCCTTTAATATTCTTTCTTTGTTTTGTACATTTAATATTTTGATTATTGTATGGTGGTAAATTTTTCTTTTATTTGCTGTTCTGTTTGCTTCTTGTACATTTATAGCCGTCTCTTCCTTTATGTCAGCCAAGATTTCTTTCTATGATTTTGTTGAAGATGTTTTCTGGCCCTTTGAACCAGGAATCTTCATCCTTATTCTATTCCTATTATTCTTAGGTTTGGTCTTTTCATTGTGTCTCAACCTTCCTCATTTTAGGTTAGGAACATTGTGCACTGTGCATTTTCTTTGACAGATGTGTCAATATTTTCTATGGTATCTTCTATACCCAAGATTCTCTCTTCTATCTCTTGTATTCTGTTGGTGATGCTTGCATCTGTAGTTCCTGTTCTCTTTCCTAATTTGTCTATCACCAGGGTTCCATCCATTTATGTTTTACTTATTGTTTTTTGTCTCTGGGACCATGTTTTCACTTCCTTCACCTGTTTGATTGTATTTTCCTATATTTCTTTGGGGGAATTATTAAAATCCTCCTTAGAGGCTTCTGTGATCTCCATTAAATGGGGTTTAAGGTTTGAGTCCTGTTTTTCAGGTGGGTTAGCATATCCTGATCTTGCGGTAGTAGGAGAACTGTGTTCTAATGGTGCTAAATTACACTGGATTCTGTTTCTTATGATCTTGTGCTTGCCTTTGTCATCTGGTTATTTCTCGTGTTAACTGGCCTGGTAGTATTATATTACAACAGGACTCTTTGGAGGCAGGTACAGCTGTGAGACCTGGGTTAGACCAGGCATCCTGGGATGCAGGTAGGGTTGTCTGTGGTTAGAGCAGATCTCCTATGTCCCTGGTTAGAACAGACCTCTTATATCACTGGATAGAGCAGTCCTCCTGTGTCCTTGGTTAGGGCTATGGTATCTAGGGACATGCAAGCAGATCTGCCAAGGGTACAGGTAGAGGTGCATGTAGAGAGCCGCTACGCGCTGCACCTGAAGATGGTGCTGGCTGAGAGTGCTCCTTGTGGTAAACAAGTCCTCATTTGGCTATACAGCTGTGCAGGGGCAGGGAATGGTCATACGTGGACATATGGAAAGATGATATGTGGCATATGCTCATTGGCCTTTGCTTAGATATAAGCCTGGTCCCCGGGTTAGGTGGGGCTGCCACCACCAGAAAGCTACAATCCTGAGTATACTGCCTTGAGAAGGAACCTTGTTGTCTTGCATCTAATTTCCTGCTGGCCAGGAAGGGCACCGGACAGGTGCAGACCAGAAGTGTTACAGGTTTTTATTTAAAATCTTTCATTATATTAAAATATAATATGATTAAATTGAGTTCTAGATAATTTCCACTCCAACCACTTACTGTCTTCTAAGAAGGTAGATAAGCACACTCTTTTTAACCTATCTACCCAATATCTGGCCTATTCCAGTACTGATTGGTAACCTTATATGGCACAGATAGACTACAAAATTCTTTTTCTGCTTTAGTCGTATAACAGTTAAAAGCCTACCATAAAAGAATCAGCTGTAGATTTGAAATCTGTTGATTTTTTATTACAATAAAGTATTGTAAGATGAGGTGTCTTTGGTGGGGGAATTACCTCTTCTGCATCTAGCAACTTGCTATTGATTCATGTTGGGGTCAGAGATTTTTTCAATACTTTCCTTTTATCCCCAATCTAATATTTCATAGAAAATCCTTTACCACTACATAATAAATGTATATTGTGATAATTAAATTCTCCTTATTTATTGTTTCATTTAATACGGTAGATTATGATTTAGCATAGAATGTTTGCATGAATTAAACTTTTTTCTTATGTCAATATAAAATCAAAAACATATTTTATTATGTTTCATAAGGTATAATATTCAATTTTACAGTTTTAAAATTAATATACTCTTTTATATAATCCTGCTACTTATTGACTAGTCCTGTTTGAAGCATGTCTTTCTATTTCTAAATAACAGTAAAATATATATATTTTTTTTTCTTCTTAATTTTTGTTTTCAGCAAATCAAAAAAATTTAAAAAGCATTCAAACAGAATAAAATGAAAAGAAACAAACAAGCAAAATACCAAGGGTCAGATATACTTATACAAGAATTCTATAGAGCCTTCAAACAAGCAATACTTTTTGAGTTATGTTTAAAAAAATTCAGAACCACAATAAGCTCCTTCACAAAGCAAATAATATTGAAATAGTGACATCAATTGTAAACCCAACAAAAATATATAAATTATAGTCCAGTATCCCTCATGAATATACATACAAAAATTCTCAATGAAGTAGTTGCAAACTGAATACAAGAGATATAAAAAAAATAATATTCCATGAGTAACTGAACAACTGTTTTTTTTTAGAAGAACGTACTCCATATACAGGCTGCATGTTTTGGGATAGCCCCCACTCCAGATGTTTGAGACCTACATGAAAACCAAGCTGCACATTTACAACATATGTGCAGGGAGGCCTAGGTTCAGCCCATGGAGGTAGATCTGTGTAGACTAGGTATGCTCCACGGTTGGTGATTCAGTCTCTGAGAGCTCCAAGGGTTCAGTTTCGTTTACTCTGTTGATCTTCCTGTGCAGTTCCTATCTCCTTAGGGCCCACAATCCTTCCACCTATTCTTCTTTAAGAGTCCTCAAGCTCCATCCACTGTTTGGCTCTGGATGTCTGTATCTGTCTGAGTCAGCTGCTGGTTAGAGCTCTCAGAGGACAGCTTGCCCCTGTCTGTTCTCAGGCTGGAGGTTTAGATCCTGGGAGCTCTGGTTGAATCTTTTGATACTCGTTCTAAAAAGGACAAAAGCACCCTCACTTTGGTCTTCCTCCTTCTTCTTCTTTTTTTTTTTTTAATATTTTACATAACAGTAAAATATTAAAAAAAGAATATATCAGTATTTATTTGATGTTATATGATAATTTGCAAATAACCATTAATTCAGTAAACTTGTTTTTTTATTATGTTCCAGTTATAGTTAAGTGAGTTCTTAAGTATTGTATAGTAAGAAAATAGGTGACATGGTTCAGATTAAATATAGTTAATCATAACATGGATTAATTTATTTTAGGATTATAATTTTTATAGTTAAATATTTTCTCAAAAGGTACTTCTGGTTATTCCAAACCAATTTTCTAGTCATTGCTGTTTAAATATAAGAAAATATTTTAGATTTCCAAGTTTGAATTTTTTTTTTACACCAAAATAGACCATTACATGTAATGAGTCAAGTGCTCATGTATTTAAAAGTTAATTCTAAACTGTCAAATCATCCATATTTCAACTGAAATAATACATGACTTTTAAATAACCACCAGGTCATAGGGCTGAGGAGATAGTAAAACATTTGCTGTGAAATATGAGTGCCTCGAAGTCCATGACTTTAACTCCATCTTCCATGCTAGAGGATGCAGAAAGCTGAAAACCGGGACTTACTAGCTAATGAGTAGATGGAATACCTGGCTTCAGTCAGAGACCATAGGCTGCCAAAATGAGATGGAAAACTGAATGATACTGAAAAATCAACATTTACCATCCCAATGGGCCCACACAGGTAAATTCATCCATACAAATAGATGTGCACATGCTGTAATATGCAAAGTCTAATCACGAACTTACACACACAAAAGGAATCATTACTCTAAATTATCTCCTTCATTCTACATTTATTACCCAACTTCTTGAGACATTTTCTAGCCTAAAGATATACACTCCTCTTAGTTGTTTGGTCACATTTCAAAAACTCACCTTAGATTTTTTTGGACAAGATAAAACAAAGGCTAATTTACCAAGAGCATTGGTAACAGCACATAATTTATTTTAGGTGCTACTTCTTGTCTTCAGGCTTTCGACAGTTTATGTTTCTTCTTCTGTTATTATTTTTCTTGCATCAGGAAGAACTGGGTTAGTAATCACAACTACAGTTTTGCAGATGCCTGAACTTAATGGAAATATTTATCTATATCTATACTATATCTCTATCTCTATCATCTCTATATTTCTTTCTTTTTTTTTTTTTTTTTTGTTTATTTTCTGAGGCAGGGTTTTTCCATGTAGCCCTGCCTGTCCTAAAACTCTCTTGGTCGACCAGAGTGACCTTAAAGTCCCAGAGATCTGACTTCCTCTGCCTCCAAAGTGCTGGGTTTGATGGTGTGTGCCACCACCACCCAGCATGCCTTCTGTTTTATAACTAATTTATATACTTATAGTTTTATTAAATATCCTGCATTTACTAAATAATACTAGATTATCCAAACTCATTGAAATGAGGAAAAATGTTAGTTTAAGGAAATATATAAGAGTAAAATACAATTATAGACTGTACCAGTTTTTCTACCATGAATAATAATGAGCTAATGAAATCAACGAAAAGACTTAAGAAATGAAAACAAATTTATATTTAAATCAGTCATGCAATGGTCCCTCAGTTGAGGGATGGGGCCACCCACCCATCTTCAAAATTTTAACCCAGAATTGCTGCTATCGAAAGGAAATACAGGGACAAAGAATGAAGCATAGACTGAAGAAAAGGCCATCCAGAGACTGCCTGCCTGGGGATCCATCCTACATTCAGACACCAAAATCAGACACTATTGTTGATGCCAAGAAGTGCTTGCTGACAGGAGCCTGATACAGGTGTCTCCTGAGAGGCTCTGCCAGGTCCTGACCAATACAGAGGTGGATGCTCACAGCCAACCATTGTACTGAGCATAGGGACCTAATGAAGGAGTAAGAGGAAGGATTGATGGAGCTGAAAGGGCCTTATTTGGCATCAATGGAAGGAGAGACCCTTGGTCCTGTGAAGGTTCAGTGGCCGGGTGTAGAGGAATGCTAGGGCGGTCAGGCAGGAGTGGGTAGGTGGGTGGGGGAGCACCCTCATAGAAGCAGGGTAAGTAGGGATGGGATAAGAAGGTTACAGAGGGGAAACCAGGAAAAGGGATAACATTGAAATGTAAATAAATAAAATATCCATTTAAAAGAAAAAACAAAAAAAATAGTCATGCTAATTTGTGTATAATTATGTTGCTAATATGATAATAAAGTTTAAATATATTGTGTATAATTACTGAGCCAATGGATGATACATTAAAAGATGAGAAACCTCCACTGGGGTCTATGGATGGACAGAACAGTAAGTGTGGAGTGGTGTGACAGTAAAAGCTTTATGTCTTTTGGAAAAAAAGGCAATGTCAGTCCACACTTCACTGTGGTTGAAATGTAATCAGTAGGATAGAACATAGCTCAAAGATTTGAAAATATTCAGATTTTAAGGCCAGACTTCAATAGAAAAGAAAGCTTTACAAATTACTCTGAGAAATACTTAGCTATTTCCTCTGCCTTCCCATCTTATCTTTTTCTCTCTATCTCGCTATCTCTCTCCCTGTCCCTCCCTCTCCCCTCCTTGTCCCCCTCTCTATCTAATAAAAGGTAAATATCACAGAAGCACAATACTGTGGCTAATGACAAAGCATTGAGGAACATGCGTGTGTGTGCTCGCAACACACACACACACCACACACACACACAACACAATTTTCAGATTTACTGCCCATTTTATTGGCTTTCTTGTCTGGAGTCACATCCATGAAGCCTGTGGGTAAATGTATCACTTGAGGAAGAGACTATAGAGAGTATCACAAGATCACCAAAGTTAAATAGAAACACATGTCATTTGTCTCAATCTCATTTTGTGTTATTTTTATTTTGAAATTTAAGACATCTGCCATGCTAGACAGAGGATACTTTTTTTTTTCACTTTGCTCATGGTTATCTGATTTCTTCCATTTTTTTGTATGTTGAAAGCTTTTCCACAATCCACCTTAAACCCTCTTTATTGTTATTGTGGTTATTATATTAAAATGTTTGAGAACAATTTTATTAATCATGTATTTCCACTGTAGCTTCATAGATTAACTTGTCTTTGTACTTAATCTTAATCAAAAAGGAGTAATTTTTCCCTAAAATTGATTGAATATTGAAAGACTCACCTAACAATTAAATATTAGGTGAGTCATCATAATTTAAAATGAATAAATAAGCATGTTTACATATAATATATTTATAATAAATATATAAACATAAATCTATAAAATAAATATATTTATAACTAAATATATTTTTATAAAATAAAAATAAATAATATAAAAATATGAATATATACATAAACTATATGTATAATATACATATGTATACATACATACACATGCATGCATACATATATACATGGAGACAGAGAGAGGGAAATGGAGAATGGAGAGAGATATTATGGTTTTGTAGAGGAGGAGAGCTACCCTATAGGAAAAACAGCAGTCTCAATAAACCTTCACACCCCACCCCACCCAGATCTCTCAGATACTGAGTCACCAACCAGGCAGTATACCCTAGCTGGTCCAAGGACCCTGGTACCTATACAGCAGAGGCCTACCTGGTCTGGCCTCAGTGAAGGAAGTTGCAACCAACCCTCAGAGACATTAGGCCCCAGGGAGTGGGGAGGCCTGGCTGGATGGGGTTGGGTGGGGAAACATCCTCTTGTAGACCTGCAGGAAGGAATGAGATGAGGACCTGTTGGAGGGCAGAACAGGAGGTGGATAATAAATGGGGTATAAGAAAGATTAAAGAAATTTTAAAAAGAGAAAAGAAAAAAAGAAAAAAAGCTCCAGCATGGATGGGGTAGTGGCTACTGAGGTCCCATCACTATAAGAGATGCTACTGGAAGTTATCTTCCAGAGGATAGTATCTCTCCTTTGGGGTTATGATTATTAGCAGGTTGCTGATGTTCTAGTTGATAGCCATATAGACATCTGCACATGAGCAGCACTAACTAAACTCAGAGTTACTAGTAACAAAACTATAACTACAACATGAAGCTGAGGCATAGTGGGTGAGTGAGGCATTAAGGAAATTAGGAAGGAGCTAGTAGTGGGTGGATATTATCAATAGTATTATATAAATATATGAGACTCTCAAAAATAAAAGTTTTAAATTATTTTTAAAAATTAAAAAAAGAAATAGTCTTTACTTAATATAAATTAGATAACTCCAACCAGAGATTTACTTGTCAGTTACATTAGCATATAAAAGATTTTTCCATTAAGAAAATATTGTCCAAGCTTCTGTAAGGCAAAGGATGGTACCAAAAGGACAAAACAGCAACCAATAGCTTGAGAAAAGATCTTTAACAATCCTACATCAAATAGAGGGCGAATATCCAATGTATATAAAGAACTTAAGAAATTAGACTCTAGACAATTTAATAAACCTATTAAAAAATGAGGTATGGAGCTAAACAAAGAATTCTGAATCGAGGAAACTTGAATGATGTAAAAGCACTTAAAGAAATGTTCAACAACCTTAGTCATCAGGGAAATGCAAATCAAAACTACCCTGAGATTCCACTTCACACCAGGCAGACTGGCTAAGATCAAAACCTTAGGTGATAGCAGATGACTTTTGTTTCTTCTACAGTATTTATTGTAAGTTGCATTGATTGTACACTTTCTAATTGTGTTAATTTGTTGAAACCTGGCATGTGTACTATGGGGGTCTATCAACCAGCTTTTGTCTTATTGCCATGAGTATTACAGAACCTTGGCTTTTTGAAAAAAGCTTGCAAGTGCTGGAAGAATTGAGTTAAGCTTTAAGCAGAAGCAAGAGGTTAGTGGGCTTGATTATTGCTGGTATAACGGCTTTAATTACATTAATTACCAGCACCACTGCTTCTGCAATTGCTTTGACACAAGAAGTTAAGACAGCTATTTTTGTTAATCATTTAGCAAAAAAAAATTTTTACTAATGTATTGAATATACAAGAGGATTTAGATAGGCATTTGGAATATTGGATTGATGCTCTTTATCCTATTCAAATTATTGGGAGGAGGTTCAGAATTTAAGAGTAAGGAGCCATTTCTAATGTCATGCCAAATACCAATGGAGTTGTGCAACTTCTAAAATGTACACTGATAATCATTATAATTAGACAAAGGTTTAAAGACACTTGCAGGGTATTTGGTATAATTCTAACACCTCTCTGGTTGTTTTAACTTTGCATAGTGAGCTTGTGAATTTAAAGTATGCTGCTCTGCTGAGCGTTGTTGCTTCAGATAATGCTGATAAAATTATCCATTGGTTGAGGTCGGTATTTCCATTTTAGTCAAGCATCAAGAATGGCATATATAGCTTGATCACACTAGTCTGGTTGTCCTGGGAATAATTTTACGCCTGTCCATTGTGTTAAAGTGTGTCTTAAACAAGATCAACATGTTGGCAGCCAAAGTACATGGCTTGAACCTGAAAATGGACCCCTAGACAGAGTTATTAATTTAACAGGCTGGCAAGCCATGGATGGATAAGATGCTGCACAGAGCCTTACCAACCAAAGACAGAAGTGCATTGCTTTGGATAATGCATACTTCACAATAGGTAAGGAAGGCATTCTTGGCATATCAACCTAAGACAGGCCCAGTCTTGTTTATGAAAGAAAAAAGGGGGAGATGTGAAAAGCTTTTGGAGTTGCTTGGCAGGGATCTGACATAGGCCAAGGACAAGGAAATGGGCTTCTTGACAGGAATATGACATTGGCTAAGGACAAAGAAATTTGCTTCAGGCAGGAATCTGACATTAGACTAGAACAAAGAAGTTATTTCAGGCAGGAATCTAAATATTAGGGTAGAACAAATAAGAAATTCCTGGCAGGAATATAAATCCTAGGCTAGAACAAAGAAGTAGGCTTCAGGAATGAAAATGACTTTGGGCTAGGACCGGGATATTTGGTTAGATATTTTGGTTTTCCTGATAAGCTCTTAGAAATAGTGATCATGGGAATGATCACAGAACTTCATTTATTGCCTTGCTTGTTCTTTGAATATTTGTGATTGTCTTTCTTGTTCCTTGACTATTCGCATCTATTGTATTGCTAGTTCCTCAACTTAGAACTGACCTTAATACTTGCATGTAATTAAAATGGTATTAAAGCAAAAAGGAGGAGTAGGGATTGGTTAAGGGGTTTATAGGGGGTGGGGAAAGGGGTTAAGATCTGAAATGTAAATAAATAAAATATCCAATTACAAAAGAAAGTCTTGTACAGCTGCATATTATGGTGCATGCCTTTAATCTTAGAACTCTCAGTTTAAAGCCAGCCTGATCTGCATTGTGAGTTTCAAGATAGCTGGGGCCACATAGAGAGACTTTGTCTCAAACAAAACACAAAACAGAAAAATTTACCCATGATAATTCTTTTTTAAAAACCTTCTCATAATGTGTTAAAAATGTAAAAGTTGATTTCTCAGTTACCAAATCTCCTGAAAGTAAACTACTCAGAAATAAAAGTTAGTTTTTCCAAAAAGTCTTAAAATGTTAATTCTTTACTAAGCTTATGTGGCATTTTAAATCCTTTCTATATTTTGTGAAGTTATATGCAGAAATTTGAGCAAAACTTGAGTGTGGCTACAGCTATGTTCCTTTCAAATCTAAACTTTTCTCTTTGGGCAATAGCATGGAAGTTTTACTTGTTCACAATTCTTCATTTTTGCTGGAATTGAGAGAGTTAATTTTTATACTAAACACAACAAAGATTCCTTCTTCATGGAAGAACACTGTGTCTGCAGTTAGAAGACTGAGGTTAGAGCTGGAATTTAGTTTAGATAAAATGGCAGTTTATTCACAGTTAAATCTGTGATTAACTTCAGAAAATTTGATTTTCAGTTAAGAAAATAAGAATAGGGAATATTTTCTTATTGTATAATTTACCATTATAAAAGTTTGTGATATTCCTAAAAGAACAGAAAAGCAAAATTAACTTCTAAAACTAACTAAACACTGTAAACAGCAACAAACAGGTCAGCACACCATCAGACACCAGTCCATTAAATAAAATGTCTGACTTGTCCTTGAGGTGTAATCCTGTGGTTTTTCACTATCTGAACTCATCATTTATTACTATGAACTCTCTAGAATATGTATGCTTTTGCATAGGCCCAGGGGTCTGTTCCCAACATCCATATTGGGAAGCTCACACTATTTTGTTTCTAACTCCAGGTATCTCATATCTTCTTCTTGCCTCTGCAGTCATTTGCACTCATGTGGTTCATATGTATCTCATCAAACACACACACATGCACATACATTAAAAGTATGTAAATAGTTTCTCCATTGCTTGAAGTTCTTTGTTCTAGATGTAGTATCTGATTAGTATTATTGCTGGAAAGTTGTAAAGTCAACTGAATTCTAGGGTAAGACAACCGCATGTTAGCGTAGAGTGACTTCCCAACAATTAAAGGAGGGATCACCAGAGTACCAAGGAAGCTTTCGTTGAAATTGAATTAAGTAAATAAAGTACTCTTTTCAATAGGAGAAATACAAGAAGACTGAACAAGACTATAGGAGCAACCACAGAATGTCCTATAATGGTGGTAGCTTTTACTGAAGAAGGCATGAAAACAGCTTTCCAGCCAGTATGATATGACCCATAGGGAGACAGCAGGAAACAGTCTCCAAGGTTAGGCATATTCTCTCCCATTGAGGCTAGGCAAGGCATTACAGTTGGGAATTCCACAGACAAGCAGCCTCCCTTCCCCCACTCTAGTTTTTGGGACACCCACATTGAGACTGAGTTGCACACCTGCTACATAGATGCCTGAAAGAGGAGGACAGTGAGGCAAGGATTCAGATATGTAAAAACAAAACAAAATAAAACAAAACAAACAAACAAAAAAAACAGGAAACAGAATTCAGTATACTCTACCTTCTTGGGTGAACAAAGGAAGAACCAACTCCTGATGATCCTTGGTTTGACTTTATGGTCAGTTAAGAGCTATGCTTTGTAAGCTTAAATTTAGGATAGGCTTTTGAGATAAGAGGTAGCTAACCACGTTTGTTACCCAAATTTACCTCCCTTTTATTTCTTGACTGTGAGCTGGCAGATCCAGTTACATTTGGTACTACTCGTTCATCCTTCAGATCTGTGAATAGCAAGCATTTTTTTTTTTTCAAAATTTAAAAGCTGCTTTGTGGCTTTTATTTTTATCTACAACAAGCAGTTCTAGGATTAAACGACAAAGTTCACTGTTTGATTTTTATTTATCGATATTATTTTGTGAGTGCATAATATGTGGGAGGTAGAGGGAACGGGCATGCCACAGTGTACACATGGAAATGAGAACAACTTTGTCGATTCAGTTTTCTCCTTCCACATTTACAGGATTCCAGGGATTCCAATCAGAATTCTAGGCTCCCGAGGCAAGCACTTTACCCTCTGTTTCTATGTTAGAAAGTTTTGGACTTTCTCTATGGAATTCTGACAGCACCCTAGTTTCCTTAAATCTCGCCTACCCCAACATTATTGCTTCATCAATCAGAATGTAGAACTAAAGCCAGGTTAAATTCAGATTAGATGCTCTTGAATAAGTTCTTTCATGGAAGAATTCAAAGAACAAATAAGGACTCCAAAGATTGGATTGATGAGCTTGTCTAGTTGAGAAAGTACAGGTCTAACTCCATAAGGTGTATTCCATTTTAAATATCTCAATGATACTAAAGAATGAAAACTAGTTCTTAGTACCTTTTAAACTGAGTCCTTAACAATTCACTTCTACTGCAGAGAAGACCCGGAACTTTAGAAAATAGATTATCTTGTCAAACAGCCCCGCACCTCCGTTAAGGCGATTTGAATTGAACAAAATTGCAAGACTGAGGAGTGCAGCAAGAGTGTTTTGTAAGGAGCAATCAAGATTGACCCTATTATTGTCAAAATGATCCTAGAAATATCTTTACCTGATTTTGTTGCCTGGGTTTCTTAGTTTGCTAAGTCAGAGGCTTTATTATGCTGACAATTAGAGCTCTGTAACACGCGCATTTGTGCATTTTTCTGCATCTTATCATATAAGACACATTGTCCTCTGTTGTTCTCCCTGGGCAGTTTGGCTAGCTTGCTGCACACAACAGAGATCAATGAAATATCCTGTGAGTAACAGAATGTCTGTGCAGTTTCTAAAAATTTGGAGAAAGGTCACTGCAACTTGGATAACAAAGATGTTTGTGCTAGTGAATTGAAATAGTCAATTTTAAATTAAAACATTTATTTTGTTTCTAAGAAATTCTAATTTCAAAAGGATTTTACTTACTGTTGTTCTCAGTATATTTTAATTGCAAAATTGGATGTTTGGGATCAAAGCAGAAAAGTGATACTCTGCAAGCTTGAGCACCTGAATTTGAATCCTTAGCATTCATATAGAAATCAGTTAGCACTAGAAATGGCTATAAAGAATGTTTATCGTTTTTAAATTTATACTTATTTAATTAATAACTAAAATTCTCTTTTGGATGTACTCAACTGGAATAATAGATAGCACTATCTTGAATTTTGCAATTTTTAAATCTTACATGATTTTCTAATAATGTGGTGTGTGTGCATTTGTGTGATGTGTATACACACATGTACACACATGCAGAGATGCCTCATTCATGCGTTGGTATGTGGAGGTCAGAGGCCAGATCAAGTGATGGTTATCCATCATACCCACACTATTTTGTGAAACAGTCTCTTACTGAATTGCAGATGATTCTGTAGATTGGCTGGCCAGTGAGCCCCCTGAACATGCTTAGCCCTGACCTGTCCTGTATTGTCCCAGCTCAGGGTTACCACCAGCTGCCTAACTCTGCTTTTACTTGATTCTGTGGATCAGAACTCAGGTCCTCAGACTTCAGTAGCTTAGCAGGTTACTTATTGAGCCATAGCCTCAGTCCTTGAGCAACTTTAAAGACAATTTCAGATACCATCTTTAAAATACTGCATTTAGTAGCTTTACTCAGAAGGAATGCCCTTTAAGGTAGATGACTTCTCTACTTACTGAATAAAAGAAAGAAAAAAATATAGAATATTCAAAGCATGTATTTTGTAGCATTAGACATCTACCAGGGATAAAATCCCCAAAGAGCATAAATTCATTGAAGTTTTTAGATATTATTCCTTCCTTTTATTATCCCGGCTCGTTCTTGCTAACATTTTAACTGTACAGTTGAGAGGCTGGGAAATTGGGCAGAAAATAGCTACTGAGGGCTTGAAAACTGATCAGAGCTTATGTCAGCCTCATGAGACTAATAAGAGAAAACTGGAATTCAGACATTTAATGAACTAGGGACTTTGCGGGCTCAAGATCCTGGATGGGAACACAGATCAGAGATCCCCAGTTGAAGGCAGTCTCTTCTTTTCACTTGGAGCTATTCACTGTTTCCTGAGTTTGAAATGACAAGATGAATAACTAAGCAGAACTTCTAAGAATATAAAATCCACCAGCAGCTTATTTGTACCAAGAAGATACACACAATAAGAGTACCACCAAAGTGGATGGGGACTAAGAAAATGCCAGGCATGCAGCTGTAACCCTATGTCTCGTGACCATGCCTTGCTTTTGTGTCTTCCTCAAATTAATTTTGATTTCCTAAGCACTGAAAGGCTCCCTTTATCTTGCTATCTCTGTTATCCTCTTCCTACTCTCTAAACCAGGTTAAATTGATTAACTATCAATGACCAACCATACATTAAAGAAAACCTCTGAAAAGCATTTGTATTCCGCTTGTGCAAAACTTCATGAAAATAGAGAAACTATATTGCTTCAAGTGTTAAAATGAACTAATTTAGAATTTTTGAATGTACTTATAAACAAGCATAGTAAAATAAATGTTATTGGATAACTAAAATATAAATACATTATTATGGAATTTAAAAAAGAAATAAAATAAGTATAATTTTATATCCTATAGATCATGACATCAAATCCAAACATTATGAAAATACTAGAAATCAATGTATTTTATGAATACATTTGAGAAATCTTAAACTAAATATATATGAGCAACAGCTAGCACTTACCTAAAATGGATCACACATCAAGATCAATGTTTTCCTGGAATATTCAAGATGATTTTAGCATATGTAATTTAACTAATGTAATACATAATTTAACAAAATTAAGGTTTTAAAGCTGATTATTCCAATGGGGAAAATAAAACAGGTATGACAAAAGATCAGACACTCTGTAATGATTTAAGACATTTAACAGAATAAACACAGGATAAGGTTTCCTCAAACAGTATTCATGGAAAACAGTACAGCATGACAATTAATAGAGAAACATGGAATCATCACTACTAAATAGGATGAAGAATTTAAGAAATCGATTCTCAGCACTTCCACTCTACATTTTTCACAGATCCTATTCATGAGTTAAAAAATAAAATTAATAGAGTTGATATCAACTATAAGGAAGCAAAACTATCATTATTGTCATATAACATAATCTTCTAAATAAAAATAAGCCCCCAAAATTGAAAAACATGTTAGCCTGAACAAAGGAGTTTTAAAAGGTTTCCAATATAAAACTGAAGAGGAAGCATATTTTTGGTAGCAATGTCAACAGGAAAGTGAAATTAAGGATAGAATTCCACTTAAATACCATTAAAAATATAAATTGCTTAGATGGAACCATTATTCAGAGAATACACAAAAATATGACCTGTGTGCAGTGAATGTTATCAGCCTCAATCAACCTCATGCAGGAGAGATGTCCTGTATTACTTCATAAGACTGTATGAAATTCTAAAGGTAGAACACTTAAGTTGACAATAATTTCTTCACAGAAGTGCCACTTCAAACATCACTTTTTTATCCAAGTCAAATGTTGGCATTTGAAACCCATCAGTCCATTTTCAATTTCAAGGGTTCACTGCCTTGGGGAGTAGTGTTTACAAAGTAGACAAAATATGACAAAAAAGCAGCCACAAAGAAAGCAGAGGAAATCGACATCTCTTGCACAGTCTTGAAAATCTTGGCCACAGCAATAACACTATGTTTAAACTTTTCTCCTGTTTGTTTTGTATTATCTTTGTTTGCTTTGATTTATATTACTTTATTATAATTTTTAGATGCCTGTTTTAAAATAATTAATTACTTTACATCCCAACCACAGTTTCCCCTCCTTCCTTTCCATCTAGTCCTTTGCCCACTTCCTCCAATCCACTTCACTTCCCTTTTTCTCCTTAAAATGAGATCATTCCCATATCAACTTGCCTCGGCATATCAAGTTGCAGTGCGACTAGGCACATATTCAACTACTGAGGCTACACAATGCAATCCAGTAGGGCAAAAGCATCCCAAACCCATGGAACAGAGTCAGAGAAGGCCCCTGCACCAACCATTAGAAGTCTTACATGAAGATTGAGCTGCACAACAGTTACATTTCAATTGCAGAGGGCCTAGGTCAGTGCAGTGTATGTTCCCAGGTTAGCAGTTTAGTCACTGTGGCCTCCGTTACTCTGAGTTAGTATATTCTGTAGGTTTTCGTGTAGTACCCTTAACCCTTCTGGCTCCTAAAATCCTTCTTTCCCCTGTCCAAAGTATTCCCCAAACTCTACCTAAAGTTTGGCCTCTGCATCTGTTTCCATCAGTTGTTGGCTGAAGCTTCTCCAATGACAGTTATGCTGAGCTCTTGTTTGCAAGTGTTGCAGAATATTAACAGTGTCAGGGTGGGCTCCCTCTCATGGCATGGGTCTTAAGCTAGAACAGTCACTAGGTGACCATTCCATTTATTTCTGCACCATCCATACCCTTGCATATCTTGTAGACAGGATAAAATGTAGGTCAAAAGTTTTGTGGCTTGATTGTTGTCCCAACTTCTCCTTGTAAGCCTTGCCTGGTTACAGGAGATGGGTTCAGTCTCCACATACCCCATTGCTAGGAGTTTTAGATAGGATCACTCTCATGGATTTCTTTAAGTTTCCATTGTACTAGGTTTCTAGGTCACCCAAGTGATGCTTTCCACCTCCCAGTTCTAGCTGTATCTCCCAGTATTCTCTCCCTCTATTATCATCCCACCTAATCCTTCCTATTTCCATCCTCACCCCAAACAAATTTTCTCTCCTCCTCCTGTTCACCCATGATGTTTACTCTATATCCCCTTCCTAGTGAGATTTACATGTACCTCTTAGATGCTTCCCTGTTACTTAGCTTCTTTGGGCCTGGGGATTGTAGCATGGTAATTCTTTACAGCTAATATTCATGTATAAGTGCATACATACTATGTTTGCTTTTCTGGGTCTGAGTTACTTCACTCTGAATGATATCTTCTAGTCCCATCCATTTGCTGAAAATTTCATGATATCATTGCTTTTAATAGCTGATTAATACTTCATTGTGTAAATGTACCATATTTTCTTTATCCATTCTTTGGTTCAGAGACATCTAGTTTGTTTCCAGTTTCTGGCTATTAGGAATAAAGTCAATATTATCAATGATGAGCAAGTCATCTTGTGGTATGGATGAGCATCTTTTGGATATATGCACAGGAGTGGTATAGCTAGGTCTAGAGGTAATTCAATTCCAAATTTTCTGTTAAACCTCCACATTGATTTCGAAAGTGACTGTACAAGTTTCTACTCCCACCAGCAATGGAGGAGTGTTCTCCCTTTTCCAAATCCTTGCCATCATGACCTGTTGCTTGAATTTTTGATCTTAGCTATTCTGACAGCTGTTAGATGGATCCTTAGAGTCATTTTCATTTCCCTGATGGCTAATGATGTTGAACATTTCTTTAATTGTTTCTCAGCCATTAGATACTCCCCTGTAGAGAATAATATGTTTAGATGTGTGCCCTATTTTTTAATTGCTGTGTATTGTTTTTAAGGTCAAAGAGAAAGAAAGTGTGTGGATTTGTATGAAAATATATGTGGGGAAGACTTGGGAGGAGTTATGTAGAGGAACCATGATCAAAATATAGTATGTAAAATATATTTTCAATAAAAAAGAAAGAAGAAAACACATAGATTGGAATGGAAGAAATATCTTTATCCATAGACAGCATGAACACCTTTGAATAAACACCAGTAAAATTTAGGAAATAACCACTATAAATAATGAATACATTTTGTTGGATAAAAACAATCTATTTTTCAATAAAAGAAAAAATAGAAACAAATAAAAATAAACTTTAAAAAGGGAATATTAGATTAGTATATGAAAATATATTTTCTTGTTTAATAAACAATATGAATTTTAATAAAACAAATAACCAAGAATAACATCCACTCATAAATCTAGCAAAAAGTTCACAAATTTTATTTTCTGAAAACTTCCAAAAATTGCCAAGAAAAGCTACAGAACACATGAAATTGAAACATAGCTCTCATTTTCTTGATAAAGTATTAAGAAACTCATATTTAAAATTGTATCTCTACAATTTTATTAGTCATTATTCTCTAAAATAACAGAACTAATTATACACACACACACACACACACACACACACACACACACACACACATATGGGATACTTATTAGAGTGGCTTAAAGGCTGGACTTCATCTAGTTCAACAATGACAATCTCCACACAGAAAGGTCATGAATCTTATAGGTGTTCAGTCTCCTAGACTATATGTCTCAGAAGTTCCAATCTGATACTGTGGAATCTTGGGGAATTCCTAAAGAAATATTGGTCATTAGTCTACACTGGAATCCCAGAGTACCAACTCAGTAGCTTCTAGTACCAAGAAAGGGATGCCTCAGCAAGAGGATGGATAAACTTCCAATGAATATAAGTGAGTAAAATCAAGCAAAAGAATAATTTTTAAATGTAATTTTATGTAGACTGAAAAAACAATGTGGTCCAGACTTAGAATAAGTTCCCACCTCAAATGAACTAACCAAGAAAATCTGTCACAGACAAACCCAGCTGCTGATTCCAGATATAGTCAGGTTGACAACAAAGATTAACCATCAACCCTGTCAACAATATTACCTGACATTCACCAGAGTAGCTCAAACATTAGACATTCTTTTTAAAATTTATTCTTTAACAATTTCTCATAGCTATAAAAATGTATTTTATCATATTGGTGCATATAATATAAGCCAGTATTCTCTCCTATCCTCCCTCATTTAATCTGGAATCTTTCTCTTTCCCAGTAACCCTCTTTCTACTTTCATTATTTTTTTTTCTTTAATTTTAAGTCACACATGAATATGTTTATGCTATGTGGATATGTGTACTTGAGAGCAGGTTCCCATGGATGCCAGACACTTATGCTAGAATTGTAGACAATATGAGCCAGTAGAGAACAATTCTTAGAACTTAACTGGGGTACCCTACCCTACAAGAGCAATATGTGGTTTTAACTGCAGAGCTGACTCTTAAGTTTCCATTTCATTTATTTTCAGCCCGCTGAATTTATTTAGGATTGTATGCATGGGAATAGGTATTGGGTTATTTACTGGATCATGGGCAATTTACTAGTGGCTGTATGTTTTCATGAAAAAAACAAAAAACAAAAAACCTTCTTTCTTAGCAGATTTTAACTGCCAATCTTTTGATATAGGACTGCAGTTTCGTAAGCCACTTTGCCATCCAAGTTAGAACATTGAACAGCTTGTTTGTTTGTTTGTTTGTTTGTTTGCTTTTTTAACCATAGTTGTTAGTCTAAGGTCATGTGTGACTGAATAACCATGTCACATTCAGAAGACAGCATTTCATATCACTTTTCCCATTCCGTGACTCTTAAATTCTTTACAGTCTCTATTCCCTAATGTTTCCTTAGCTTTGGGATGGAGGGCTATAAAGATATTGCCTTTAAGGGTAAGTATTAAATAATCATTCTCAGCACTTAGAGCAGTTGAGACATTGCATTAAATACTACCCACAGCAAGATATAATCTTCTCCAACTAAGGTCAGGATCAATACTAATATTTGAGTGAAAATTGGTGGCACTTCTGCATAGCTTAAACATAAAGTTCTCAACTTCCTCTGACTCTAGCAGGTTCTACCCTGTGATGTGGTGGAGAGGAATAAGTAGGAACCACTGCTGTACATAGCTTCCATGTTCCTTGAGGTTCTCACATATTCTGGAGAGATATTGAAGTAGTTCCTAATTGTATTCTCTCAACATCGTGTACCCTTCTTGTCTCAGACATTTGTTTTAGTTTTGAAAAGCAATAAAGTTTAAAGAATGTTTTACTTCACTCCAAAGTATTAACTTATTACATAGTCATACTAATTGAGTGAGATTTATTGTTATAACAATATCTAAATAGACGTTTGGGAACAATGTTTGAAAAAAGTTATTTTTATGTATGTTATTTTTATGTATGAACAGGTTATATTTAGGAATATACATATATTCACATATACATAGATGCATGTGATAATTAATGAAAAGAAGTCATGGATTTGAAAAAGAACAAGGAGGTATACATGGGAAGTCTTGGAGGAACAAAAGAGAAGAGAGCTGATGCAATTATGCTAATCTCAAAAGTAAAATGAGCATTTAAAATTGTTTGAATAAAAATGTTAATAGTCAGGAATGATAGAGTATCCTTACAATTCCGGGACTGTACAATGAGACCCTATCACAAGGTAAGAGGAAGAGATAGAGAAAGAGGGAGGAGGATGGAGAGGTAGAGGGAGAGAGAGAGAGAGAGAGAGAGGGAGGGAGAGCTGACAGAGAGAGATGATAATGAAGGAGAAAGAAGATGAGGAGGAGGAAGATGAATGACAGAGTCAAAGTTTGAGAAAAACTTAACAAATTTATTGCCAATTAAAAAAAAAAAGCTACTAAGGGCAAAGAAAACAAGCTATAGATTCAGAGTAAACATTTTCAAGTCATGTATCTGTCTAATAAGATTTGTATTTTAAATTTACAAAACCTAACATCTCTAATTATAAGTAAAAGTGACAAACCATACAAAGGATTTGAACAGACACATTAGTAGAGAAGAGACTTTGTTAGGTAAGTTAGCAAATGCATATGTGACACCATTATGGGTCTCAAAAAAATCTGGTTCAATCTAACAAAGATAAAGCTACTAAAATCATTGGAGCATGCATATGACAGGTATAAGGAAATATGGATTGAGTTGAACTCTCAAATAATAGTGACTTAGTCATTTTGCAGATATATGTTAGTTTTCATTGTGATAAGAGTAGGAGTATATAGGAACCCATGTAGATGGAGGACAGTCTTGCAGTCTTGAATGTCATTCTTCAGGGGCTGCCCCCTTCTCCTTCTTTTTTGAAACAAAGTCTCTCACTGGTCTGGAAATCACCTAGTTTGGGTAGCTGATCTGAAATCACCAAATATGTACTTACTTCCTTCTTCCTGGGGGTTTGGTATTACAAGCATGCTAATGTGCCTTTATGTACATTCTGGGGACAAATTTCAGGGCTTCCTGATGCCACTACCCCAATACCAGTGAAACTTGTTCCTTACCCCCAGTCTGTGTTGTGCATAGCCTCAGCCTTGTATTTTGATTCTAGTTCCCAGTGGATAGCCCCAGCCTTGTATTTTGATCCTAGTTTCACTTTCCTGGGAGGGGCTGCAGAGGATGATTGAATCTGTACACAGGTGACATCTTATAAACCTCTGTCCAATTAAAACCTGTAAAATAAAGGCTAGAGGCAGAGATTGGGCAGTAGAAGGGGAGGTGGAGAAAAAGGCTTAGGGGAGGAGAGAGTGAGAGGAATTCGATATAAAAGGTAGAGCAGAAGGGAGGCAGAAGTAGAAGCAGAAGGAAGTCGTCAGAGGAAGGAGTAGGAAGCCAACAATGGAGGAGCTGGAACTGGAAGGACAAGCACGCAGCATGGATAAACCACAAGTTATAAGGGATCTCATAGCCGGGGATTAGAGTAGTGTAGTGGTAAATCTGCCCAATCTAGGCGTGCTATTTATACCATAATTATTGAGTTGTGTTTCCCTTTACTGGTCTCCTTCGGGTAGGAGATTTTACAGCAACAAATTTGGCGGTTTAAATAACACCACTACAAGTCTGTAATTCTAATACATATTTGTAATTCTTTGTGTAGATTTGAGGTCTTGTGGGATTTGCCAATCCATTTTTAGCATGTTCATTGGTGTCCCTGAAATAAGCTGGAAGTTATGAGAAGTGACTTTCCCCAAGGAAGAGCATGACAATTGTTTCTGTAGTGTCAAATGGTTAGCTCTGAAAACATACTGGCAACATTATATGGGCTGAATGGGCTAGAGTTAAAAGTATGTATGCAATTTCCATTAGTGAAGAAAGGAGTCATAAATTTGAAGGAAACACAAAAGGATTTAGAGGGAGGAAAAGGAAGGGAGAAATGTAAGTATAATAAAATCTCAAAAATAATTTTTTTATAAAAGAAACAAATAGGATAAGACGTTACCAATTAATTCCCACATTTCAGTTTAAATGAACTGAGAATCGTCAAGGAAGCTAGAATATTAATGCAGCTTCACCTTCAATAACCACAACAGAAATCTACCTGATTGTCACTAGATAAACGGATAAACCATAATATGTAATGAAAAGGAATGCAATATGGCTCAGCAATAAGCACAGTAAATTATTTATATCAACATAGGTGTGGATGTCTTATAATTATGGGACACAGAGACCTATAATCCATAAAAAATCATAAACACATTCTGTTTGATTGCATTCTTACACTTTGTTTAAAAAAATAATTCATTGCAATAAATAGAACATGAACATTTTACCGAATAGAAAGAGATGATTTTTAGTAATTACATAGCAGATTAAATTTCCGCAGGTCTCTAGATTCATTAACTTTTCCTCTAAAAACCAACAAGTAAGATTTGGAGAATTTTCTTTATTTGCTTTGTTTTTAGTTAGTTTGTTTGTCTGTTTTTGTTTTGTTTTGTTTTAAATTTTTATTAATCATTCCCTTTGTTTACATCTCAAATGATATCCACTTCCTGTTTACCCACTCTACCCACACCCCATTCCATGATATCCGACTTCCTGGTTACCCCTCTGCCACCCTCCCATCCCAGATCTGCACTCTCCCCTCCATTTTGCCTGTATGAGAGTGCTCCCCCCACACCCACATACCTATACTCTGCTGCCCCACCATTCTAGCATTCCTTTACTCTGAGTCATCACACTTCCCCTGAACCAAGGGCCTTCCCTCTCACTGCTGTCAGGCAAGGCCATCCTCTGCTACATATGTATCTGGAGCCAAAGATCCCTTTTGGTACACTCCTTGGTTGGTGGTCTAGTCCCTGAGAGAGCTAGATGATAAGGTGAGCCTATGTTGTTCTTCCAATAGGGTTGCGTTTCCAATACCCTCTCGCTCCTCCAGTCCTTCTACCAGTTCCTCCTCCAGGGTCCCTGAGTTCAGCCTGATGGTTGGCTCCAAGCAACTGCCTCTGCATTGGTCAGTTGCTGGCCCGACCTCCCGACCACACTTCTCTGTCTGCAAGCTTCTCTTGACCACAGCAACACTGTAGAGCTTGGTGTCTACAGCCATGATGTATCCTCAGGTGAGATCATTCCCCAGATGGCCATTCCTTCAGTCTCTGTTCCATTTTTTGTCCCTGTTCTTCTTTTGGACAGAAATATTTCTGGGTTAAAAAAACCTTTAAGATGGGTGGGTGGCTCAATCCTCGAACAGGGGCTGTGCCTGTCTACTGGAGGTGGTCTCCATAGGTTCTGTCTCCCCATTCTCTGGGCATTACAGCTAAAGTCGATCCCACTGGATCCTGGGAGCCTCACGTTTCTCTGCTGTCTGGGACCCACCAGTGGCAATCCCTAGTTCCTCACCCTCCCACACCCCACTACCTATTTTTATTCGATTTCCTGACTCTCTTTACCGTTTTCAACTGTCCACCAGATTCTGATACTGCCACCTGTATTTTCTCCTCCTCCTTTCTCCCTTTCTTGTCCCCTTGTCCCCATCTCCCACAATCGTTCTGTTCTCCTGTCAGTGCAGGACTGAAGCATCCACCCCTGATCTTCCTTCCTTTAACACTCCATATGGTCTGTAGGTTGTATCATTTGCATTGTGATCTTTTGGGTTAGTATCCACTTATTAGTGAATACATACCATCTGAGTTCTTTTGTGTCTGGATTACCTCACTCAGGTTACATTTTCTAGTTCCATCCATTTGCCTAAGAATTTCATGAAGTCATTGGTTTTTTTATCACTGCATAGTACTCCGTTGTGTATATGTACCACATTGGATTTCTGTATCCATTCTTTTGTTGAGGGACATCTGGGTTGTTTCCAGCTTCTGGCTATTATAAATGAGGCTGCTATGAACACACTGGAGCATGTATCCTTGTTATATGTTGGAGCATCTTTTGTGGATATGCCCAGGAGTGGTATAGCTGGGTCCACAGGTAATAAAATACTATGTCTAATTTTCTGAGGAACAACCAGACTGATTATCAGAGTAGTTGTATCAGCTTGCAATCCCACGTTGAATACACTTTTTTTTTTTTAATAAAATACAAGCTAGCCTAATGTGATAACTAGTGGATAAGGTATTGAACTAAGAGAAATAGATCACCAAATTTTAGAAGAAAATATTGGGAGTAATGGCTATGTAAACATACATGTGGAGATATATGAATACACATAAGTCAACATTAGTCAAACTATGATGTTGCCACAAACAAGTTAATAACAAATCAAACAAAATAATAGTAACAACAACAATACCAACAATAATAAACCTAACATGTTTGTCAAAACAGAGACTTCTGGAAACCTGAACTTTTTATGATATCATTTAAATTCTTTCTATTACTTTGAAGTATCGTGATTTTGTTATCTTTTTAATTGTTTTAAAATGTTCTCTACAATCCCTATGCTTATAAGCTTGAAGCACACTTAAAATAATGTGCAAACAAATTACAGCAAGAACTTTATCATTTTGTCAATATCATACCATAAAACACAATGTGCAAGCGGTGGAAAGGTTTTAATGGTTCTTCAGAAGTATGTGTATAAAGAAAAGCTCAAAGCCTTATTATTATAAAATTATAGAAGTACATGCATTTATACAGCTATATCATAATGAAATATGCTACTCATTTACATTTAAGAATATTGAATATTTTCCTTCCTTAGTTTAGCCAGTCTGAGAGAATTTTTAAGCTATTTCTTTTTTCCCCACATTAAAGTAATGTATGAAAATGTACATTTAGAATTTTATGCTAAAAATCTATAAACTTTGCATATAAAAGCAACTACAGTAGCAATTTCTTTAACAAAGCCCTAAAGCATGTGAGTCACATGACTTTCTGAACTAGATGGTGGGAGAGTTAATAGCTACCAGAATATACAATATTGTCTCTGGCAATATGCCACAAATATATTTGAAAATATTTATTTATTTATTTATTTATTTATTTATTTATTTATTATTATGGTATGTGGGAGACTCCTAATATAAATATAGTGTTTGTGTATGTGTGTGTGATGTATGTGTGGGGTTTTTTTTTTGTGTGTATTTGGTGTATGTGTTGTAGTGTGCATGTATGTATGTATGTGTGTGTATTGTGTGCTTGTGTTTGTATGGTGTATGTATGTGTAGAGTGTTTGTATGTATGGTATGTATGTATGTGTGTGTGTGTGGTGTGCGCATAATGTGTAGTGTATGTATGTAGTGTGTGTGAGGGTGTTTATGTATGGATGATGTATGTATGTGATGTGTATGTGATAGTGTGGTGTGTCTGTGTATGGTATGGTAGTGTGTGTGTGTGTGTGTTTGGTGTAAATGTGTAGTGTGTATGGGGTATTTTTGTGTATGAACTATTTGTATGTGAAATTTGTGTGTGTGTGTGTGTGTGTATGTGTGTGTTAGAGGACAACCTGAAGGTGTGGTTACCTCTTTCTACCACATGGATCTTGGAGATTCAACTCAGTTCATCAAACTTAGGAGCATGTAAGTTTACTACCAAACCATCCTGCCAACTCTATGTGATTGTTTTTTCCTCTTTAGTTAGAGGTGCCTGTAATATATTATCATTATAAAGGGTTTTTAGTAGAAAATATCTTGACCCTTTACTAATTGACTTTACCTGGTATCTAAAAAGATGATACCCCAATTCTTTTGGAAAAAAATAAAGAAACATAACACAAAAGCTTTGCATATTTCAATTAAAAAGTCACCCTGGAGAATTTTATACATTCATTAAAATGTATAATTATCAAAATAAGTTTATTATCAGTAGTGGTTAGTATTTTCAAGACAATCTATGTTCTTCCTAGATATTGATTCTCTTGTTCCTCATTAAAGCATGTTGTTGTGAGCAGTAGTCATGTTATTCCAAACTCAGTAGAACCAATGTTTGGTCAGGGAAGTTAGTGTAAGAATCTGTAAGCAGCACAATCATATTCTCCATACTCAGTTCATATGTTCAAAACCCTAGCCATTTCTTAGTGTACTGAATTTACTTATCAATTGCCATTATTTTAGGTACAGTTCATAAGTATGAAATGTGGTCCAATGATAAATATAAAATTTTCAAGTTTCCAAACATATACGTAGGTAGAAGACAGCATGAAGAAGAGGCTGAGCCTGTGATAACACAACAGAGGCTAAGAATTACCAAAGTCTAAAGGAAAATTGCCAGGTCAGAGCAAATCACTTCTACCTACTTTGATGGCTTAGAAGCTATTTTTCCTGCCAATACCTTGACTTTACACTTCTAGACCCATGAACTAAATCAATCGATTTCTGTTGTTAAATATCGTGGTTTAGACCTTTGCCATGACAACTGGTACAAACAAGTACAGGAATGCAATCCAGACATCCAGCTCTGCTGTGTAATTTGCTAAGTATTTCCATTACATATGCATTGAATTGTAAATATGGGCCAAAATGTCAAAGATCTGTTTTCTAAAACAGAGACATAGAAGAAAACTAGTAGCAAGTAATTCTAGAGACAAACATATAGCTATGTACTGCAGCAAATGTGATTCCTCAAATGAGTGAATACCTCAGTAGACATTGAGGAGGAAGAACGTAATTGAAAAATAGAGACTGGTGTGTAGAAAGAAACTAAAAGTCACTTAAAAGAATTTCATTTATTTTTCAAAAGTGTATACTACCTTTTTAGCTCTGCACAAATCCTAAAATGATAGGAAGTCAAGTAAACAAATAAGAAATGAATTTTGTTGAAAAACCAGAACATGGATAGAGTCACAGTAAATTGCCTCTGTCACAAAATAGCCACCATATATAACCTCACACATGGCCGATTTAAGATTTTAGTTCAATTGCCCTGAAAAAGTCAATGGCCTCCTCAAATGCCTTACATCTAAAAAAATAACTTGCTCTGAGAAATCTGATGTATCAAAAAAAAAAAAAAAAAAAAAAAGTCACCATTAACACTTAGTTGTGCCAAAAAGAAGTATAAAAGCAATATAGTGTTTTGGATTTCTTTTACTAAGCCTTGGAAAGAAGCTATTACATTCTTTGTGAAAGTGTTGGGTTGCTTTCTTTATAAGATGGGCCAATTGCTAAAAATTGGTTAGCACATCTCTGACAGGAATTTGAATAATGAACCTACCCTGGTACTGTAATGGAGTCTAGAAATGTGATAAGGACAGCACAGCTGCAGCCTCTTAGAGAGAGAGGTAAAAGGTATTGCTTTTGCACAATAATGCTGTTCATAGTAAAAGTGCTATGGTAATTATGTACTCACAACCCAGTACAGGGACTCTCCAGCACCTGCCTGGATTCAGACATATGAGAGAAGTCTCCAGCCTAATACTGAACTATATCTACAGGCTCCATGTACTCCAGGCATTCCTAATCCTAAAGCTATGCAGATCACAATCAACCAAGCATTCGTTGTAAGTAATGCCTGCAGCTTTCCAAAGCACATACATGTAGCATGCTGCTGGTCCCAGAGACTGTTAGCATCCTATAAATCTTTTAGATATTGACCTGATAAGGCTTGCTGTTGTGACTTGGCTTCTATGACAAGTCTGTCTGGCCTCCAAGGCTATTTATTATATACTTGACTTCTACTTGGATTTGTTGTTATCTCAAAGCTATCGTATTCTTTTTTTTTTTTTTTTTTTTTCTGGGAACTGGTGCTGTTAGCTACTATATCAATGAAATGTACCCTCTGGAGCAACAGGAAGAGAGGACCTATTCCCACTTTAATTATGCCTAGGAACCTTGGGTACCATTTATTCTAAGGATTTTGAGGAAAAACATTCTAGCACTGAAGTTTACCAGGTGCTGAGGTCCCATTGGCACCTCTTTGCTGTTGTCCCCAAGATAAAATGTCCTTTCCAATGACCCTCTCCTGAATCCCCACTATGTTATTATACAATCTAAATAGCCAATAGACCCAGCAAAGTCTGGTATTTTCCCAAGAAAATTGTGACAATGGAACATGGCCAAACATTTTCCAGGAAAGGCTGAGGGAATTGATCCTACATGTTTGTCATGGTGACACATGTACTTTCATTCTGAAGAACCCAGTTATGATTTCTACTGTTATGTTTTGAAAGAGGATTATGATAAGAAATAAATCAGGATATTAATACATTTATTTAAACTAAAATGCCTATTTTTTGTTTATCTAGTTTTGATTAATTTTATTTATATGTGAAACCAATTCTGACCGTGATAGTTACTATCAACGGTTGGTTCCCTGGGATTTAGAAACATATATAAAATAACAGTAAATCTCACCAGTGTATTTGTGTATGATTCTATTTTCAGAGATTAACTAAGTAGGCATGGATAATACATCTTGAATTTTGGTGGCACCTCACATAAGCTTAGGGAATGTGTAGGAGTAAAGGTAAAAGAAGATAAGCAAACAAATGAAATATCTCCATTGAACACATCAAACAGTACTCACACCGTGTCCTGGAAACCACATTGTGACCTTGTATGTGATACCCTGGACCCTCCTCAGCATAAAGGACTGGGCCCTTTGAAATCATAAACATAAGTCTTTCCTTCTGTAACTTGATTTCTTGAGCATATGAAGCTTAGTCCTTATTGATATTTTTCATTTTCATACATATTGGTACTTGAAAATCACAATCATCTGTTCCAGTCTGCCTATCAGGCCTTCTTGCCTATCTTGCTATTAAAGACACATTCTCTTCTTAGACTACGTCTCATATGGGATGCTGTTTTTCTCACTGTTACCAAATGGATCTAATTGTGTAATAAACTCTCCTAGTACCATAGAGAGACAAGGTACTGTTAAGCTTCTCAAATAGCTGTTGTCCTCCCTTCTCTAGTACATTCTTCACTGCATAGGTAAACTGAATGGTCCTTGGACCCACCAAGGAACATATATAAACAGATACTTTGTATTTGATATCATATAGCATTGATATTGTATATATTTGTATATTTGTATATTTTTGTATATATTTTATATATTGATTATTGTATATTGTTTATTTTATTTCCTCTAGTCATCCAAGAACATTATGGAATCTACTAAACATTTTCTAAGCCCAATTGATCCATAACAGGAACATATTACATAACTGGCTCTAGACTTTGCCCAGATAATAAACCCATACCCACATGCAGACTTTTTGTGTCAAATTTTTCTTCAATTTTCAACCCCTTCATGCATCACCCATACATATGGTTCTAGACAACTATTTTGATTATGTGTTAGCAAGTTCTTGCAGTTTGTTTAATAGATAATTCTTTTCTTTACTACCCACACTAAGAATATAAATTGAACTGGACATATGCTGATAGCTTTAAGTTTGGGCTGCTGTCCAGAAGAAAAGGGGTGATATATTCTGAAAATAATAAGAGGAAAAAAAGTTACCTTCTAAAATCTGAATTGGCAGTCTTCCCTTTATGTTTAAAATGAATTGAGGGAGAAATATCACCATTTTAAAAACAGGAAAACTGATTTTATTTTTATTTTTTTTTGCTGACCAATAGAATTCTAGAAAAATTTCAAAGTCTTTAGTTTCATTTTGTTGCTGATAAAGACACTGATGGAGAAAAGCTTTCCTTATTGAGAGGGATCCATGGCTCCAGATACATATGTAGCAGATAATGGCCTTTCCTGACAGTAATGGGAGAGGAGGCCCTTGGTTTGATGCCCCAGCATATGGGGATGCTGGAGCTGTGGGGTAAGAGAGGGTGGGTGGGTGAGGGAGCACATTCATACAGTCAAAAGGGAGGGGGAAGGGCCAATGTGGGATTGGGGGTTGATGGAGTGGTAATCTGGAAGTGGGATATCATTTGAGATGTAAATGAATGCAATGATTAATAAAAAATAAAATAAAATAAAATAGATATAAATTCAGCCTCCTTTGAATTAAACTTACAGTGGTTAACTCTTAAGTTCAAAAGTATCAAATACAATACTGTTCTATTTTTTTCTAATGCTTCTTATTTTTATTTGTGTTTGTGTGTCATATATGTGCACATGTTTGGGGCATATGCATGTTTAAGTATATGTGATTCTGTGTTCATGTGTTTGTGTGTGTATACATTGTTTGTGGTTTACATGTATGTATGAGTATGGGGCATATATATATTTTCCTGGTGACTATGTGATAAATCACATACAGACTATCTTCACCATCTTGCAGCTTATGTTTGAGAGAAACCTTAAAATCACTGACATCAATAAAATTAAAATAGAAAATGATTAAATTTTGACATAATATGTAATGTATTATTTTTCAGATAATGTTTAATACTGTTTCACATAAAACCCAGCTAGGTTTATTATAAGGCCATGTTTTATTGTTGATTAATTGTGTGCCCTATGAGGTTTTTTTTATAGAACACAATGAATACATTACTTCAGTATAGCTATAATTTAATTGATCTTTGAATTCTTAATTCCTTACAAGAATGCCTTACAGGCATTCACTTGTAGTTTGTAATTTATTCCATATTTATTGATTTTTCAATTATCAATTTTGGTTCACTTAGCATTTCTTGAATGATAACTTTATTATATGTTGGGTAGGAAATGTACATCCTAGGAACTCAAAGGTAGAAAAACAAAGTAAAGAGAGTAAAGTTAGGTTCTAGAATTAGTGTGGTATAAACAATTACACAGCAAGATGCAGATTTAGGAATACACAGAATTACATATGCTCATAAAACTTGTATTGATAGGTTTTTTTTGTTAATGAGCACATTATGTTTATATTTGTTGTTTTACATTTTGCATATATGGGAATTTTAATCCAGCAGCATGAGTGCTCTGGCAAGGGATCACATCTAAATGCCTTCCATGTCAATATGACCTGGATGAAATGCAGACATGCCATGGAATGTAGTGTGATCTGGCTGGAATGCAGACATATTTTTAGTGTACACCTTTAATCACTACTTCTGAAAATAAGATTAGTTTGTAGAAGAAAGCAGACATGTTCGAAAGTGAAGACCAATTGTGGGGCAGTCAAAATGACTAATCAGAAAACGATTTGACAGAATGAATCAGAGATAGGATACATCAAAATCACACAAGAAAAGCACAGGAAAGAGAGGGTACTCAAGAGCAAATATGAGCAGAGTGGTGGTATGGGATGTAATGTATATGTATGGTAGTTTTACAAAGACATGTGGCAGAGAGAATAAGCTAGACATAGGTGAAGACAGAAGGAGACAGAAGATTAGAACAGATTACCAAAGTTAGTATGAGTCCAGGCAGAGCCATTCAAAATGATGCTGAGAGAAGATGGATTGAATCAGTCATCTTGCAATATTAGATAAGATGGTGGTTATAAGCTTCCAGGTCCAGACCTAGGGATAGTTAGAACAGAACAAGAAATGCTTTGGAATCTGTCTAAGGCATGTCTTTGCACAGCTTGGATAAGGTTCTCATCTCATCCTCTAAGAAAATAAAAACATTATTTTCATTTACAACTTTACATATAGTGTTACTTAGATGAAGAAATGCACCCAGTAAGGATAAAAAGTGTGCATTAATAAATTTTATCAGTATTTAATTGTTCTTGGTATTATTTTGTTATTTTTGCTGTTGTTTTTGCTTTATTTTGATTTTGGATTTTTTTTTCAAGTTTAGTACACAAAACTATTATTTTTAAGAAAAAAAACAGATTATTAACAAATTTAAAAAATCTCCTGGCTGATTCAATGATTCCCACAGAAATTTTATTTTCAGCAAGAGGAGAAAATGCAATGAGATTTGAGACTGAGTTGTCACTGAGTGATTTATATCTTTATTCCTTGCCACCTCTACAGGGTATCTCTACTTTTCTCCTGTGAACTCAGGAAATGTGTAGAAGAGTTAAGACTTTGTGCAAGTACAATAGTCACCCTATCCCAAGAATCCCAGTGGAGGCCTGAAAACATGAATACTACCGAACGTTCTAAGTACTGTTGTTTCTTTACATGCATATCTGATAGTCTGAACCTTACTAACACCTCCTCCCACAGATAGTATGCTCCAGACACAGCAACCATCCTTAGATGTGCAGTCTTTAGAAGGTGGAATGTATTACCAAGAAGTCAAGTCACAGGAGCATTGAGGGCACCTGGGTGTCTTATGATCCCTCAGTCACTTCTCTTTATTGCTAACTGTTTACTCACAGGTTCCCCTAAAGTTAACTAATGATTTAAATCTCAAAATATTGAAATCAAAAAGCAAACCATCTATCCTGTGTTTTTTTTATTTGTTTGTTTTTTCATATGAAATCGAGAATTACTCTTTCCATGTTTTTGGAGAATGGTGTTGGAATTTTGTTGGGGCTTGCATTGAATCTGTAATTTGCTTTGGTAGGATGGCCATTTTTTTACTGTTAATTCTATCATACCATGAGTATGGGAGGTTTCTCCATTTTCTGAAATCTTCTTTGGTTTCTTTCTTTGGAGAATTGAAGTTCTTGTCATACAAATCTTTCACTTGTTGTTTAGAGTTACCTCAAGGTATTTTATTTTATTTATTTTTAAATTTCTTATTTATTCCAAATGTTATCCCCTTTCTTGATTTCTCCCCTGGAAACCCCTTATCCCATCCCTGCTTCTATGAGGGTGTTCACCCACATACTCACCTACTCCTACCTCCTTGTCCTAGCATTCCCTTACATTGGAGCATTGAGTCTTCACAGGACCAAGGGTCTCTTCTCCCCTTGATGCTCAACAAGGCCATCCTGTGCTACATATGCAGCTAGAGCTATGGATCTCCCCATATGTACTCTTTGGTTGGTGGTTTAGACCCTGGGAGTTCCTGGGCATATACCCAAAAGATGCTCCAACATGTAACAAGGACACATGCTCCACTATGTTCATAGCAGCCTTATTTATAATAGCCAGAAGCTGGAAAGAACCCAGATGTCCTTCAATAGAGGAATGGATACAGAAAGTGTGGTATATTTACATAATGGAGTACTATTCAGCTATTAAAAACAATGACTTCAGCGGCATATAGTGCGCCTTTAATCCCAGCACTTGGGAGGCAGAGGCAGGCTGATTTCTGAGTTTGAGGCCAGCCTGGTCTACAGAGTCAGTTCCAGGACAGCCCGGACTACACAGAGAAACTCTGTCTTGAAAAACCAAAAGAAAGAAAGAAAAAAAAACAACAAAAAAACCAATGACTTCATGAAATATTTGGGCAAATGGATGGAACTGGAAAATATCATCCTGAGTAACCCAGTCACAAAAGAACACACATGGTATGCACTCACTGACAAGTGGATATTAGCCCAAAAGCTCAGAATACTCAAAACACTATTCACAGACCACATGAGGCTCAAGAAGGAAGACCAAAGTGTGGATGCTTCAGTCCTTCTCAGAAGGGGGAACAAAATACTCATGGGAGGAAATACAGAGACAAAGTGTGGAGCAGAGACTGAATTAAAGACCATCCAGAGACTGCCCCACCTACTGATCTATTCCCTATACAGACACCAAACCGAGATACTATAGCAGATGGCAAGAAGTGTTGGCAGATAGGAGCCTTATATAGAGGTCTCCTGAGAGGCTCAGCCAGAGTTGGACAAATACAGAGATGGATGGTCATAGCCAACCATTGAACTGAGCTTAAGGTCCCCAATGGAGGAGTTAGAAAAAACGTTAAAGGAGTTGAAGGGTATTTGTGACTGTTGTCAAGAGTGATGTTTCCCTAATTTTTGTCTCAGCCTGCTTCCATTCATATAAAGAAAGGGTGCTGATTTGTTTGAGTTAATTTTAAATATAGCCACGTGGCTGAAGTTGTTTATCAGCTGTAGAAGTTTTTGGGATTGCTTATGTATACTATCATATCATCTGCAAATAGTAATACCTTGATTTCTTCTTTGCCAATATATATCCCCTTGATCTCCCTTTGTTGTTTTATTGCTATAGATAGAACTTTGAGTACTATATTGAATAGATATGGGGAGAGTAGGCATCCTTGTCTTGTCCCTGATTTTAGTTAAATTTCTTCAAATAAGTCTCCATTTAATTTGATATTGGCTGTTGGTTTGCTGTATATGTACACCCAACCAATGGACAGAAGCTGGGGACCATTTTGGTTGAATTAGGAAAAGCCTGAAAGAGGCTGCAGAGAAAGCCCCATAGGAAGACAAGCAGTTACAACTAACCTGGACCCCTAAGATCTCTCACATGCTGAGCCACCAAGCAGGCAGCATACACTAGCTAATATGAGGCTCTCGACACATATGCAGTAGAGGACTGCCTGGTCTGGCCTCAGTGGGATAATATGCACCTAGTTCTTGAGAGACTTGAGGGCTCAAGGTGTAGGGAGGTCTGGTGGGCTTGGGGTGGGGACATCCTCTTGGAGATGGGGGAGGAGGAATAGAATGAGAAACTGTATGAAGGCTGACCAGGAAGGAATTAACAACTGGACTGTAAAATATGATTGAAGAATAATAATTTAAAAAATGAGAAAAAAAGCAAACAATGAAATAATCAAACTTGTGCTTTTAGAGTGTCCTACAATACAGCTTTGAATGAGATAAGATCTTTGAATTCCATTTGTTTTCCACTAATTTCATATTTAACCACAAAATACATTAACAAATCAGTTCAGAAATAGCTACTGAATATTCTATGCCAGGCTATCTGCTAGCTCCCATAGAGCATTGGATAGCTTAAAGTCAGCTTCAGCTGTTAGATAGCTTTAGGACATGTTAAGTTATTGAATACGAATGAAGGCAGACAGACTTTCTTATGCAGCTTTCACATTTTCTTGGCAATCACAGCTTAGTTCCTAGATCCAGTGTTTTTTTGTAATGAATCTGAGCGTTGTTTTAACTTGATTGCTCTGAGCTTATAGTGAAGGTAATCAACAATATAGAACTCTGAATGAAGACCCATGAACCTATGTACAAAAATGCAGTCTTACATAGTAGAGATTAATTTTGTGAAGAATGAAGTTTCCTAATTTATAAATATTTAAACATTATAAAAACATGAGATTATAAAATATGAGTCACTAATTAAGTAATATATAGAACAAATAGTTTTTCCGACATTGTGTGAAAAATTATAAGAAATACTTGATAAAAATTGTGTGTATTGCTTAGTTATTATTTTATGTTCACAGAACTTAATATTGAAATGTTATTAAAGGATATATCTGAAAAATTCAATTAAAATGTATTTAAAAATTTAATACAATGACTTCCTAAAATTTGCTTTAAATTTAAGAATGGAGAAGCATCTCAAAACTTTTTTCTTAGAGAAAAAGTTGCTTCACAAACAATTAAATATTCTTGGTTTCTTCAAAAAAAATGTTCAAATTATTGCCTAAATCACATAGAAGCTTGAAAGACTGATGGAACCACAATATATGTTAACTAAGGTTAGATCTTTTTATCCTATACCTCTTATATCTTGAAGTATATTAATTTTTCAATGTAAAATATTTTGACATAAAATGAATTGAAATAAAATATGATTCTAGTGGATCACCCCAAGTCTTTGTCATGATAGAACATGAAATGTGACGTTCCTTAGTAAAAGACCTTGTAAGTTAATAAAGTAGGGATCCAAAGATAAAACCTTCTGTAAAAAGGTGGTTACTCATCAATTAATAGATGTCCTAATAAGAAATAGAGAAACAGAATCATAACACTCACATAAGTTAGATATTGTATTCTAAAAAGGATGCCAAGAATTGACAGTGTCACCAGAAGCAAGTGAAAGGCCAAAGAATAGATTCTCCTTATAGTCTCCAGAAAGAAATAACATAGTTGACAACATGGAAACTTCTAGACTCCCGAATCATGGAAGAACTAACTTCTGTTGTTTTGTGTCACTAAGTTTGTAGAAATTTCCTTTGCTTTGGTGACTTTAAAATAGTACTATACTTCATATGTAACTGAGAAGAAATTTTATTATTTTTGACTTTGTTCTTTTATATTATTTATCTAATTAATTATTTATCTGATAATTTCAAACTTTTAAAATACAAAGACTTTATTCTCTTTGTTAAGAATCAGTTTTACTATCTGTTCTATTTAACTGTTTTATCAAAAGGAACAATGCTTTCTGATATCCAAATTGGCATTGAAAATAAGGAAAACAAAAAGCCTAAAAATAAAAATCTCCATGAGTTCACAGTGATTGCAAATTGCCCAACCCAGATATTTAATCACAGAATCTTGAATTACTCAAAACTGTGAATTAAATGCAGATTCTTCTTTGCCAGATTGTCTCTTATAAAAAAAAAGAAATGTGCATATTAATTGGACTAGTAATTATACAATTATTTGAAAGTTGTGTTTATATTAAATCAATGACAGATATTGAAAGGATGGTTGTGGGCTGAAGAGATGGCTCAATGATTAGGAGCACATACTGTTCTTGTAGAGGATATCTATTCAGTTCCCAGGACCCACATTAGGCACCTTACAACCTCTAACAGTCCTGTAACTCCAGGGATTGGATGTCTGTGGACTCGACTGGCATCTGCGTGTGCATGCACATACCCAACTCAAATGCACATGTATGCACAGAATTAAAATAATAAGACACCACTTAAAGAAACCTTAAAAACATCGAAAAGGTTCATGTCTTCAATTTTAATGAAACTACTTGGTCAGTAACTGTTTTTGTATTCCAAGTATTAATATAACTAGGTGGTCTCCCAGGAGAAATAAAGTACAGAAATACTGCTGAAACACCTGTCTCGCAAAACCATACAGAAGATTCACAAGGTGCTGCACTGTCTTCCCTTTGTCCTTCTTACCCATTGGTAATCACCGCTAATGACTTTGAAAGGAATAGATCTCAACTATAAAGCTGCATGTAACTACCTAGCAGAGTTTTGACAATGATGGATCACACCTTATTTAAGTAACCTGAGAAATTAGTGTCAGGATAAGAAGTTCTTCAGGTTGTTTTTATGTACAACTAAAGAAAAATGTGCTTATTTAATATTAGTGTATTATAACTATACATATACCTCAAAATATAAAACATTTACATGGAGAATTCCATTTTATGAGCTACGTGGTTTAATTTGGAGTATCTATAGATCTTTTACCCCTTTGTTTCTTTGTTTCCATGAGAAATTGTATATGGTGCTACATATTTAAATGAAATGCCACTAGTAATGCTGTGCTACTGTATATATCTGAGATGGAAGATAGCATGTTGAAAAATGTTTACTGGGTTATTAGCAAAGGAAGAAAGAAGAAGAAAATGAGGAAATCTATGACATTTTGAGTATATTCCCAGAATTACTGAAGCAGGCAATCTGAACATGGAGTTTAGAATCTGTGAGTTTTAGTTTCCCAGGTGGTATTAGTGTATACTTAAGTTTAATACAATGATTTAAAAAACCTACTATTTCTAAGCATTTAAGATGCCCCTGCAAATATGTGGTTTTTATTATATGTTTAAAACTCAACCACAGAAAAATCTGAATTAGGGACAGAAAAACAGGAGACCACATAACACAAAGTACAAGTAATTTAAATACTATCAATTGACTTTTCTGTAAGGGGTAATATTTAGAAAATTATGCCTGGTCCAGCTTATTCCTGGGCAGCCGCCATTTTCTCTCTGCTCAGGCTCTGTGGGCACCATTTTCCCCTGCCCTGGACCGCATCTCCAGCTATCTAGAAAACAGTGGCCTTGGCACCCACAAGACTCCAGCGTGGTGGCTGGCTGTGCCAATACTCTACGCTGTCCACAATCCTTGGCTCAGCCCAGAGCATTCCTGCTATGCCAGTGGTACCTGGTAGAATGAAGACTTTTACTGCTTAATGGTTATCCAATGGATTTATATGTTTGGAAATGCTCAATTAACAAGATCCTCACACAATTAGAATTGTTACCCAATTATCTATATTATAACTACCTTTAACTGCTATCCGCAACCATCTTCTCTCCTCCTCCTCCCTCCTCCTCCTCCTCCTCCTCCTCCTCCTCCTCCTCCTCCTTCTCCTTTCTCTTCTTTTCTCCTCCCAACTCCTCACTCTGACTACCTTTCATATAGCCCAATCACTGAGCTTTATTGCAAATGTAGGCAGAAAATATCCCACTACACATTCTGGTCAGCATTAACCTTAATTTCACAAAAACTACTAATATTGTTAAATTGTCACACAGACTCTCTGATATTTATCTCCCAAATCTATCCAGGCTAGTCCATGAATGTATCTGATTACTTAGAGAAGTTTAGGTGAATTGAGCAGCTGTATCACCAAAAATCTCACTCTGTGGATAGCAACCCATAAACCTAGGATCAAGGAGTTCCCTGTCTAACTTGCAATCAGTTTGGCTGACTGAGGAGTTGTCCCTCACAGATCTGTCATTGCCTACATAGTCTTGAAGGGAGACTTTGTAAACCTTGGAACAGTAAATTTCTTGAGTTTACTGAGTTTTATTAGTATCCTAAGACTTGCAGTTTTATCTTATTTTAATATCTATCTATCTATCTATCTATCTATCTATCTATCTATCTATCTACCTGTTTCCTTAGTGTTATTTATCTGTCAGCTCCCTTCAGGAAGAAACATTTTATTTATGAGAAAACAGGTATAAAACTCCATACTACATTCAATTTCTTTGAGAACAATTGTTTTTCTTTTCTAAATAGAGCATGTGGTTAAAATCATGTAGTGGCTGTTTTTTTGTTTGTTTGTTTGTTTTGTTTTTTGTTTTTGTATTTTTGTACTTGGTTTTCAAATTATTAAATTTTAGATTATAATATTTCAATTAATTTCTATGCAGAAATTTCAAGTTCACCTGGTATCCACTGTCTACATGACCTAGCTCACCCACCAACCTATTTCAAGGAGAGTTTTATATATGGACCTACAAAAGAATAGGGAAATCTCTGGTTTCCCTCTTTGTCATAGAAATTGTTGTAAAGGGAAGACTATGGTTTTCTGGAAAGGAATAGGGATGTTTGATATCCTTCACTGCATGATTGTCATATAATGAAAAATACAAATAATTTTAATTTTGACTAGATAACTGTAGATGAAAAATCTATTTGATTTACTTGAGGTTAGGATATACATCTATTTTACATGTGAAATAAATTATTTCTGAGATGCTATTGAGATTTGGAAGTTATTCCTTTCCAGAATAACTTTCTGTGTAAACAAAAATGAAAGTAGATATCATTAGGACTGCTGCCAGTATCTCTTTATTTACTACTCTGTGAAATCACATTACGTATGAAAAGCTAGGGTGACTTTTCAAAGTGACTTAATATCAAACTATGAGTTTGAGCTCTGTCACCAGTGAAGACAATCATATTTCTAGTTTCCCTTAGAATCTAGCATAGTAGTCCAGAAAACTAATTTTGATGTTTATCTCAAATACAATTTTACTCTCAAGTTATTGAAATTTTTATGCTGAAATTCCATGAGAATTCATGCACCAAAATTGTATTTTTGTTACAATATATAATAAATATATATCAATATATAAATACCAAAAGTATTAATATGGAAATATGTCACTAAAACAATCAATGCTCAAATTCAAAATGATCAACTAAATTAATGATGTATAAACATAGGAAATCACCTTTTGAATAAAATCAGGAGCTGTTATATTAGATAATGCCATTGCTTGTTAATTTTATGTATTTTAAAGGTTGTCCTGTTGGCCTATGATGGTCAAAATGAGGTGTTTTTTCAAAATTTTTTAATTAGCTTGTATCTGTTAAGTTAATGCTTTTTCAGTTTTCATTGAAAAACTGTAATCATTAACTCCTAATGCATTTCATCATAGGTATGTTTAATCATTTACTCTATGGTTTAATTATTTAAAAGTGAAAATTTTGATTTTAAATAGAGATCAAACAGAGGAGGGATATATATTAACTTATAGAGTATTAATATATTTCAGTGGATGCATGGAGAATTGCAGGGATTTGGATTGTATTTAAAGAGAATGTTAATGAAATATTTGTGAGTTTAGATGTGCTTCAAATTTAGTATAGTCACATTAGAAATTTTCACACATTCGCAGGGAGTTGTGCCTGTCCTGTTTTGATGTGTTTATAGAAGTTGAAGGTTAAAATTAAGAACTACCAAGAAGTTCGAGAGAGTAAAAAAGAACATGACATTATAGATGCATGACTCACATCAGCTTGGTTTTCAGAGCAAAAGATATATCCAAGGGAAAGCCTGTCCTTTCCAGTTACAGCTGTGCTCTCTTTGGAGCCATTTCTGGCTCAGAATTGCAGATGCTCAGCTAATTTTAGTACCCCTTAGAGAAAGTTCTACAACTTGAATTCATAGCCCTCTAAAATAGGCAACTTGTTAGAAATGAAGCTCATTGATAAGGTTGACCTAAATTCCAGGAATAGATGGAAAGTAAACTCTGAGTCTGGTTAACGACATTAAAAATAGTACTAAGCTTCTAATTTAAATACAAGCTCATTAGTTGTGTTTCATTTTTATTGTTTAATTGAATGTAAATTGTTGCTGGTGATTTTCAAAACCAATCCTATTTCTTAGGACCTCAGCAATCATTCTGAAGTAAACTTACAACAATCCTTTTTACTATTGACAATCCTGATAAGACAAGTTATATTAAATATATTCTTAAATATAAACTTTCACTTGGAATTTGTATTGTTATAAGTTTAAGGCACATGTTATTTTTCTTCCCAAGCCATAGGATCTTTACATTTTGCACATAAATTGATTCAGCAGGATTATTCCCTAATTGTCTTACCTTCCTCTGATCCTCTATTATATCCTATTTATATGCTTGAATAAAACACGGGAGGCAGGGTCACCTTGGTTCACCATTAGATTGTCTAATTTTGTAAAAGTCACTCTTTTAGATGGCTGGATAAAGACAAGCACCACAATTCTTCAACTTCATGAGTTTAACACAGCATGACAGGTCATGGCTATAGGGAGAGGTGAATGTCATGTAAAAGCACAAGAAAAGAGCAGTAGTCAGAGTCAAAGTTGAACATAAAAAGGAAGCCTTTAAAAAATAAATTAAAAACATGTCATAAACAAACAACAACAAAACAAAACTCCTGACCTCTACTAACTAGTGTTCTACCAAATGCTTTCCTAACAGCAAAGTGAAAATACCCACTCAATGAGTCTATAATAAAAAGAAGGAAAGAACATTTTCATGAACTCCAAACATGCAAAATCTGCAGTTCTAAAAACTCTAGTTTATTATGAGCCATTGGCTATCCACATAGTAGATATTCCAGAAGGATTTTCTTAGAGTTCCTAGCCTACCCATTTGTTCTATGGTGGAGAATTATGTTGAAAGAAATTACCTCTAACCATTAAACATGCAAAGCAGAATTACACTGACCTATGAATTTATATTGCTAAGTTTCAGTATCCCCTTCTTATTTTTTTTTGGGGGGTGCTATATATTAATGTCTATATTTATTCTTTTCTGAGTTAACTATTTTCTTTTTTATTGGATATTTTATTTATTTACATGGTATAAAAACATAAAGAAGGAGGGGGATGGGAAAGGGGTTCTAGGGAGGGGAAATGGGGAAAGAGGGTCACATTCCCTTCTTATTAATGGTTAAGTAATTTACCACCCCAGGAATCAGTGTGGTTTCCTGATAGCTGTTGAGAAACATGACTTCAACTACATATTGCTTTGTTTTTATCATATCTCCCCTAACGCAAAAGAGAATGATGGAAATAAAGTCTCTTCCCAGGCATTACTTACATTTCTATCTTCACTGGCAGACTTCCTGTTTTATAAAACAGTATTATTTTAGATGGTTCACAGTCTTTCTGAACTAGCAACAGCTAGAGGGCCAGTCTCTATATAGTCACTGTGTCTCCAGCCTTCTTTAGCGATTACTGGTTTTTGTCCAGATAGTTAATCCAGACAAGGCTTGACAAGGTAAGGCCCCATTCAGTCTGCTGACAGCAGATATCTAAAGAAATTTTATGAGTAAAGGATAAAAAATAACAGTCACCAGACCTAAAGTAAAATGAATATCAATAGAAGAATTAAAAATTAGAATTCAGTAAAACATTTATGTTTAATAAGCCAATAAACTTTAATGGGGAAAGATAAGAAAGAAAGGAACAAAGAATACTGAAATTAACTACATAAAAATATACGAAAATTATAGGAATTATAGAATTCTCAGTAATAATAGTAAATGTAAGTAGTCTTAACTCTCCAATAAAAAATATATAGACTGATTTAGCTGATCATAAAATAAAAACATCTGGTTTGTTGTTTCTAATAAACACACTCCACTAGCATAGAGAGTAAGTGAAAACACAGAAAAAGAAATTCTAAACAATATAAATCTGAAAATAAGCTGAAGTAGTTATATTCATTTCTGTCAATGTAAGCATAAAAGAAATGGATTCAAAGGAGGTAATATATTAATCCTCACTAAAAGTAATGATTGGAGGTATATTTGCACAGAAGATTGGCTTGACTGTTTAGACAGTTTATGCTTCTGAACATGGAGTTAAAATGCTTCAGATATAAAAAATAGGAAATTTCAATGATCAACTCTTACAAATAGATTAATCATTTATACAAAATTTCACCAATACATTTCACAGGAAAACCATATAATGTATCAAATGGACTTAATGGCCAACTCTAGAATATTTACTCCAATTGTACAGTGTCTCTTCTTGTCAGAAGTCCATGAAACTTTGTCCAGAACATATTGTATATAGGTCAAAAGGAAGACTAAGTATGTAAAATTGAAGCAATTTTTTAAGAATTTTATTATCTTTTAAGATAATAGTAGAATAAAATTAAAATCTAAATAACATTAGAAACCATCCCAATGTAGATAGAGATTGAATTTATGCTTTGAGAAATAAATGGATCATTGAATAAATGAAGAAATAAAAAATGTCCTAGAATTAAACAAACATGGGAATAGCATATTCAGTCTTCTGGTTATAGCTAAATTAATTCAAAGAAGGACATTTATATATATAAATGTCTATACTAAGTGAACTAAAGTAAGCTAATTTTATATGTATGTATATTGTTGTTGGTATATAATTATATGTCTATATATATAATGTTTATGCTGTTATGTCTTAATATAATACATTTCAACAAAATGTCTAGTATTTTGAATAATCACATATTTTATTGATCAGAATAAATATCAAAAAGTAAAAATATTTTTATCAAAACCAGAAAAGTAAATCCGAGCAAACCCACACCAAGCAAAACCAACATTGCTGGATGGAAACAATAAATTTGAATGGAAATAAGAAATATTTTAAGTCAAAGTCAATTGAGAAATGATACAAATAATTTCAAAATAAGGAAAGAATATAAGTAGATATGTAGCTAGTATTTTGATTGAAGTAATTGTACTGAATGCCCCACTATGACAACTAAGAATGAAATGAATTCACCAGTATATTCCAATGCACTTGACACCTTAAAAAGAACTAACACCATTGCTCCTTAAACAGTTTCTTAGACAAGAAATAGAAAGGACTTGTCCAAGATTAATTCAAAAATTTATCTTTTTGATGATGTACAATCAATGTCAGACTAACAAATGCATACACACACACACACACACACACACACAAGAGAGAGAGAGAGAGAGAGAGAGAGAGAGAGAGAGAAACAGACAGACAGACAGAGAGACAGAGAACAGAACAGATAGATTTCCTTGATGAACATAGCCAAAACCCACAAACAAACAAACAAACAAACAAACAAACAAACAGAACTAACACCAAACAACTAGAAATCCTCAATAAAATACTTGCAAATTAATTTAACAACAAAAGGAACATAGTACCTTGAATGAGATGGCTTTATTTAGGACTTTAAGTATGTTTCAGCACACACTCTTCACAAATTTAATACAGCATATATATAGAATCAGTGACAAGAGTCACATGATCGTTTGCCTTGATATTAAATAAACCTTGACCCAAATCAATATTCTTCCCTAGTAAAATCCCTAAAGAAACTGATAATACAAAGGTGATACTTTAACAAATAAAAACTATGTGTGACAGATTGAAAACCAATTTTATACAAAATGGAGAAAGCCAGAAAGTATTAGCTTTAAAATTAGGAATGATGGAAGTTTCCCTCTATTACTCTTTTTATCATAAATAGGTTGATTTCATTTTTATACCATTTATTTCTTTTTATTGCCTTACTGCTCTGGATAAGATTTCAATCCCTATGCCTTTTCATAGATAATAGGAAAGTCTCAAGAAAGTACACCAGAAATATATTGGTTCTGATAATCACTTTCAGCAAAACGCTGGGCTACAAGGTCACATAAAAATCAGTAGATATTTTACAAATCAACAGTGAACTCACTTAAAAACTTAATTCCAATACACTCAAAAATAGCCTCAAGAACAGACAGGCAAGCAGCAGCAGAATCTGGGCATAAAAATAACAAGAGAGAGAGAGAGAGACAGAGAGACCTTTACTCTCAGAACAATGAAAGATAGGAAACATGTAGAGAACTATCATGTTAAAGTGGTATAATTAGGTACTAAATAAATGGTCACATTATTAAAAGAAATTCACTTAATATAACTTAAAAGAAGAATTCAAAGTTATTCTTTACAGCAGTGAATTCATAAGAATAATGTGTAAGTAAAGTTTAATATGCGGCCTGATATCAGTCAAATATCTGATATTTGGTGAAATCTTTGACTGATATCAGGTGAAAAATAGTTTTTGATGATGATGGTGATACACATTTTACAGAATGTTAATGAATATAGATTTTCTATTTAAATTTTCATGTATTATAATTATATGCATTTATTCAAGCTCTTTTTCGTACAACCACCTTTAACTGCTCATTTACTCTTTTAGAACTTTCTGATACCATCTCCAAGTATCTTCTATTAAAAGGTATATTTTAGCAGGGCGGTGGTGACGCACGCCTTTAATCCCAGCACTTGGGAGGCAGACGCAGGCGGATTTCTGAGTCTGAGGCCAGCCTGGTCTACAGAGTGAGTTCCAGGGCAGCCTGGGCTATCCAGAGAAACCCTGTCTCGAAAAACACAAGGAAAAAAAGGTATATTTTATTAAACTCCTATTTTTCATAATTCTTTCTGTGAAGTAAAAGTTGTATCAATTTAAAAGGTGTGATGTTAGGTGATATAAAAGACACAAATCATCATCAAGAGAGCATTTAAATAACCATAAAAATAGAGAGTTAACTCAGAAGTATAGGATAATGTTATAATATTGCTATATTTTAAAAATTTATAATTATATTTTTAAAATATGAATCTATTTCCTGAGAAATAAATAGTTTGTTTCTGTATTTCTTACATTTTCATATTAATATTTCATTACAAGGTAACATGTTTCACTAACTCATTTCTGTACAAAAAATTTGGCTCCTGGTTTTTATTTTGAACACTAGATATGTTATTATTAGAAACTACTATGCATTTATCAATTCATCTAATATGATTTGGTTCTGTAAACTCACCATTATAAACACAACATACTACATATATAGCATGTTATACATACATATAATATATGTTATACAAGCTCATAACACTTACATGTACTACTTATTAAGATTTAAAATAAAGATATAAGAAGAGCATGTGTTAGTTTGAATATGAATGGCCCTCAAAGTCTCAGATTTCATTGCTTGTTTACCAGTGAGTTAGACTACTGGGAGATGTAATCTTTTGGGGGCAGATGTGACCTTGTTAGAAGAAATGTGCCACTGAGAATGGGCTTTGAGGTTTCAGATGGTCTAGCCAAGATGAATGCCCTTATCTTCCTGCTGTCTTCCAATTTAGACCAAGAACTCTTGTCTCCTTCTCCAGCACTATGTCTATCTGTGAGCCACCATTAGGATAATGAACTAAGCCTCTGAATCTTTAAGCCAGCTCCAGGTAAATGTTTTTCTTCATTTGAATTACCATGGTCATGGTGTCTCTTCACATCAATAGGGAAACCCTAAGACAGAAGGGAATCTTAACTGGAAAAATGCCTCCGTAACATCTGACTGTATTCAGTGTGTTCAAGTTAATAGAGATTTTCACAATCCATTGGTCAGAACTCCCAGGAGTTTCAGAACCCTGACTTCACATCAGAAAATTTCAATCCAAAGAAATGGGAGCAATATTCATTTATAATATGTAAGTCTTTTTCGAGTTTTAAAATATTAACCTGTGCCTGTGGAAAGTTTACATTTCAATTCTTAAATTAAGCCAAAGAGAGAGACAATCACAGCATACACATATTTTTTTATATGAACAGAGTATGCCCCCATAACTTTAACAATTTAGATGCTATCTGATACCAGAAAGTATTTTAAAGAAATATATTTGATTTGATTTCAAATATATATATTTGAAAGAAAAGGCTGGGGTGTTGAGGAATAGAGATCTAGCAGCACTGTTATTAAAATCACAACCATATCTCCATGGCTGCAATGTAACCCTGTAGATACTGTAAAGAATGCAAATCTCATGGAAACAAAACAAGCATAAACCTGTACATATTTGAAAGTAGATTAATGGCTGACTTTTCTTTGATCTGAATTATGTTATAGTTTAATCTTCATATTAAAAATGATTAGAAATAAAATTTTATTCTGTCACTAACATTAATGAAAACTGAATAGTCTTAAATCCTAGATTTAAAAGATTTTTATTAAATATTGCAATTTTAATAAGTTTGTCATTTATTTTCAGATTCTAGTGTAAAAGTTTATGTGACAACTACTTTACTAAGTTTTATTTGATGATTTTGCTTATTGGTTAACATTGTAAGAGTTAAATATGTGAGGTCTAGTACAGAATTTTTTTAAATTTAATTAATTTTAACTAGATATTATATAAAGATATATAATCTGTCCCATTAGATATGAATATGATTATTTTTTTTAAAATTTAATCATTGCTTTCAGCAACAAAGGATGGTTTTAGTAATTTTCCCATTAATCCTGCTGATACATAGACAAAAAATGGCATGAAGCGGTTTTGTTCTTTACAGATCACTTAAAAATTTCCAATGACCTTGAGGTAAAATCCATTATGTCCAATTATTAGGATCCAGGAGTCACTAGCATTTTTTTTAGGATATTGAAATAAAATATTTTACTTTTGCTTAGGGTACAATAAAATCACTTATCAGATTTGTTAAGGCCTTTGAGTCACCTATTTGTTGATTTTCTTTGTACCATAAGCAAAAATTGAATTCCAGAAGGCAATAACTGGACTAGATGTAATAGTTTTCATATTCTACACAATGTTTCTTTGCTAAAATTGTAAAGCAGTGAATTGAAAAGAATGAACCCTAAACAGTGTAATGCACTGCATTCATATAGGAGGATTACATGTACTTGAATGTTCTATTCCTCTACTTTGTTCTATTTCTTTACTTTTATTGACTGGGTATTACTAGATAAGTAGTGTTGGCCAGGAAATCACAAAGTACTCAAGTATAGAATCAAACTTGCAACCTTCCTGCCTCACCTTTACAAGGATCAGAGTTAAAGGAATGCGGTATCATAGCCAGATTGTGTCCTAAGCTTTATACATTGTAATTTTGCCTTCAAAATTATTTTTTATAGCAATGCCAGCAGAATAGAAAATTGCTATAGCTATGATCATGCTTAAAAACAATACTTTTCTTTTTATACAGTTAATCTTTTGTAATAACACACACACACACACACACATATGTGTGTGTGTGTATTTGCTAGCTTTCTTTTTTTCTATTCATTTATTTATTTTCTTGCAGTATATCTTGATCATATTTTATACTCCTCACTTAACAAATATAAACTTTGGTGCCAAGCAAAAATCTGCGCAGGTTAGAGCCAGATGGGGTCCTAGCACTAAAAGGGAAAAGTAGATATGAGGTCTTACCCCTAATCAAGAAGATATTTACAATTGATACGGGGAAAGGTTTTCTTGAATGTAGTATTACTGGATACATCAACTATATTTCAGGCAGGCCATGACCAGATTTCATGTATGTATGTATGTATGTATGTATGTATGTATGTATGATCTATTTGTTATAACATTTGTTTCTATGTCTTTTGGCTTGGCATTTTTTTGTCTTATTTTTAGTTGTTGCTGATTTGAAATTCACATGTGTGTGTGTGTGTGTGTGTGTGTGTGTGTGTGTTTTCACTGACAGAACAAGTAGATTTTTAAAAAACGTTTAACTATATGTATGCATATGTGTCTGTTTGTGTGGGGGTAGTGTGCATTAGTGCTATTTCCATGGGCCAAAAGAGGGTACTTGAGTCTGAGAAGTATAGTAGATTGTGAGTTCCTGGGCTGCTTGGTTTGTTCAATTTGGCAGATTTTTGGGAAGATGATATCTTAACTGATAAGATGTCTCCTATCGTTTGTTTTTAGGCAAGTATCTTAGGGTACTGTCTTGATTGGTGAATGATGCAGGAGGTTCAGCTTACTGTGGAAAGTACCAACCCTGAATTTGGGGTCTTAGATGAAATACGAAGGCAGGCAGAGTCAGCAACAGAGAAGAAGCCAGTTAGCGGTGTTCCTCAATGGTTTTTGCTTTAGCTCCTACTTGCTGTTTTGGTCTTGGCTTGCTTTGTGTACCATGACCCTGAATATGTCATCTAAATAAACCCTTTCTTCTCTTATTTGCTTTTATTGATGGGATTTTGTTCAATTTCTGGGAAGAATTGTGTTGAAATTTTCAAGAGGATTGCATTACATCCATAGATAACCACTGCCCTGTATCTTGACCATTTTCACAATATTAATCCTGCTGATCCATAAACATGGGAAATCTTTCCTCTAATCTCTTAGTCAGAATGTTCTTTTTAAGTAGCACTGTGATTTTATTTTATTTTATTTTTATTATTATTTTTTTTAAGATAAGAAGAACTGAAGATTCTTTTGTTATTGACAGACAATGTGAAGTCTGGTCTCAGTTTTACGGATACAGAATTTTGCAGTAATCTGATGCTAAATGGCTCTTTTCAATTTTTAATTTTCTCTGGTTTTTTTTTTCTTTTTTTTAGAAATCAACTTCTGTTTATTACACACACACACACACACACACACAAGAGAGAGAGAGAGAGAGAGAGAGAGAGAGGAGAGAAATATTTTATTGGAAAACCAATTAAGGGACTCATGCCTGGAGAAAGCTACTTCTTCTCTTATTATTCATTAGTGCCTACAGTTGTCTATGGTTGGGGCACCATGAGTTTTCCATCTTTCTTAGTGTATCTCTTGGTACTGTTCTTGGTCAGGTCTAATTTAGGCAGCCATATTCTTAAGGTATAATGGGTGAAGTTTCCCTGTGGTTGTAAAAGGCACACTCACAGCAGATTTACTGGTCCTCTGGTTTTCATAATCTATCTGTGTTCTTTTCCATGATGTTCCCTCATCCTTAGGTTCCAGAGATGTGTTATAGACGTATCTGTTGTAAATAGATACCTCATGATTACTTGTTCTCTGAATTTGACTGTGATATTATTCAATGATGTTTGTTGTAAAGAGACATTTTTTTTTGATAATGGATGAAAGCTAGACTTACCTGTGAGTATTAGAAGAAATATTCAGAATTCACATAGGAAGAATGCTGGTCTAGTAAAGTGAGGGTAGAAGTTTCCCTTCTAAGATCTATCAACTCAGTGGCCACAGGTAGTTGCCTAGGTTTCAAGCCCAGAAATTATTTCCCTCATGTTTAATGCCACTTACCATATACTCCACATATTTTTCTTGCTTTACTAAATCTATGATCTAAGATAACAAATTACAGGCATCATTTCACAAATGGGTCTCTAACTGATGACTCTTAGGCAACCTTCAGATAAATTCACTAGTTAATATGACATCAATCAAATTGATGTAATCAAAATTTGATGTATGGAATAGGGAATGTATCATTCTCTATCGTCATGAAATATATGTCACCATTAGGTAAATACAAAACTTTCAATATGATATGTAATTTAAAAAAACTACTTTATAATTGTACTTTAATCTTTTAACTTCCCTTTTAACTGACCACTACAAGAGGTAGTGGATACAGATATTTTGAATTTATTTAGTTTTATCTTTTAGTTACAATATTAAGTTTTCTTTTATCTCTTTTATGAGGTTCTACCTGACAAAGTTGAAAAGTAGAATTTATTTCTCATACTGAATTAGAATTAGCATTTCCATTTTTTCTATTCATTTCATACACACAAAAGCAACATTTTCTGAGATTGTTTGATGAGTTTACTAACTCTAAATCAGTTATATTCTCCCAGCATGACAAAAATCACAATGTAGTACTCTTTCTGAACTTTGGATTTAGTTCCTACCTTGGAATATAGAGTTATAACGAAATAACCTCACCATCTGTAGGCCTGCACATCATCATATCTTTTTATCTTTATTGTCACAGCATCTCTGCACAAATTCATAACTTTATGAGAATAAACACACACTATCTCCAGCTGAATCTGTCAGTAAAATTGGCATTCATGATGAGTAAATTGCCCAGGAAGCATTTACACTGAGCATGATTTTAATGATAAGTTGTACCTGTAAAAGAGTTATAAAATTTTCTAGAGTGCCTACATTTTATATTGAAGAAATGGGAAGAAACGGTCCTTTGAAGAATTAACATGTTCACAATAATAGAATAACAGCAACAATTACAAAACCAACAACAATAAACTTTGCTGGGTACAACGTACTATTATTAGGAATTAACACTAGAGAAAACAATTTTTTTTTCTATAGAACCTGAACAGTATACTCACTATGAAGGGCCATCTTTATATAATTTTTAGATAATAGTGATTGCTTTGGTTTTTGGTACTATACATGTTCAAGATAATGAAAATGTGAAATGCAAGATCTCTGAGACTTGAAATCAATGACATTTTGAAATAGAAACATTGTAAAGTAATCCAAGAGTCAGTAAACATAAGCCAAAACATTTATTTGAATTTTTAACTGACTCAGAGTCATCTTACATTTATAGGCAATTAACATAGTTGGGTATGAAGATACTCATGAAGCTACACAACTCTCTAAGTACCTTTAGGCATCTACAGGAGGGAGAGATAGCTGAACTCTAAAAAAGCATAGAGAACCTGCTAGAATATCACTTGTCAAATTCTGACTTAACCTATATATTTGCTCATTAAAATACTTGATTAGCATTATCTTATATGTTCTTGATATTTAGAAGATGATGGTAAAATGCATACTATCAGGAAAGAACATTTGTCTACCAAGAGATCACCATGTCTGTAGACTTCAAGTTAACATATGGCATTGATAAGATGAGGTGATAGCTATCATAAATAATAAAGGCAATGCAGGAAGAATTAAAATGATGAGAATAGTGTCAGTCTCACCTAACAGTATGTCTCATTAAGAATAATTTCGGGGATTAATTGTAAGAAATTTGGAGATTTTGAATGGTATAGTAAAAACTATAGTTGGATGAGAATTTTCTTGAAATATTTACTGAATATATTTTTACACACAATAGACTGTGATCACAGTTTATCTTTCTTCATTTTCTTTTTGATCCTCTTCACATTCCTGTCTATCCAAGTCCTTCTCCCTCTCTTTAGAAAAAGACAACAAACAAAACAATATAAAAAACAAAGAAAAATCATGAAACATATACATGTAGTCTTTCTCTCTATATATATGTATGTGTGTTTGTGTGTGTGTGTGTGTGTGTGTGTGTATGACACTCACACACGATTCAGAAAGTTTCATGACCAATGATAAAAAGGTAAATTCAACTGCTAATGTGTTCTTTTGATATGATATTTTCGTATAAATCATTCATATGCCTAATATTTTCATATAAAGCATTCATATGCCACTGAATTAATTGTAAAGCTTTTTAAATGACTTAACTCAGAACCTGTTAAGAATTAAGTAAACAAAGATATAAATATTTATAGCAGTGAATATTATCAGATCCTTTTTAGACATTCATATCTAAAGTGACCTCCAACCCCTATATTTTGACCATGTACCATAAACAACTAATTATAAGGGATAAACCATCCTGTTTTGTCATCTATTGTCACCATAATATCTTTAAATATTTATACTATCTTCTTCCAAGAAATTTCTTAATACAAGACAGAGTTGTAAGATTGGAAAAATGAAGAGAAAAGTCTTTTGTTAAATCTGTCTGCAATGAGGAATATCATATTAGAAGACATATCACTATCTATCACCCAACCTGTAAATATTCGAACACTGTGTTCACGTTTCTGGGAAGAGCTTCTCAATTGTATTTATTGGTACAGTTCTTAATAACTTTACAAATCCATTTAGTAATGCTTCTCAGTAGATCCTCTTGTCTAGGACTTTCACAGGTCACAAAGGTCATCTCCATTTGCCTTATTGCTCTGCTCAAGTCATGGATGCAATTTTGTTCTTATAAAAGAGGGATCACGTTAATGAACATTTATAGTAATGAAACCTTGTAAGATTGTTGGGGATTAACATAAGAGTAAACTAATTTTCTGGGGCTCTTTACATGTGAGTGAAAAGCAATATATGGAAGGCTTTATTACTGATGCTATCAGAGGAGAACATGTTTGAATTCAACTGTGACTCAAACAAGACCAAAGTATATACATGAGGGACCCATGGCTCCAGCTGCATATGTAGCAGAGGATGGTCTTATCTGGCATAAAAGGAAGGAGAGGCCCTTAGTCCTGTGAAGGCTTGATGCCCAGCATCCTAGGGTGGTGGGGCATGAGTGGGCAGGTGGATGGGGGAGTACCCTTGTTGAGGTGGGGATAGGAGTGTGGGATGAAGGGTTTCAGAGAGGGAACCAGGAAGGGGGCTCTGGCTTTAGAGTCAAGAGTAGAAGACTACTAGCATAATTGATGTTGGTTAGCTGGTGCTAAGAAATTAGCTGTGACTAGGAAAAGAGCAGCATCACTGAGCTGAAATCTGGGAAGTGTTTTCTGATAACACAAATAAGCTGTTTTTCAGAAGGTTGTATATTGTAATGCAGTTGAACTTGGTAATGTTTAAGAGTCCCCCATGTAGTACTGGCTTTGAAGGCATGAAGGGTCATGGGGAGTAGCTGAGGCTTGACACTGTGAAAGGTCAGGAAAGGCCATTGGTGAACGTGTAGTCTTAGTGAAGGCCCAGGACTGAAGGGGTCATGCAAAAAAGTCTTAGCACCAGGAGGAAAGCCTACAAGTGACTATTGGTGAAGCCTAGTTGCAGTGGAAGACTCCAGCAAATTGAAGATGTCAGTACCATGGGCTGATCAACAAGAAAAGCAGAAGCAGTAGAATGGAATCAACCAGAGCCCAGAGTGCTATGGAGGGCATTGCTGGAAATGTGACCCAAGTCCTTTAGAGGACCCCAGAAGACCATGTGTGGAACCCAGACATTGGACAAGAAGTTGTAAAGTTGAAGTTGCCTTGGATATCCCAATATGTTAGAGATGACAGCACCATGGGATACCTTTTAAGGAATACTGCTAACAAGGAGTAGAACCAGCCCAAGAGAAAGAAGTTTGTTGTAGACAACAAAGATAAAAAAGATGTAAATCTGAAGGGCACTTTGAATCAGACATGGAGATGCAAAGTTTGGAGTTTGTTCAGCTGGTTTTCTGTCTTGCTTTGTTCCAGTGTTTCCCCATCATGACATTTTGGAATGGTAAAATATATCCTATGGTGTTCAAAGTTTGTAATTTTTTTAATGTTGATTTTTACCAAGATTACAATTAAGAAATTGCATATATCTTAGAGGAGTTTTTGAACTTTGAACTTTTAAAAAATATTGTTGAGACTGTGATACACTGTGGAGACTTTTGAAATTGACTAAGTGTGATTCACATTATGCTATGGCTAGGTATGATTACCATGAACTTATGTGTTTGAACAAACTTATGGGGGCCAGGGACTGGAATGTGATGGTTTGAATTTGATTAGTCCAGGAAGTGGCATTATTATGAAGTATGGCCTTTTTGAAGTCAGTGTTCCCTTGTTGGAGGAAGTATGTCACTGTGGGAGTGGGAAATGAGAACCTCTTCCTAACCACTTGGAAGCCAATCTTTTAGTAGCCTTCAGATGAAGATGTAGAATTGTTAGCTCCTCCTGCACCTTGTTCTTGCCTGAATGACATGGTCCTGCTTTAATGAAACTGGACTGAGCCTCTGAACCTGTAAGGCAGCATCAATGTTGTTATAAGTGTTGCCTCAGTCATCGTATTTGTTGAAGTAAAACTAAGACAACCAGTATGTGTTTTTAACTGTTGAGTCACCCCTTCAACTACTATAATACTATAATTTAATTTATGACAAAATATACTGAGCCTTACTTTCTTTAATTTTATATATTATCACTATTTTTCACAGCTTTTGAGTGTATTCAGTCATTTACCTGTACTATGCATAGAGAGAAAATAACAAAGTAGTATCTTTTCCTTTTATTTTTGGTCCTTATTGTTATGCAAAGTGTTTTGGATGGAAAATATTCAAAGATTATGCTTGATCAATGGAAACTTAGAAATAGCTTGATACAAAAATATCTGCTCATATAATGAGTTTGTAATTTTCTTTATAAAAATTGAACTCTTATAAATGCGTTCTTATTGCAGGAGTTAACTTTTCAGAAATAATTTATGTTTTATCGCAGAAAGTTATTTATAAAATATACAAAAAGGTGTTCTTTTGACTTTGGTGTCTCATTGGATATTCATATTAGTTATAAAGATTCCAGAGTCGTAAATTCAATAATGATCAATAATATTATAATTCACAATAAATTTGTGTCAATTTCATATAATCTATACATTTTTTTCTTCAGGAAGTAAAGCAATCACTGGAGTAGAAAAATAAAAATAGCCTTACATATGTGCTGCTGTAGGCTTCAAGTTTTTAAAATCTACTTTTAATAAGGTTTCACAAATGCTTAAATTCCTTTTCTAGCCCACCATCCAAAGGTTGCGGAGAAAGATGGTAAATAGGACAAGGGGATGTGGACTTCTTTGTAAGTAAGTTCCTTGGGGCGATTCCAGTCTCTATTTGTCAGGATACCAGTTGACCAGTTCAGCAGTGTCAGGATACCAAACACGAATCATCAGCAGTGGCAGGATTCAACAGAAACTACTAGGCCTCTGCTGAATTGGCATGAGTCAGTGACAACCACCAAGACCAGCTGGAATGCCAGAACTTGTCTGTTGTACCTTTCTCAATGAAGCAAAGATCAGCGAAGATGAAGATAGGAGACTAACTACTCATTGCAAAGTGAGCTATGCAAGCGCCTGGTCACTGTCCATTGAGTTTTGTTTAGAGTTTCTTGAAACATTACCTGTCCTCCCATAGGTCTTGCCTCAGCAAAACACCACATGGATTGGCCTCATCACATGAGTCTGCATTACATGACCCAACCAGAAACTTTCATGTCATGCTACCATTTCCCTGATCAGTTGAACTCCACAACAGTGCTGTGAAGTTGTCAGGGGCAGCCCTGCTTATACAATAAAATCAGCAATAGGCCTGACATACATGCCTGCTAGCACCAAGTCTTGGGTCTCTGTGGAAAAAACACTGAAGCAGATGACTAGAAGCTATTGTAAACAAGCAGCTTTGGTGGAAGGCTGCCAAGCCTGAGTAGTCATAGACCTTGCAGATAGGTAGCCTTAGTGGATAATACCAACTTAGATAAAGACAAATGAATCATAGGTGGAGTCATAGTGGTCTGTCCCCTGAACCTTCACCCAGCTGACACTCTGTTCTGGAAGATATCTGTACTCCCCCTGAACACCCACATTCCTGCGTCATCCCCTTCCCTACATCCTGCCTTTTTGTGTATATAACCAGTGTGTGAAAAAGTAAAGATTGATCAGACTATAGACAGATTGTCGTTCCTTGTGTCTTTGTCTGTTACCACACACACACCCAAGCTCTCTTTCAGGTAACCTCCTGGACCCCTGTTTAATGCCCTGCTGGCCAGCACATGAAGTAATCATTATGGCCTTTATCTTACAAATGAAGAGACTTGGGCCCTAATGTCAGAAGATTGCCACATTCTCACAGTCATTATGGGCCAGCACTGAAAAGTTAGCATAGGGATCTGAACACACCAAAGCAATATTCATCTATTCCCTGAAGAGGTAAATCAGAATTGTTTGATTTAGGGAGGAAAAAAGTTTATGAAGCAGACATGCAGAAGTCAATAAATATGTGCCCTGCTACTATGCTTATCTATAGAATCAAAAGTTTAGTTAAGTAATTGTCATATCTGGAAAGATGCTTTTCCTTTGAATTGTTAAACAATACAAGTAAAAGTGACATGATATTTCATCAGTTCAGTTAAGAGAATCCACATTTTAAGGACTATTATATATATTTATAGAAAGACCTACTGGTAATATTCAATGATTGGATAGCCTTACTTTGTTCATTGGGAAAATTCTTCTTTTACCTGTCAACAAAGTGAGTACAGTATTGCCTTCATCTATGGTTGTAGGGGAAGGTGAAAATCATGCACTGGGTACCTGGTAAGATCATTTCCATCATTATTATCCAAATTTTTATAACATTTATGACACTGAAATATAAGTCTTTGATGTTAGCTTTCATAATACTAATAACATAATGTAGCACAAAATGAATCCATTATGACCATTAAAGCAAATTGAGTACATAACCTTTTAAATGTGTTACTTTATCTTTTTTAAAGTGTGCAATGTGGTGCTTACATTAGTATCACAAACTAAATAGCTAACAAGAAATGTTACACCCCCTCCCCCCACACATACATTTCTATAGGACAGGAATCTGAAATTAAAGTATTGGCAGGACTGTGCTCTCTCTCCAAGGACTCTGGAGGTAACCTCTTTCTTGTCTATTCTGATAATTTCAGAAATAGCCTTGCTTATAGATTTAGCATTATAATCCATTTCAATGGACTATATGTGTGTATTCTCCTGTGTACATAAAATTATTTTAATCTCATAAAATTCTCAAATTATTGACCAACTATATTTCTCTGTGGTCTTACAATATTGTATCACACTTTCAATGACACTCTTTCTAGATAAGCCTTTATTAATAGGTAATGGGGTTGTGTGTAACTTTCCTAAATCTTGTTCAAAAAACATAATTCAACTTTTAACAGTATTGAGCTTGATGTTTTAAAATAAACACTCAGTGGGTCTTGTTTTGTAGCTAGTAATAATATTCTTGGAACCAAATGAACATGGGAACAGTCTCTCCATCTGCACATCTGTCATGACTGTACATATCCCACAGTTTTTATATGTCATGAATTGTATTGCAGCACAAATTCAGTGGATGATTCATTCATTTGGCATAAACTAGAACAGTTTTGCCTGAATTACTTCTTTGTTCTGGCTAACACAGTACCATTTTCTAGTGCCTAGAGAAATGTATTTGAAATGTCTTTATTAATCATCAAATTAGTAGTTTATAGACATTTAAGTGATTAAAACAATAACCAAATTTCTAAAACCTATACAATGTCTTAATATTCTTATATTTGTTAGATTGGAAATGTATTACACACCTATAACCCACATGCATATAGCTGTGTGGACAGCATTAGGATCCTGTACTCAGTAATCACAGTGCTGTTGTAAAGAATTGTGTGAAGTCTTAGTTTTCTGCTGTCCTTTGGTCTTTCATAAATCCCTCTTATTCACCACTGATACATTTGTGGCATTTGTGTATATCTGTTGAGACCCTGTATAAATTTTCCAGATTGATAAAATGTTAATAAAGAGTGCTGACAGGTCATTTAGATGTACTTCACACTATGAATAATAATTTTGCAACTAATTCTGAGGCAAATAAATATTATTTATCATGAAAACAGGTAGTATTTAAAAGATATTTTTAGTTCCTCAAACATTCTTACTGGTGATGGATGTACCAAATGAAATATTTTAATGTATTCATCCAAAAGATATTACAGTCTAGTACCATGGACTGTATTTGGAATATAGATACTTAATGCTCTCTCTCTCTCCTTCTCCCTCTCTCTCTCTCTCTCTGTCTCTCTCTGTCTTTGTTTCCCTCTCTCTCTCTCTCTCTCTCTCTCTCTCTCTCTCTCTCTCTCTTTTCTCGCTCCCCCTCCCCTTCTTCCTCACTCCTTCCCTTCCTACCCCCTCCCCTGTATAGGATTTACTTTATACCAGGAGAAGAAGAATGTGATAAGCCAAAATACTAAGATCAAGACACCATGAGACAGGATGGAGATAGTGTGCTTTAGAAATTAACTGCACTGAGACTGAAATGGGAGAAAAATGTTTTCTTTAGAGGAGAGGACCCAAGAAGAAAGTACCACCGTAAGTAAGTCCAGTATTCATTATAAAATCAATTATCATGAAATAAATACTATGGCCACAGTCTTTGTGAAATGGTGAGATGGAAATATATAAAGGTGAATTAGAAAATAACTATTTCTAATGACTATAGCATATGTACAGAAAACCCCTCAACTAACAAATATAAAACAAAATAAATAATCTTTGGGGTCATTTGGTTAAAGAGACTGAATTTGTCAAATAGTGGTACAATTGTGTCTCATTTTTCTATCATATCAAACCTATTTTTTCATGAAACTTTTGTGGGTTTTATCTATAGTGCTTTTAATAAATGATGATATATCAACCCGAAACTGTATTTTATCTCTTTGTGGGTTTAAATTCATGGATAGATACAATCCTGTGATATTTCTCCTTAATTTTTTGGCTTTTCTAAGGTATTACATACCCCAAACCTTCTACACTGAATTAATCAATTAATTAATTTTTTTTCATTTTAGAAATAAATTTACTAGTATATAATTAATAATTAAATATTTACATTAATAAATTAAAAGACTTGTATCATTTATGGCAGCACATTCAGATAGCATTCTGTAAATACCCTGTCTTAAGAAGTTTTCCTCCAAGATGGAATGCTTTAATCTTGGAGAAAACTGTCACGCAGTGCTGCATCTTAATCTAATGTTTTATGATCCATCCTCATATTACATGATCATTTCTTTCAACTTATATAATTCATCTATTTTAGTAAAAGTGTTCTTCAATTTATATATAACTATGACTCATACAAATGAAAGAAAATAAGTAAAATATTTTCACCAAACTTATTAATAAGGTCCATAAACATGTTAAAATGTTTAAAGAAATTTACATAAAATGAACATGCATGGGAGCTACCGAAAAATAAAGCAAAGTTAGTAGTAGATAATCAGGTTAGTATCCAGAGTACAAGTTAATTTAATCCTTATGGGTAAAATCCTGTTGCCATGGACAGGAATCATTTGCATTACTTACAGAATTCTAACACCTTATCCATGAGAAAGCATATACTCCTAGAGTCTTACATAATTCTAGACATGTTAGCAAGTTCTCTGTTTTATTTTACCCTCTTTTTTTGTGAAAAAAATTCAAAGTTTTCAAAAGTTTGTGGAGTGACATACACATGTGTTTATTGGCTACTGGAAACTGCATTTTTGACTAGCTATATTAGGCTTGTTTGGCCCCTTTATACTCAGAGATGGAGAGATGAGCACAGTGCTAGGTAAGGCTCCTCTTCTGTAGCAGAAATTGCCTTTAAATTGGCACAAAAAGAGATAAAAATCTGTGCGGAAGCCCCAGCTCTGTCATTAAGTAGTTGTGAGGTATTGGGTAAGTTTGGGCTTTATTTACTTTTGTCTGTAAAGTCAGAATGTTAATATGTACTTTGAGAACTTCCTTTGAAAAGGCAAGATTAAAAACAGCAAAATGCTTTGTAAATAGTAAAGTGCTATCTAGGAGTGAATTGCTGTTTTTATGGTATTTTTTTCTACCAGGGTTTTGGTGTAGATACACTCCACCTCAATTTCTTTTTTGTCCACAGGTGTACTATTAAGTAGATTGCTGTTGGAATGATACCTCTCTAGAAAGGAAGAAAATATGTCTACATTTAACCCTGCTTTTAAATCCATAATACCAGCAAAACTATTTGATCTTTTGAAAATTTAGTCAACCTAAACACTTGAACAAACATTTTAGAGATTTATGTTTTGCTTTACAAAGAGTTCAGGCTCTGAGCAATAGTTTCAAATAAGCCTGGGCTTCTAGCTCATGTGTACTTGACATGAAGAACATGAGATGCAATTCTCTGATGTTGTGATCTTGTCAATAATTTAGAGATGAGAATAATTTGTATAAAAGGCATAATTCTTCTCCTCCATCATATTTCACAGAGGTCTGCAGAGCTCAGTCATTTCATCAAAAGAAGGACGAGTTTCCTGATTTATTAATTTCTAGAACATTTTTATTAAAGGCTAATTTTTCTAGCAGGTGGCTTATACTTAATGAGTTACTATTGTGAGAGATGTATAATTGACAACATTCACAACTTTAAATAAAAAATCATATGCTTCTGAAATGAGTAATCCATGGGGTACCAGAATAAGATTATTCTGAAGATTTTCATTTCCCATGATCCTAGTGGTACACTGAAAAGGGAGTTTAATGTAAGAATGACTCAAAATAATATAACAAAGAGGAAGAAACTGATGAAAAGAAATATTAAATTACTGTTTATTTGAAAAACACATTTTATGACAATATTTTAAATTCTTACTATTATATGTGTATGTATATGTGTGTACACAAATGTGTATGGCTCTTGGTGTGTGCAAGACTGTAGAGAACAGACAACAAACTTTAGAATTCCCAATTCTCTCCTTTCTCATTATTTTAAGGGAGACTCTCTCTTGCAGTTTCTTCTACACTGTATGCTTCAGGGTAGCAGGGTAGTGAGCTTCCAGGTGGTTGTCACATTTCCTTCACACCTGGCTATCCCCCTGTTCTGCAGGACTTGAACTCAAATGATCCTCAGGTATCCTTAGCAAGTGTCCTGACCCACTGAGACAATTTACTGACCCAATACCATAATACTTTAATCTCAAAATTACAACATTTTTTGTTTACATACCAACATTTATATCTCTCATTGTTAACAAAAACAAGCAAACAAAAAGAAAAATAAATGAATGGGGTACAGGCAGTTGAAATTAAATTTTATTGCTCCAATAATGATACTTTGAACATTGCTAAGTGAGTTACAATAGAAAAGTGAACCAAAAGGATTGAGTGAGACAGTTTGCCAATGACGGTTTTCTCAGTGGATTTTTAAGTGTATGTGCTACAAGGAGAAAGCTCAAATTTACCTCATGTTAGTTGAGTCCTTCCTGACACATTCTTAAAATGAACATAATAATAAGGAAAATACCTTTAGTAGCGTGGATCTCACAGTTTTTCACTTTTATCGCACATTTTCAGCAGATGCACCCAAAGCCAATTTGGTAGGTGTGATGCATGCTTATACTCTGAAGCAAATGCCAGGTTTTCTAATGAGGGTGTTCAATTTTGAAAGCAATTCTGCGGGTTGAGTCTCATTACTAACAACCTGCAATAGAAGAGACGATATTGAATGTGTCAGATGAGGTTCATGACACAATGTATTTAGAATATATAGTCAGTGTTCTCTCTGGCTCCTTGTTCCTTGCAAATGGCCATGTTGCTTGAGTGAGGATTTTTAGAGATACTTTGATATCAGCTACACACAGAAAGTGTCCCAACTCAGACATATCACTATAAGTAGATTGAATATTAGAGAAAATAATATTTCATCCTAATCACAAAGTAATTTTGGCAACAATGGAGAGATGGCTCAGTGATTAAGAGCACTTACTGCTTTTAAAGAGGAACAGAGTTTTTATCCTAGCACCTATATTGGAGAACTAATAACCAAAACTCCATCTCTCTCTCTCTCTCTCTCTCTCTCTCTCTCTCTCTCTCTCTCTCTCTCTCTTCTCTCACACACACACACACACACACACACACACACACCACAGTTAATTTTAAAATGCCTTGGCTAGCTCAAAGAATGGGCAGTACTAATCCTTCCCATGGCTAGCACATATTCCTGGCTTAACACCCTCTAATTCTCTAATTTATCTTTGTTGTCCTGGCTCTTTCTGGGCTGCTTCCTAGTCTTTGCTTCCTAAGACATTTCTGGGTAGCCCTTTCAGAACCCTATTCCTTCTCATCTACATTTTGGACGGTTTTCCTTCTATAGCTCTAAATCTGATCCTACTGCCTCTGAATCCTGGTGATTCCCCTCTTCCTTTCTCCCAATTCTGAGCCCATGCAATCTAAAAGTTCCACCTGCTGTCTCTCTCCACCCAACCATTGGCCGTTCGCTTTTTATTGATTGATCAAAAACCTATTGGGGACAAGGACCTTTAGCATTTGGCCATGAAGATTCCCAATTCAAAGCATTAGAGCAAATCCCCAACAGTTGTCTCCTTTCTTAAGACTTTATCCAAATAACCCCATCAACCAACTGGCCAAGAGACAACCTTACAGGAAGTCTATTTCACCTGAATATATACTCAGACCATGGAAACGTTATTATGTCTATAACTAGATGATGCCCTTATTCTTCCGAAGGGCTTATACCATCGGGCTGCCACTTAAGGATCATCCTTCATACAGCTAAGCTTGTCTGCTTTTCAGATACACAACGTTTGTTGTTGTTTCATTCTTTTCCTTGCCGATGCTGGCTAAAAGCCTAAGCTTGGTTTTCCTGACACTTTGGGATTTCTCTGGGGTACCCTTGCCTCTTCTATGCAGTTTCTTGACCTCTGCTTTACACATACCTGCTTACTTAAACCCTTAGTCAAAAAGGTACATCATTTTCTCTTCTCATTGCTCTCCTCCCAGGAGCTATGACACTTTATAGCTAGCTGACCAGTTTTTCGTCTGTCAAACTCTAGTAAAGTTGTCCTTGAAAGTTATGCACAGACCACTTAAAAATTCTTTTAATAATGAGAGTAAGAACACAAATAGGAGCTCCCGATTCCACTGGTAACATTCACATAGATACCCTGATGATACAGACTTAAAGCAACATACAAAAGAGTAAGGAATCAATACATGCTATTGGCAAGAGCTGGCCTATTTATTTAGGGTTAGTTGAAAGTTTTCAACTCTCTTGAAGCAGCAGGAAAATCACTGCAGCTGAGTTGACCATCTGAGGTTTTATATCAGCATCACAGAAGTGAATAAATTCATCATTTTATAAATGCCATCCATCTACAATATTAACATGGCCAGAGACCCATTTGGTTGCATTGTCTAGCTCCATGAAAAATGATTTTAAGGCAATAAAGCCATGAAAATATACACCATTTTTGCCTAATCTATAACCAGTAGGTAGCTATAAAAAAATGAAAAGAAAAAAATTAAAGAGAAAGAGAAAGCTAAAAACAAGCATTGTGGCCCTGTGTCTAGTCATTTTATTTCCTTGAATAAAGCTGTTGGAGATCAACACCTGCATATTTTCCAACATGATCTCATTGTATAATGGTCCTTTGGTGGGCACACTATGGTTCCAGGTGTCATTGTCTTTCCAGTCTTTGGCATCCAGAAGTGTAGCATTTGCATGAGAAATGATGACATGAGTTTTGGCTGTGAAGGCAAATTCTGCTCTGGAAAGATATGCAGAAAGGGACCAGCTGCTGAGGCCAGTTTGACATAATTCTTATCTACTTGGCTAGCTTCTTTTGGACTTCTCTGTGTATCTGTGGGGAAGAGGCCCCAGATTCCTCAGTTAGTACTGCAGCTGCAGCAGTAAGTGTCAAGCAAAGTAGTTGCTGCTACTCTTTGAGTTAAATCTACTTTCATCACAGTCATCCAGAAGGAACTTCTACTATATTAATGGAAAAAGATTTTTTTAAAAAAATATTAAAATAGGTCAGTGATGACACATCTTAATATTTCTCTAGGTTCTTTGAAGTATTTGTGAAAATTGAAATATAAAACCCTCATGGAGCTGGTCAAGTTTCACACAGACATAATCCATTCTTAATGCTTTTCTTTTACAAACTTTGTAAAAGTTTGTGCTGGAGTCTGAGGAAGGATGGAGTTTTAAAAGACTATCCTTTACCAGTCAAGTATGCTGGCATACCCTTTCCAAATCTCCATTTCTGAATGCCTGGCTTGACTCAAAATAACCACAAAGAACAAAAATCTTCTGTGGAAGATATTTATGTACATGTATCTTTTGTTAAGTGCAGAAGAAAAGTGAGGCAATGATGCTTGGAAATATTCACTGGTATGGAAGTAGATCAAAAGACAGAGCAAAGCTCTTAGCATGGAGATACATTTAGGTCAGAGTTCAAATAAAGCTGTTGAAAGCCACATTTCAAATCATAGAGAAAGAAAAATTTCAAGGTGAAATGCTGGCTTGGATGATAGTTCTTGCGATATTTATTAACTCCTGAAATAAGTGTCACTAATTTCTTACCAGTTGCAAGCCACTATTCTCATTACTAGACACATATAAGTTCACATCTTGTTCTTTATAAATTGCAACTCTTTAAGTTAGCTAAATTAAAGATTGCAAAGTTGTTGACCACAGGGCTCTTTTACATGTTTGAGATAGCTCTAAACTAATTATCTTTCTACTACCAAATGGCAAAAGATTTCTAAAATGAAATCACAGAGCAACTCCTTTGTTTAAAAATGTATCCATGTCCAAATATAAGGTAAAACTCCCATACTTACATAATTAACCAAGACATTTTCTAAATGTCAAGTGTTCAACTATATGTATAATTCAGTAGAATCACTTCTGTGTTTCAAGAGCATATAATATTCAATATACCTAAAAAGTAACATTTTTTTTAAATTGAAATTCAATATTTTACAAATAAAATGTATTTTTTAGTTATGTAATTCTATAATTGTATGTAAAGTTTATTTATGGATATGTATGTAATGTAATTCAATTATGTAATTATATAACTTAATTATGTAAACTTATTTTAATTACATATAGTATAAAGTATAGGTTTAATTTTGTCTGGTGTACTAAATTAACAGATATTGCCATCTCATATGTAATTCAGTCTTTATCACACATTCACCCTTCATCCAGAGATTCCTTCTTTTTGAAGTGATTTTGTAACTATATTTATGTACAGAAAACTAGTATACATTTAACCAGTTTCTTTAGCCTTTGCCTTTTCCAGCTTGGCAATGGGCCACAGACTTAGGACCAGAACGTTGCCTCCCCAGTGGCAGCACATCTTCATTATAATTGGTCCTAATAGCTTCCACCAGCTTAGCCAGAGCCTTGCTTTCCAAGTTAACTTGTGTGAAGGCAACATGGTGAGTCTTCTTGTGGACCAGGCAACCCAGCTGCCTTCCTTGATGAGTGGGCACCTCCATCTTCAACACAGGGCAGCAGGAAAAACACCAGCTCAGTGGGTCTACATCAGGTAATCACACACTGAGCCTTGTTGTCTACAAGGGGGTGACTATACTGACTCCTATGAGCACAGGTGGTCTCTTGATTGGGACATCCCCTTTGCCAGCAGGTTTCTTCTCAGCACATGCCAGTAGCCTTTCCTTCTTCACTTGCTGTGTCTCTGGCCTGTACTTGTGGGCAAACTTAAGTAGCTGAGTAGCTGCTTGTCTGTCCAGGGCCGTGGTGGACTGGTTAATGGCAGGAGGTACTTTGAGCTGCTTGTCGAGGATGGCTCTTTGCCACTGCATCCTGATGTAGCAGGGCAATTTGATGAAGCTTGTTAGATCTCTTTTGGGTTGGATGTCCTGCCCAATGTCTAAGTTCTTAGGTCTTTTCTCGAACAAAATATTGACCACCTTTTTGGCCTCCTGTTTTTGATGATGGCAGAGGCCAGGGCCACCTTCTTCCTCTTGTCTTTCTTTCAATTCAACCATTTAGCAATGATTTAGAATAAAATATACTAATAGTTCCTTTGTGTCTCAAGAGTATTTTTAAGTCATATATTAGGGTTTATCTTTATCTTGTACACTGGGCAGTCATTCTATCCACCTTGTGCTGTCTGTTTCTCTAAATTACAGGTAAAGTGATATATATATATATATATATATATTTTTTTTTTTTTTTTTTTTTTTGAGACAGGGTTTCTCTGTATAGCCCTGACTGTCCTGGAACTCACTCTGTAGACCAGGCTGGCCTTGAACTCAGAAATCCACATGCCTCTGCCTTCCAAGTGCTGGGATTAAAGGCTGTCTTTTTTTGGGGGGGGGTGTGTTTGTTTGTTTTTAAAATTCAGACCTCTCACTGTTAGTTCTAAAAATGTCATCTTCAGTTTCAAAGGAGTAAGAGACAGAAAACACTGTCCAAACTGACTGAAGGAATCAAAGCCCTTGTCAGTTCACAGGCTAGCAGTCTAGGGAGTGGTAGTTTTAAGGCACAGCTTGAAGAGTCTATTCTCCCTCCCTCTGTATAAGCTTCAGTCTCCTAGCAACACCCAAACACCTTTGTAATGTTACAAAGACATAATTACTTATCATTTAAAGCCACAGATACCTGAGGTTTTTTTCGTCTCATTTTAACTTAGAGAAGAGGTAATATAGGCTGTTCTATCTAGTTATGGCATAGTAGCAACGTACAGCCTATGGATTTATATGAAATTAACTAAGAACAGAAGAAGACAGTAAAGACAATAATATCCAGGAAATAAATCACAGGTTGGTGAACATTTTATAAGCTGATCATTTGGAGGTAAGGATGTATACTTAACAAAAATTGAGCTATAGAAAGTTTTGAGACAAATGTTGGCAGAATATTTTAAATATTACCTATTACATTTTAAAAGCAATCTCAATTAAGAACAAGGATAGTTTCCAAGAGGAGAATAAGAGGAAAACACAGTACATAGATACTTATACAGTATTCAGACCCTGTATGTGTGTGTGTGTGTGTGTGTGTGTGTGTGTGTGTGTATTTCAGACGAATTAGGAAAAGATTCTTAAATCAATAGAAAACCTAGTGGTAAAAGTACTCAGGGATGTGCATTATCTAAATTGGAGATAAAGTCTAAATAAGAATGTAAGTCTCAAAGTTATTCCATGATGTAGCTTCAAAGTCTCTAATTCATGATCCTACTCAGTAACTGCCCTACAACCTTGTTCATGAAAGTTCTCTCCTTTATTTTACTTTAAACTATCTTTCTTAATGGATTTCCTTTCTGTGTCTTAAAGGAAAGTTCTTCTTCCTTTTAAGTCTCCATTCTTCTTGTGTCTGATATAATGTGCTATTCTCTTTTAATGCTGTTCCACTTCAAGGCTTGATCATGGCCCCATTGTCTGCAAATCCTTTCTCAAAATAAATTAAGGGCAATTTTATGTCAGCTCTTTTGCTGAACCAACCTACCTGCAGCAGCAATCTCTTGTCTCTATTTAAGGAGACACAGCATCATCAGATCCTGAAAAAAACGTTGTTTCTGCCTCACAGATGGCTGGCCTATTACTGGATGGGAAGCCACTTAGAACAGTTCTCAGAAGATTCCTGTCATGTAGTCACTGCTGTCCACACAGGACTCATTTCTTGTTGATTTCATCTAACCCCATTATTCCTACCCTAAAATCCCGTCTCCAAACACATAACTATAGTCAGATACAATTTAACTCACAGAACCTAATAAACTAAAAGACCTATAATGATCAAGACCTGAAAAATGAGAAGTGGTTAAATTTCAAGAAGAATATTGGGTTTTTTATTTAATATGACTATAAATAGCCTAATTATATAGAATGTCACTTTTAATACAAATTTTTTACAAGTATATAAACAAGTACAAAATTTGTCCAAGAACAAGTTTGGCATATCTTCACAGCTATGCATAAAGAGAATATTCTGTAGGAAAACTAAAACCTTGTATAATAATAGAAATACTTTCTTAATTATATATAAAAAGGATATAAATAATATAATAAATATAATATAATATAATATAATATAATATAATATAATATAAATATAAAGCAACATATATTACCTATATTAGGGCATCTTCACATTTCCAATGTGCTTTTTATGAATACTTAAATCTATTGCTATATAAATATTCATTGCATTTGAACTACCTTTGTTTCCTCAATGTAATTTATTTTTTATTTATATTTAATTTTTTTCTTTGTTCCATTTATTTACATTCCAAATATTCCCCTTCCCATCCTCACTCCAAGAGTTCTTCAGCCCATCTTCCATTTCCTTTGCCTCTGAGAGGTAGCTCCCCAACCCACCCCCTATCTACCCATCCACCCACAGCTCCCAACCCCCTGTATCCTCTGTTCCTGGGTCATCAAGTCCCTACAGGATTAGGTACATCCTCTCCCACTGAGGCCAAATACGGCAGGCTTTTGCTACATATGTGCTGGAGACCATGGACCTATGGATCTGTGGTTGGTGGTTTAGTCTCTAGGAGCTCCCAGTGGTCCAGGTTAGTTGCTACTGTTGGTCTTCCTATTGGGGTTGACATTCCCTTCATCTCCTTCCATCCTTCAGTCCTGGGAGCCTCTCATATTCCAGTTCTCTAGAACTTTCTAGAGTCCTACCCTCTACCCACACCCTCAGCAGCTGCATATTTCCATTCATTCTCCTAACTCCTCGGGGCTTCTTTCCTTTCTTCCCCTGTATGTGACCCTGATCGCGCTTCCCTTCCCCTCTCCTTCCCCTCTCCCGCCCAAGACACTCCTTCCCTTTGCCTCCTCTTTTTCCTTCTAGGTGGGATTGAAGCATCCTCACTTGGGTCTTCTTTCATGTTAAACTTCTTATAGGTTGTATCATGGGTAACTAACATCCACTTATCAGTGAATACATACCATTTATGTCCTTATGGTATGATAGGGCATCTTTGGGGTATATGCCCAGGAGCTGGGTCTTCAAGTAGAATTATTTCCAATCTTCTGAGGAACTGCCAGATTGATTTCCAGAGTGGTTGTACCACTTTGCAATCCCACAAGCAGTGGTGGAGCATTCTACTTTCTCCACATCCTCACCAGCATGTACTGTCACTTGAGTTCTTTATCTTAGCCATTTAAAAGAAAATAATTTTTTTAACTTACTCACTTTACCCCCTGCTTATTAACTCCCTCCTGGTCACTAACTCCAACAAACTCTCCCCTACTCCCTTCCCTTCTCCTCTGAGTGGGTGGGGGCCCATCTGGGTATGCCCTCACCCTGGCACATCAAGTCTCTGTGAGGCTAGGCTCTTCCTCACCCACTGAGGCCAGGCAAAGCAGCCCAGCTAGAAGAACATAGCTCACACACAGGCAACAGCTTTTGGATAGCCCTCACTCCAGTTGTTAGGGAGCTAACAGTGTGAAGACCAAGCTGCACATCTGCTACATATGTATGGAGAGGCCTAGGTCCAGACTTTATATGTTCTTTGGTTAGTGGTTCAGCCTCTGAGAGACCCAAGGGTCCAGGTTAGTTGATTCTGTTGGTCTTCCCATGGAGCGCCTATCCCTTAGGGCTACAATCCTCCCTCCTATTCTTCCATAAGAGTACCCAAGCTCCATCCACCATACACTTATGGGAGAAACAAGCTTTGCCTTCTACATAGGAGACTCATCAGTCTAAGAGGAAATTCTAACAACGCACGACTTGGACAAGACATCACCATGTTTTGACGTACATTTTAAATAAGATACTTAAGGGCTAGAGAGGGAGCAAATGTGTACATTCCCTATGGCATGAAGATAAATATGGTTGTGGTTTGTTAGTAGTCAAAATGATTCAATTTCTTCACGGACATGTTACACTCCTTTCACCACGGTTTTGGGTTGGTTTAGGGAATATATTTGCCAATTTGAAAACAACACTTGGTACTTTTGACATGACTGAACATGACGTTTAATTAAAACTAGATGTCTAAGTGTTCAATGACTCCCTCATCCCACTTCAACCATACCGATTCTGAATTGAGAAAAAATGAGGGTAAATGTAGGTTATGCAAGTTCAAGACCAACAAAACCACTATTAGCATCATAATATGTTATAATATCATATAATATCAAATGACAATATAATAGGATAAAATCTTGTATATGGTATATATAAATGTACTATTAAATATTGTGATTTTTTAAAATGATTACTGAAGATGTGGAAACAAATAGAGATTAAAAATATTTTAAATGCTGAAAAAATAAACTTGCTATAATTCTAACTGATAACAACAGGACTTAATATTTTAATACAGAATCATTCTAATTATATACATGCTATTGATCTGTATGTAATTATTATATACATGAAAACCACAAAATGAAACTACGGTTATTTTTAGAGAGTAGATTTGAGAAAGATTTTATATTTTCTAGTCAGATGATATAGATTCAGTTTCCTGTTCAGTCAATGATTATTCAGGTAGCTTTGAAGGAAGAAACTTCACTTCTTTCCCTCAATTTTATTGTTTTAATCATGTGATTTTGTTCTTTTTCTTTTTTATCTCCATAACAAACAGTTTCAGTTGTGTAGTTATTGATATGTAAGTGAGTCTCATTTCTACTTCATACAAGTTGTAAATAAATGTTAGCGGCTATGACATCTGTTTTGCTATTTATCTCTGGACAATGACTATTCATTCCAGTTACTCATGATGATATGTATCTGTGCATATATGGTGTTCAAGTGTTTGTCCATGTGTGTGCAGACACACATATGTATGCATGTGGAAGTCAGAGTTAGATATCAGGTTCCCGCCTCTATTGCTTTTTCTTTTATTTATTGATTGAGTGATTGAATGAGGATTTGGTGATTGAGAAAGGATGTCTCAGTTACTTTAATTAATTAATTAATTAATTTTTGCTGTTTCCATGAGCTGGCAGTTAGCTTCTTAGACCTGTCTGTCTCTAAGCTTCAATACTGAAGTTACAGTATTGTTCTTCACATCTGGCTTGTAAGTGAGTGCTTGTGATACAAGCCCAGGTCTTCTTATACAACAAGCAGCTTACCCACCTGATCTACACCCTATTTCCCACAAAAAAATTAAATGAAAAACTGGATATGTTATTTTAAGGAAGATAAAAATCAAAATCACAAACGTAGAAAAATAGGCTGCTACTTTTTAATATGGAAATGTTCTAAAATGTTAGTCTATTGATGGAAAAGAATGGTACCTGGTCAAAAGGAATGCTGAGCAGCTAGCAGACAACCACAGAGCAAACACACCAGGGCTGTTCTGATGTATATAGTCTTCAGAAAAACTGGCTAATTGTTTACAGACAATGTAAAGAATAGCTTGTAAAATGACCTAGAAAAAAAGAGTCATTGCAAGATACTTGGCTCTAGAGTTTAGGAACATTCCTTGCACCCAGTGGGATACAATTTGATCAGCTTGATGAAGTTCTAGTTTATATGCTATTGGGAAAATACAAAAACTAATGAAGGCTTGGTGCCTGCCAAGACAGAACATGCTGACTTCTTAGCTTTGATGAGTATTTAGTAAATAATAACTAGGAGACTGACTGTTGAGCAGAGAAAGTGGAACTCCTCCATTCAGGAGGCACAGGTCCTTGGATCAGGAAGGTCTTTGGAAAACAAAGCAAATAGAAACATGTTAAGTCAGCAGTGGATTTAGAAGGTGCAGTTTTATAAGAATTAGAACCATGTATATGACTTATAAATGTGCTTCTATTTCAAATACTGTGATAGATAAACGAGAATTAATAATTATAGGTTATTTTCTTGGTGCTTTTTATTCAAGAACAAGAGGCATATATAATTTATGGTCTTGAAGACTGGATCCAAGGAAGTCATTGCCTAGAAAGCTTATGCCACTTCACTGCTCAGTTGTATCCCCAGCCAAGTGAATGAATTTTATTGACCATATATACTGAGGCATCATAAAACACCTGAATTGCATAATAAAAGCCCCATGACTTTGTGTACAGTACTTAACATTTGAGATTACAGATTTTTCATCTATATAAAATTGTGATGGTTATGATTAAACTTTTATGCTTTCAACTTTGTCTTTTAATTTTTATTTTATGGATATGGGTGTTTCTCCTGCATGTGTATTTGTGTATCACATGAGTGAGTGCCAATGAAATACAGAAGAAGATGTTAGAATCTTTAGAACTAGAGTGTCAGATGGTTGTGAGCTACCATGGAGGTGCTGGGAATCAAACCCAGGTCAGTTGGAAGAGCAGCCAGAGTTCTTAGCCTTTGAGCCAACTCTCTAGCCTGTTGTACTCTTTCTTGTTGAATGGAAATCTTTCACTTGATATGAATTTAGTGAAACAAATGTATGATTCCTAAATCAAAGACTATTCCAAAGGTGAAGTACCTCACTGAACAGCCTATAAGCCATTGGATTTACACAAGTATATAACTAAGTAAGCATCCTTCACTTCAATGTTATTGTCAGAACATCCCTTTTTATAACTGTTAGAGCACCAAGGGTAGCCATGTCTCTGACACACTACAACAAAAGTTATTGTGATTTTCCATGACCTTTAAAGAAATGGAGCCACACTGAGTGTCTTTTTTCCTTTTGGCTTCTAGCATTAGAACTACATTTTTAAAAAATTGGACAATTAAGACATCACAGAGGCAACATTGTAGCTAAGCAGTAGTAATGAGACAGTCACTGCTTAATTATATGTCTAAGTAGAGAATCTAAAAATCTCTTAGAGGACATACTTGTCTAGATTGTATAATCTTGTAATTGTGCAACATGGCACTTTGGTACTCAAAATGAGCCTGCTTAAGATGGAGTGTTCTTTCTTGACCAATGGTATAGTCGAGAGGGAGTCAAAGTCATCTATTGGTTATAGATAACTTAATAGAAAATTGTTAATTTTTAAATTGAAAGTCTAAATAATAAATAATTTAGACTGCTTTGCATGTAATTGTACCCTATCTCCTTTATTGATTGATTTTGGTTTTTGCAAGACAGGGTTTCTCTGTGTAGCACTGGCTGTCCTGGAACTCACTCTGTAGACCAGGCTGGCCTCGAACTCAGAAATCCACCTGCCTCTGCCTCCCAAGTGCTGGGATTAAAGGCGTGCATCACCACTGCCTGGCTCCTTTATTATTTTATAGCCACAATATAGTGCTCTGGGAAGGAATTAATAGGAAAAAATGAGGCACTAAGATTCTCTCCCGAATTGATGTGTAGGCTATTATCTGTGGACTTTTAATGTATAAGAACCTACGTGATGTAGAATACCATTGTTGGCATCACTAGAAAAATATGGTTAACATAAGAAGACATATGAAAGATATTTGGGAGGTGTGACTAGGATTGAAAGGACCCCAGAGGGAGTCCCTCACTCAAGTCCCAGGAGTGCTCACCTAAGAACACATGAGAGACTGTCTTGTTGCAAAACACAGGAGACAGTTTAATATGGTGGAGCTCCAGGCTAACTCGTACCTCACACAGGAGATATGGGAGTCAACCCAGAATCTCAAAAGCATAGTTTTTATAGGAAGGTATTGGGAAGTGTGGGGAGCTTTAATGTGGCTGCACATGATTGGTTATAAACATTTTGAACATCAGCAATGGCCCAAGGTAGGGCTGAACTGATCTCATGAGAACAGCCCTTTGTTTCTGTCCTTCCCGGAACCCATGGGCGAATGCTTATCTGAGTTAGTAGACCATCTGGTTAATTTTAGACTACGAGTCCTTGAAGTCACATGCAGCAGGGTCTTGGGGAGCGAAGCAAACAGGTTAGACAAACATCGTGAGACAGGACAAGGGGGGGTAATCAATAACTTCAAAGAAGATAAACCCATACTAAACTATATAATTTATGTGACCATGTGATGATGTCTTGGAAATATTTAATTGAAATGTTGTACAAATACTATATTGAGAAGCCACATGAAAGCATGCAATTAAAAATAGCTCAATTAAAAGAAATGGTTGGGCTGAATTTAATAATAATCCTTTGAAGCATTTAAAAAGAAAGCAGGAAGAAATAAGCTGTGAATTAAAGAAGAAAGTAGAGCTAATTATTTTGAAGATAATTGTAAAGTTAGGTTAGATTAAAGAAAAATGAAAGAAGACTTAGGACTTAAAAAAGATAAGAAGATATGTTTAGACTCTACAATATCTAAGTGGTTAGAGTAATAACATTCTGTATGTACCTGAAAATACATATCAAAGTATGAAGAAGTTTCAAACCCCTCAAAACATAGAACTTATCTAAAATATTATAAATTGAAAACAAACTTCTGAGGCCTTCTTTCTTTCTTCAGAGACTTGAAGTTCTTGTCATACAGATATTTCATTTGCTTGGTTAGAGTCACACCAAGAATTTTATATAATTTGTGAAAACTATGAAAGGTACCATTACCCTAATTTCTTTCTCAGCCTGTTTATCCTTTGAGTAGAGGAAGGGTACTGATTTGCTTGAGTTAATTTTATATCCAGACACTTTGCTGAAGTTGTTTATCAGCTGAAGGAATTCTCTGGTGGAATTTTTAGGGTCACTTAAGTATCCTATCATATCATCTGCAAATAGTATAATTTTGACTTCTTCCTTTCCAATTGTAACCATCTGACCTCCTTTTGTTGTCTAATTGCTCTGACTAGGACTTTGGGTACTATATTGAATAGATAGGGAGAGAGTGGGCAGCCTTATCTAGTCCCTGATTTTAGTAGAATTGTTTCAAATTTCTCTCCATTTAGTGTAAGATTGGCCGCTGGTTTGCTATATATTGTTTTTACTATGTTTAGGTATAGGCCTTGAATTTCTGATCTTTCCAAGACTTTTAAAATGAAGATGTGTTCAACTTTATCAAATGTTCTTTCAGTATCTAATGAGACGATCATGTGTGTGTTTTTTTTTTCGTTGAGTCTGTTTATATAGTGGATTATATTGATGGATTTCCATATGTTGAACCATCCCTGCATTCCTAGGATGAAGCCTACTTGATCATGGTGGATGATTGTTTTGATGTGTTCTTCGATTTAGTTTGTGAGAATTTTATTGAGTATTTTTACAATCATATTGATGAGAGAAATTGGTCTGAAGTTCTCTTTCTTTGTTGGGCTTTGTAAGGTTTAGCAATCAGTATAACTGTGGTTTCATAAAATTAATTGGGTAGTGTTCCTTCTGTTTGTACACTGTAGAATAGTGTGAAGAATACTGGAAGTAGGTCTTCTCTGAAGGTCTGATAAAATTCTGCAATAAACACATCTGGTCCTAGGGCTTTTTTTTTGTTGTTGTTGTTTGTTTTTTTGGTTTGGGGTTATGGGACTGTTTAGATGATCTATCTGATCCTGATTCAACTTTGGTATCTGGTATCTGTCTAGAAAATTGTCCATTTCATCCATATTTTCCAATTTTGTTGAATATAGGCTTTTGTAGTAGTATCTGATGAGTTATTTGAATTTCTTCTGTTTCTGTTGTTTGGGTTTCTGTTTCAATTCTGATTTTGTTAATTTGAATACTGTCTCTGTGCCCTCTAGTTAGTTTGGTTAAGAGATTGTCTATCTTGTTGATCTTCTCCATGAAACAGCTCCTGGTTTTGTTGATTCTTTGTATAGTCCTCTTTGTTTCTACTTGGTTGATTTCAGCCCGAGTTTGATTATTTCCTGTTGTGTTGTAGTAATTATTTAAACCGGCATCTAGCTTAGGCTGACTATCTAAGCTGCAGCAGTCGCCATGTTTCTTGGCCTGAGGCCACTGCATGCTGCAGCTAGAAAGGCTGCCAGAAACACCAGTCCTGCCACCCACTAGATGCCAGCATGAGAGATGGCTCTCCCAATCTTCCACGCTGTCTCCACAAGGCAAGGCATTGCCCAGACCATTAAGCCATCCATGCAGGCCCAGTAAGAGAATGAGACTCTAATTCTTATAGATTAATCAAAGCTTATATATTTGGAATGATCAATAACAAGATACCCGTACAATCAGAAGTGTAACCCAATACCCAACTTAGGTATACCAACTATATTTGACTGCTACAGACATGTGAACATCTGTCTCCATCGCTCCTACATCTCTACTCTCTCTCTCTCTCTCTCTCCTCCTCCCCCTTCCTTTTGTCTGCTTCCTCTCTCTTAACTCCTCCTCTTCCTTTTCTTCTTCCTCTCCTAACTCCTCCCACCTTAGCTCTCCGACACTGTTGTCTACTACTCTTGGGTGTATTTGCTTCTTTTTGTTATAGAGTTTTCAGATGTGTTGTTAAGCTGCTAGTGTATGCTCTCTCCAATTTCTTTATGGAGGTACTCAGAGCTACGGGTTTCCTCTTATCACTGCTTTCCTTGTGTCCTATAAGTTTGGGTATATTGTGCCTTCATTTTCATTAAATTCTAAACAGTCTTTAATTTAGTTCTTTATTTCTTCCCTGACCAAGTTATCATTGTTTAGAGAGTTGTTCAGCTTCCATGTGTATATAGTCTTTCTGTTGTTTTTGTTGTTATTGAAGACCAGACTTAGTCCATTGTGATCTGATAGAATTCATGGGATTATTTCTATCTTCTTGTATCTGTTGAGGCCTGTTATTTGACAGATTATATGGTCAGTTTTGGAGAAGGTACCATGAGGTGCTCAGAAGCACCTTTTGTTTCAGGATGAAATATTCTATAGATATCTATTAAATCCATTTGGTTCATAACTTCTGTTAGTTTCTCTGAGTCTCTGTTTAGTTTCTGTTTCTGTGATCTGTCCATTGCTAAGAGTTTGGGGGTTGAAGTCTCCCCCTATTACTGTGTAAGGTTCAATGTGCACTGTGAGCACACATTAGTAAAGTTTCTTTTATGAATGTGGGTGCCCTTGTATTTGGGAAAAGATGTTCAGAATTGACAGAGTTCATCTTGATGGATTTCTCCTTTGATGAGTATGAAGTGTCCTTCCTTACATTTTTTGATAACTTTTGGTTGAATGTTGCTTTTTTCAATATTAAAATGGCTTACTCCAGCTTGTTTCTTCCTAATAGGGATATGTAGAATAATAAGAAAAAAATGTTCATTATCAAACTCTGGAACACCAAATTTTTTAAAAATACTTAAAATAAAATATACCCAAGTGAAGGAATAATTGAAAACCAGAGAAGAGCTGGGAATATGACATGAATATGACAATGATGTTTCTTTCTTCCAAATCCTTTCTTTTATTTCCTTCTTTATCTTATAATGATTTACTAATTTCCAGTAGTGATTACAGTAGATTAGCAAGAGAAGCCATGATTGCTGCATATCTGCACAGCTTTCTTGCAAAGATATGTGTTGTACATTTTGTGCAATGCTGTTATCCTGGGCAACAACTTCATCAGATAGAGTAAATCAGCCATGATTACTATGGTAATAGGTTTTAATAGGTCATGTTTGAGTGGGCATGAGATTTTACCAAATGATTTTCACTTTTTATTCATATGATGACACCATGTGTTTTCCTTTAGACTAAACTATAAATTGATAAATTATAATTAATGATTTTTAAAACCCTTAAAAAGCTCATACACTAAGAGCTTGCTAATTTAGATCTTAGATTTTTGTTTAGAACTGGGTGTTGTGGGTACAAGATGTATACTCTATGTGCCTAGTGAATGAGGTAGATTAAAAGAAAAACTAGAAAATATACTGAGTGAGGTAACTCAGACACACAAAGGACACACATGGTATGTGCTCACTGATAAATGCATGTAACCCAAAGCTCAGAATACCCACAAAACAACTTACAGACCACATGTAGCTTAACAAGAAGGAAGACTAAAGTATGTATATGCTTCAATCCTACTTAGATTGAAGAACAAAATAATCATTGGAGATAGAGGAAGGGAGTGACTTGAGAGGGAAAGAGGAAAGGTAAAGAAAAAGGGGGAGGGGCAAGATCAGGTATGGGAAAAGCAGGAGAAAGTCCAGTGGGTCAGGGAAATGAATAGAAATTGGTAACAGTGAGGAGTGGGAAATCGGGTGGATAGGGAACCATAGAATGTCCCAGATTCCAGGGAAAGGAGAAGTTTCCAGGATTAATGGGGAAGAAATTAGCTAAAATACTCAAGGGACGGGAGATAGTACCTGTAGAGACCATCTTCAGTAGACAGACATGGCCCCAGTTGAGGGATGTGGCCACCCACACATCTCAAAATTTTTAACTCAGAATTGTCCCTGTCTAAAGGAAATACAAGGACAAAAATAGAGCAGAGTCTGAAGGAAAGGCCATTCAGAGACCACCTTAACATGGGATCCATGCCATCTTCAGACACATCCATTGCTGATGCCAAGAAGTGCTCTGTGACAGAGTCTGGTATAGCTGTCCTTTGGGAAGGTTCTGCCAGGCCCTAAGACAGATGCGAATACTCACAGTTAACCATAGGATTGAACAGGAGGACCCCAATGGAAGAATTTGGGGTAGGTCTGAAGGAGCTGAAGTGGATTACAACCTCATAGGAAGAACAACAATATCAATTAGCTAGAACCTCAGAGCTCCCAGGAACTAAACCACCAACCAAAGAGTATACATGGTTGGGTCCATGGCTCCAGCTTCATATGTAGCAGAGGATTGCCATATCTGGCTTTAACAGGAAGGGGATTCTTTGTTCTGTGGAGGCTTGATGCTCGAGCATAGGGGATACAATAGCAGTGAGGCAAGAGTGAGCCTCTTAGCGGCAAAGGGAAGTGGGAAGGGATGGAGGATTTGGGGAGACTGGGAAGGAGGACAATATCAGGGAAATGCAAATCAAAACAACCCTAAGATTCCACCTCACACCAGTCAGAGTGGCTAAAATCAAAACTCAGGTGATAGCAGATGCTGGCAGGATGCGGGAAAGAGGAACACTCCTCCATTGTTGGTGGGATTGCAATATGGTGCAACCACTATGGAAAACAGTCTGGTTGTTCCTCAGAAAATTGGATATATCACTACCTGAGGACCCAGCTATACCACTCCTGGGCATATATCCAGAAGATGCTCTAACACATAACAAGGACATATGCTCCACTATGTTCATAGCAGCTTTATTTATAATAGCCAGAAACTGGAAAGAACCCAGATGCCCTTCAACAGAGGAATGGATACAAAAAATGTGGTACATTTATACAATGGAATATTACTCAGCTATTTAAAAACAATGAATTTGATAAATTCTTATGTAAATGGATGGAACTAGAAAATATCATCCTGAGTGAAGTAACCCAATCACAAAAGAACATACACGGTATTCACTCACTAATTATTGAATTTTAGCCCAGAAGCTTAAAATTCCCAAGATTCAACTCACAGACCACATAAAGCTCATGAAGAATGACGACCAAGTAGGGGGGGGCCTCAGTCCTTCTTAGAAGGAGTAACAAAATACTCAATGGAACAAATATGGAGACACAGTGCAGGACAGAAACTGAAGGAGGGGCCGTCTACAGACCATTCCACCTGGATATCCATCCCATGTGCAGTTACCAAAGGTAGACATTGATGTGGATGTCAGGATGTACATGCTGTCAGGAGCCTGATATAGCTGTCTCCCTAGAAGTCTGCAAGAGTCTGACATACTCAGAGGCAGATGCTCACAGCTAACCATCAAACTGATCATGGGGTTCCCAATGGAGAAGATAGAATGAAGGCTGAAGGAGTTGAAAGGATTCGTGACACCATGAGGAAAGCAACAATCCCAACCAACCAGAGCCCCCAGGGTCTAAACCACCAGCCTGGGAGCGCTTAGGGAGGGACCCATGGCTCCAGCTATATATGCAAGGGAGCTATATATAAGTGGGAGAAGAGATCCTTGGTCCCATGAAGGCTGGGCGTCATGGGGGGGATATTTGAGGGTGGGGAGGTGAGATACGGGGGAGGGTGCTTGGGGGTACACCAGTGTGGAGGCAGGAGGAGGGGGGAAGGGTTAGTGAGTTCCTGGGAGGGAGGGGGAATGAGGTTAGGAGAGAACATCTGAAATGTAAATAAAATTTCCAATAAAAAAAAAGAAATGTAAATAAATAAAATAACAAATTTAAAAAAGAAAAGCACATAAAGTTGGTAAATAAAAGTAGCTGCAAAAGTAAGGGAATATTTAATAGGAGAGACTAAAATGTAAATAGTCTGAAACATGTAACATATATGCATGAAATTCTAATACTTCTTCTTTAGTTTTATGATAAGATATTTACACAAATTTAAATTAATTAATTAATAATACATTAATAATAATGGCAATACAGATGTTAATTTCCCAAGAAAGCACACCTCTTAATGGGCCTTTTCTTAACAAATGATCATAAAAATATATGAGGCAAGAAAATGAAATAGCATTAAAAATAGATTAGCCTACTGTTTAATGTGGAGTTTGAAAATCCATCTATTTATGCTTGACAGGGCTAGGTGTAGACATATGCAGAGAGATAACCAAACTCAAGAATACCATTGATTAATTTGACAGAATTGGCTTTGAGCTAATTTTATAGGACAATTGCAGAACATTCGTTCTTTAGATGGTCATATGTAACATTCCCTAGAAGTATTTATTCAGACATTGGCCATACTTCCATTAACTTAAAATTATAGAAATGATGTAAAATACCCTCTCAAGTCACAGTATGAATAAACTAAAAATAAGTGACAGGAAAAATATTCGAAACAGGCTCTAAGTGCTGCATGTTAATCTAAATTGTATTGTTCAACTTGTTTTAAATATTAATATATTTAGATTCCCACTTATGATTATTAGATAAATTTTTCTAATAGACCTTTTGTATGTTATGTGTTTAGTGTTGTAGACACTCAAATGCCACTCAGATACTTCATCACAAGAGATTCAGAAGAGATCATTTTGGTTTGTTGAAATGATTTTGCAGTTGAAAATTGATGAGAAAACGAGGCGAACAAATAACATAACACAGTAAATAAATAAGTTGACTAATGAAGTGTTTCTTAACTTAAAAGCTCATATAGCTGTATGGCTGAAGTAAGGATGCTAGAGAGAAATGTAAGTAGATGTATGTAGGTTTAATTCATCCTCCTTTAATCAATGCTCATGGCTTCTATATGGGTGCAAGTTCTTTACTGTTCCTTTGCTGAACTTGGGTCCCAGAAGCTTACATGTGCATAAGGCATATGTTAATCATCACAAGACATCTGAATGTCTTTATTGAGCTGTAACAACAGACTGGTGAATATAATTCCTTTTCATGGTTTTGATTTCCCACCCTCCTGAACAATTTAATAAAACTAGAGATTGAATTCTACAATTAGCTTTCCTTAAACAGAAGGCAGGAAAGTAGGATAAATTCTTCACTAAAGGCAGAACTTGTTTCTAGAGGAAGAAAGGATGGAAACGAAGTATAGTTGCATGCTTTTATAGTAAAGTAAGACAGTATTATCAGGTTTGATAAAATTGTGCAGGGACAGTGTGTTAAATTAAGAAATAGTCTGTGATAATAAAACCAGAAATTAAAAGTCAAGACATATCAGGGTTTTGGGTGAGGTGGTGCACAGCTGGAAGCATAGCTACAACTTTGGCACTTAGGAGCAGCGTAAGGAGAATCAGAAATTCAAGTTCTTCCATAACCAAATAATAATGTTGTAAGGTGGTCTACCCTACACATTACCCAGTCTCAGAAAAACAAAAGAAAATCCAACCAATAAACTAAAGTAAGCAAGTATACAAGAACACAGAAAATCGAAGAGAGTGCTCAGGTTTATGTGCTAAACAGATAATTTTGTATATAAAATAGATACAGTAAGTGGAAAGTTTCACAATAGATTTTATTTTTGTATTTTATAGAAAATACAAAATTGGAGCATCTTAGAAGAATTATAGCATACAAAAATTTCTCCCAAGAATTATAATCAATTAGTACAATTTTCTTATCAGCTACAAACCCCCCATGACTATGTGTATTTATAACAAAATTACTTAAGACTAAAGATGAAGGTTGTTGCAAATGAATAAAAAATGAATAAGTACTATAATAATAAACAGTTATAATAAACATATTTATTAGATCGGGGTTCTGATACATTACAGTAACTTACAGGTTGTGGGCTACTTAATTCATGAATCCAATCGATTTTTTTTTTCCACAAGGATGTCTCTCAGCTTGTCTTTGGTATATGCAGAAATACTAGAGAAGGCTCTAATACCAGTGAAGAAAAGAACTGTGCAGGAAAAGCAAGGGCGTCCATCCACATCCATTACATAGAGTGCTACCAGATCCTGGGACCAAGATTTAGGGAGGATCATCCCAACTCAAAAGATCCAAATTTAGGGATTTATCATGGGTCTTTCCACTTCAAATAATTCAGTCAAGAAAAATCTCTCATAGGGGTGTATATCCAGTTTTTTGGGTCATAGTGAATTACATATGTTACATACAAGAAAATAATTTTATTGTAAATGTACAGTCATTTGGGATTTAGGACTGATAAGTAATATTATATAAGAAATAAATATGTTATATGATATATAGTTATATCTATATAATGTTATATTTATGTGCTATAAGTATATGCTGTATGGTATATGTTGTATGTTATATATTATGTGTTATATGTTATTTTGTGTCTGAATATATGTTAAGTTATATGTTATATGTTTTAAATGTTATATGATTTATGTCTTATGCTACATGTCATATATCCCATATCACATATATTATATCATATATCATATATTGTATATCATATATCATATATTGTATGTTATATACCATGTACTATATACCATATAACATATAGGGCATATCAATATTACATATCAATTATCATATATCATAATTATATATTGTATAAGAAACATTATATGTATGTATATATATACATATGAATGAATGGAATAAACAAGTAAGTTTGGAGCACTAATGTACTTAGCTCTAGTTTATAGATATAAAAACATTATATATAAAAGATGTACATGAAAAATAACAATCATGGAAGTTGAGTACTACTGGAACGAAATTATCAGGATATATCCAAAACATATTTCAGAAGCACATGATCAATAACATTTAAATTCTTCATCTCTTGTAAAAGCAATCCTGGTTATCCTAATGGTAACATATCTTTGTTTTGTAATACCTGTTATGATTGTATTTCTGCTAAGTATGTGATCAGCATCCTGTATAGGATGTGTTACACATTTCTGCGAAAGAGTTATGTGACTGCCCATGAGATTACAAAACCTCCCTAGGTAAAGCATTGTATCACTGCCTGGTTGAAATTCCACTTTGTATAATGATTTACATGGCTGCATTTTTCACTAGATCATAACTCTGTAAGCATAGAACTTATTTGTCTTTGGATCCTCAGTACTTAACAGTTCTTATGGCAAAGAAATACTTGCCAAATTCATGTTGAATTACAGAATAAATGTTTACGAAATAATTGATAAACATGAGCTATAATAAAAATATTTTTAGAAGGTTCAGACTACCTAAGAAGTGCTGTGAAAGCATTTGGAATCAGAAAGTGAAGCATGGGTCTGAGTACATGGCTCAGCACTTAAGACTACATTTTACTTTTGCAGAGAATCTGAGTCCCATTTCAGTCACCTGTGTCATAAGGCTAATACCAATAAATCCAATTCTGGGGCCTAATACCTCTGGCCTCAGTGAGCACCTTTTATTTATTTTTACATGTACCACACAGCCTTCTTCAATATATATAAATAAAAAGAAAATGAACCTTAAATAATATTTGAAAAAGAACATACAGAAATGCTGCTTCATTGTTAGATGGTGCTGTACTTGAGTAAATGCATTATATATATATATATGTAAAACATGGTAATTTAGCTTTGTGTCCCAGTGCCTACACATGTAAGACCATGAGAAATTATTCATTTCTGAATAATTCAATAAATGACAAATTAAAAGATGAGTATAATGTTCTTATTATCGAAATAAAACACCTGCACAATTGACAGATAATGAGGTCAAAATAATTTTAAAATTGCTGAAGGCCTATTAAATTTCTCATATAAAATATGTATTTCATTTATTTGGCTATCAACGCTCTGATCAGGTAGTGATTACATTTCCTTTAATGAAGTTTATTTTCCATACTTCATACCATCATTCTATATTTAGTGAAAGAAAAATAAATAATTCACCTATCTATATAATGGTAGTATTTCCTGGAGCAGTTACCGCTCTTTATCAAGAATGAAAGGGACAGTAATGGCACAATTAAATGTACAGTAGGGAAACTTGTCTGAAGATCTTCTTAGCCTCTATTTGCAGGTGAACATGCTTGGCTGATGAATGTCTATACGTTGCTTCAGTGTGCCACTAATGTTCATTTTGTTTTGTAACAAAGTAATAGAGGATAATTTTTCCTGGTAAAAAGTACTCTTTACTAAATGAATCAGTATATACATTTCAAAAGAAATTAAATTTGCAAACCATTCTCACATAGAAGCTTGATCTTGCTAAGACATCCAAGATGGTCTTCTTCCATGTTGGACTGTAGTTCCACTGGTATTAGCAAAAGTTTTAAAATTCTCATGTCTGTGACTTCTTACCATATGTTTAACTTTTATAATAATCGTTTTCACAGTGAAGTGCCCCACGTTACAAATGACAAACTTCTTTAGGCCCAGCTTCAGAAGTTATGTGAAATACTCTTTCAAATTCTGTGGACTAAAACAAATCATGTGCATATCTACAGGGACAATTGGGATATAAATCCTAACTCAGAACATTAATTGCAAAGAATATTCTGACATATATTATTAAAAGGCAGCATCAATTTGACTTTTCATCATGGTCATTGGGTATAACTAACAAATTAATGATGTGAGACCAGACAATTATTAAAAGTTAAAATAAGTAACTGATTTGAATATTCCATCTTGTTTGGTTGGGCTGCCCTCTGTTGGGTGAAACATTGTTTACAGTAGGGACTTTCATGATTTATACTATTTGTATAAAAAATACAATTTTTCCTTGATTCATGGAGATAAAATAAAGTGATTATATATACATAGCCTTCACCATTGTTCATCATCTCTCAAAAATTAAAAGTGAAGAATTTCACACTGTTGTTAATCTATGTACCTTTAATCTGCTCACCTCAAACAACATGGTGACTATCAGCCTACATTATTAAAAAGCTAATACATTCTGGTTGCTGTTTATGGTTTTTAAGTCCAGTTGGACAGATCTACTCTACTATCTTTTATCCAGAAATTTCCAAAGGAGTTCGTGATGATAATTTAATGTCATTGACCTAGAGATGATAGAATTTTAGGATATATTCATTTAAAAACTTTAGAAAACTATACAACACATTCAGAAGATTTCAGACCTGAAGTTAGATTTTAGTATATTGCAATAAATTAATAAACTCAGAGAATTGAAAGTTGTGGGTCTATTATGAACAAAACAAAGCAAAACCAACCAACCAAACAAACAAATAAAATATTTAACATAGTGGCTGTGCTTCAAAAGTAGTGTCTTGTTCAGAAAAGCTTCATCCCTACCTAAGATTCAAATGTACAACTTAAATAGAGATGTATGAATAAGTAAACCATTGCATAATTACATGATATACTAACAGGAAAAGAAAAATAATTATTATACCAGTTTGTCAACTATTTATTTTATTTTTATGATATGAATTTTTTAAAAAATGATTTAATTTGAAACAAATTCAGAATTATAAATTATAAAATGTTGCCAAATTCACTAGGAAGTTTTTACATGTCTGAAAACTACTTTTCCAACATAATTTCTAAAACAACTACAATAAAATCTAGATCATAAAAAAAAAATGATGATGTGATGGTGGCACACGCCTTTAATCCCAGCACTTGTGAGGCAGAGGCAGGCGGATTTCTGAGTTCGAGGCTAACCTGGTCTACAGAGTGAGTTACAGGACAGCCAGGGCTATACAGAGAAACCCTGTCTCAAAAAGAAAAATGATAATGATGCAATAGCCTTAAAAATCATAGCCATTATATAAACACTATGAATTGTCCCAGGATGTTATTTAAGCTCTTAAATTTTACATCTTTTTAGCTCCTTTGAATTCAGGTAATTCTCTAAGATGGAGACATTTTCTAACCATGATTAAAAAATTAAAACAAAAATAGATTCTGGAAAGAAATTAATTTTTTGTGTCTACCAGAATATAAAAACATTTGAAAATATCATCAAGTTTTTCTTGCTCTCCCAGATAATTTTTGTCATATTGTGATATTTACAAGTGATTGAGCTGTTTTTAAAGACACAGGTTTGATATCTTATGACATTGAGATCAATTTATTCTTAGCTAGAGTTCTACAGTGTTCTGCAACTTTCTACTACTAGCATCCCTATCTGTTAGGTGTTTAAACTAAGTTGTATAGCATCCTGATACTATCTGAGGATAGTAAAAAGATTTGGTTTCCTAGAAAATTTAATGTTTTGAAAAGAACACTGTATTTTCTTTACAAGTCTTTGTGTACAAATTAGGCTCCTACGTTGTCCTATGAAGTATTTAAGTTTCTTGGTCATCTATGTTCCTTGAAGGTATCCCATGCTAAAAATAGAGTAGAATTGAATATTGGTCTATGTCATAGACATGGATGTATATTGATTTGTACATATGTGTACATGTGTTCACATATATGATATGTGCATTTTATATACATATTATACCTTTAAATTTTATATATCTATTATATCTTTAAAATCTATTTCTGAAAACAAATTTCTTTCCTATGGTATATAGTGATCACACTTTTCCCTCCTTCATTTGCTCCAAGACCTCTGAACCTTTCCACTCATTGAATTCTGTTTTTTTTTTTTTCTTTAGAAAATAAACCATCAAAAAGAAAAATAAAAAGCACAGAAAATACACACACACACAAACACAAACACAAAATTGGAAACCATAATATGCAAGAAATAGACTCGTAAATTAAAACACAAATGTCCATCCAAAGCAATAGGAAGCAAACAAACAAAAATCTGTGCAAAATTTCTGAATTTGTTTTGTGTTGACCATGAACTGCTGGGTATGAGGCCTGACTTTTAGTGTGGTTTATAAAAACCACTTAGTGAGACTCTACTGAAGCAAAAGCAAACTTTCTTCTCAAGCTCTTGTCATTAGAGATAATATCTTGGTTAGGAATGATGATTCTTGTCCACTTCTCCTCTCAGAGCTTGTGCCCTATCTGATTTGAACCTCTATAGGACCTACAAAAGCTGCATGATACCTGTGAGTTCATATGTGCATGAGTCCTGTGTTTTCTGGAAGACACTGTTCCCTTCACGTCATCCTTTCCTCTGTCCTTTACAATCTTTTTGCCTCCTCTTTTGCAGTTTTCTTGAGCCTTGAGTGGAGGGGTTTGATGAGCACATTCCACATAGAACAGATGTTGAGCAGTCACTCACTCTGCACATGGCTGAGTTGTATCATTATTAATTTCCATCTACTTCAAGAGAAAGCTTCTCTGATGATGGCTGAGTAAGACACTGAACTATGGGCACAGCAGAACGTCACTAATAGTCATTTGATTGCTATTTTCCTCTAGCAGAATAATAGTAAATCGTTTAAGCAATGTTATATTTCTCATTTATTAATGTTTTTAATGCATTCTATTAACTACATATATACATATAATATACTTTGATCCAACTCATCCCTCCCATTCCTTTTCATATAATTTTTCACTATTCACTTCATTTTTTCCAAACTTCATATCATGATTGTCTCTCTCTCCATCCATCCATGCATGCATCCATCCACCCATCTATTCATCCACCTATGTATGAATGTATGTATGTATGCATCTATCTATCTATCTATCTATCTATCTATCTATCTATCTATCTATCTATCTATCTATCTATCCCTCTTCCTCCCTCCCTCAGTTCCTTCACCTGCCTTTGTGTACCTTTTGGTGTACAACCACCTAAGACCATCTATTGGTAGCATGGATAGTCTTTCAGGGGCCATATCTCTGAAGGAAACTTACTTTCTACTTTGGGCAGCCATCAATTGCCAGTACCTTCTCAGTTAGGGTAGGACTTATAAACCTCTCCTGTGTTGGTTTTAGAATTTTAAGTTTCTTGATCTAACAGAGAAGACAGAAATATTTGCTTTTGGAAGACCAGAACATTATATCTAAATGCATTATTTAAAAAGTCTGGTCCAAAGTTTTTCTCTCAGTCATGTGCATCATAAATTACCATATAACATGTGTCTACTTATTTTTACTCATATAATTCTTCTTAGTTATCTTTCAGTTTAATAGTTATAATAAAGCCAAAGTTTGGAACATGTCAATGAAACAGAAATAAGCTTTGTACTGCTCAGATGATTGTTCTTTGTAGATAAACTGTTTCTTTTTTGTTCCATTAATCTTCCATTGAAGCAATCGCATTATATGCATTTATGATGTATATCTATGAAAGATATCTTACAATGACAAGTAGTATTCATAAAGGATAAGTAAGGAAAAGAAAAAGTTTATAAAATTCTATTTATTATAAAGGAAAATGGCAGGAATAAGTTTTACCTGGCATATATTCATATTAGATATAATATATAATAGATATAATATATAGATAATATTTATTATCATTAATATATTATATATGTTATATATATAATATATGTGTGTGTGATTATCTGGATTTCATATTACATATATTATTATTTATTATCATTTATTCCTAATTGATACAATTCTTTGAATAGTCTAAAAGGTAAAGTTCCCATGCTATGAATCAGATTTATACATTTACAGTGACAGGACCACATTTACATTCGACAATTATTGGCTTTATAGTGGCCACTAAAGGAAATCATACATATTAGTGGCCATATTGTGAATTGTGAAATAGTTCCTATAGATTTATACACATATATAGGTGGCCTTGTTTAAAAGTCATGTAACTTGGGAAGCCACTGGAGGTGGCTAGTAATTGGGGACACACCTTGAGGAATCAATAGCCTTAATCTACTTTCTTTCTTGTCCTTGCTCTCTGACAGATGAAAGGTGACCAACCATTTGATGAACTCTGATAGAATATATCTCCTTGAAATATAAGCCAAGGCTTACACAGTATGGCCGGCGACATTAGCTAGCGCTCGCTCAACTCTCTCTAACGGGAAAGCAGCGGACTACAAGAGACTGAACTGTATCTGCCTCTATTTCCAACAGACTCACGTTCAACTTTCGCTCACGAAAATAGCCGGGAAAATTTTATTAGTCCTTTTTTTAAAAAAAAGTTAATATAAAATTATAGCAAAAAAAAAAAAAAAAAAAAGGAACCTGAACTTTAGTAACACAGCTGGAACAATCCGCAGCGGCGGCAGGAGCGGCGGGAGAAGAGATTTAATTTAGTTGATTTTCTGTGGTTGTTGGTTGTTCGCTAGTCTCACGGTGATGGAAGCTGCACATTTTTTCGAAGGGACCGAGAAACTGCTGGAGGTCTGGTTTTCCAGACAGCAGTCCGACGCAAGCCAGGGATCTGGGATCTTCGTACCATCCCGAGATCCGAGTGGGATGTCCTTTTGAAGGATGTGCAGTGCTCAATCATAAGTGTGACAAAGACTGACAAGCAGGAAGCTTATGTACTCAGTGAGAGTAGCATGTTTGTCTCCAAGAGACGTTTCATTTTGAAGACATGTGGTACCACCCTCTTACTGAAAGCTCTGGTTCCCCTGTTGAAGCTTGCTCGGGATTACAGTGGGTTTGACTCCATTCAAAGCTTCTTTTATTCTCGTAAGAATTTCATGAAGCCTTCTCACCAAGGGTACCCACACCGGAATTTCCAGGAAGAAATCGAGTTTCTTAATGCAATTTTCCCAAATGGAGCAGCATACTGTATGGGACGGATGAACTCTGACTGTTGGTACTTGTATACTTTGGATTTCCCAGAGAGCCGAGTAATCAATCAGCCAGATCAAACCCTGGAAATTCTGATGAGTGAGCTTGACCCAGCAGTTATGGACCAGTTCTACATGAAAGATGGTGTTACTGCAAAGGATGTCACTCGTGAGAGTGGAATTCGTGACCTGATACCAGGTTCTGTCATTGATGCCACACTGTTCAATCCTTGTGGCTACTCGATGAATGGAATGAAATCGGATGGAACATATTGGACTATTCACATCACTCCAGAACCAGAATTTTCTTATGTTAGCTTTGAAACAAACCTGAGTCAGACCTCCTATGACGACCTGATCAGGAGAGTTGTGGAAGTCTTCAAGCCGGGAAAGTTTGTGACCACCTTATTTGTTAATCAGAGTTCTAAATGTCGCACAGTGCTTTCTTCACCCCAGAAGATTGACGGCTTTAAACGCCTTGATTGCCAGAGTGCTATGTTCAACGATTACAATTTTGTTTTTACCAGTTTTGCTAAGAAACAGCAACAACAGCAGAGTTGATTAGGAAAAATGAAGAAGAAAAAACGCAAAAAGAGAAGACACACAGGAGGTGGTGGCTGCTTTCTAGATGTTGATCCTGGGGGCCATGCTGACCATGACCACCACCTTGTAGTTGCAGAAAGCCCTAGGTGTAATGATAGTGTAATCATTTTGAAGTGTATGCATTATTATATCAAGGAGTTAGATATCTTGCATGAATGCTCTCTTCTGTGTTTAGGTGTTCTATGCCACTCTTGCTGTGGAACTGAAGTGCATGTAGAAAAGAACTTTGACTGTATGAATCTTTACAACACTTGTGAAAATGATTCGATTTGGTTTATGCACAGCATAATATTTCTGCAGGCATCGTCCAAAATCCCCCACAGACAAGGCTTTCGTCCCCATTAGATGAGGCCTCAGCTGACCATCTGCGACTGTTCTATTAAATTGCTGCCAGAGTTTTTACATCCAGTTACCTCCACTTTCTAGAGCAGATTCTCTACTAATGTTCAGAAACAATTTTTACTTCATACAGGTGTTTTATGCAATGGCAATTAAAGTTTTTCTTCCACACGTTGAGTCTTTGTAAGAAAATGATTCCAGTCGCTTGTTTTGTGTTCTACTGTTGTAATAGTTGCTCCTGCAGTTGTAGTCCTATGGTTTTCTCACCACCCCTGATGAAGCACTACACTGTTACACTGTGGGCTCATTATAATCTTACACCCCAGATGAGTTTGAAAATGGTCCCTTGCTTAATTTTTTCCCTAAGACATAAGAATGTGGCCTTCTTCTTGGCATAAACTTTTGTGGAAGATAAATGACAAAACTGAATGTAGCAAATGAAAAGAATTCAGGCTCTGGGGTGATGAGCCAGGAGAACCCATTAAAGAAGAAAACTCCATGGAAATGATAGGCTATGTAGTGCACTTTAATTAGCTTTAATGGAGTGCCTACCATACCTTCACTAACTTACTAAGTAGTGATAGGAGTGTCCACTAGGTCAAAGCAGAAAGTTAATCTTAAACATTCTGAGCTCAGTAAGTGCCACCATTGCCACCAATCTCGACTAAAGGAGATCTTGATTCAAAGGAGAATCCGTGGTTTCCATTTGTTCTGACATTGGCTGTGCTCCGTGGTCTTCCTTTCACCATGGTGTTCAGATGGAGTGAATGGCTGACCAGAGGGAGGACTCTCCAGGTTGCTCGGCCACACAGTGAATGCATGAGTGGGTGAACAATATTCTGAATCTATTTACTGGCACTAGGAATACGGGCATTTGCAAATGCTGTGGGATTTAAACAGAAAAGAGCAAACTGGACTAAGTTCCCTGTCTATTGCCCTCCTGTTTTCTTGGTAGTTTCTGGACTGACGCAGTGATGTTTTGTCCCTTCCGTATTTATAATGAAACACTTTTTTAGCGTTTCTAAAGGTAGAATCTACTTGGTTTGAAATCAAGTGGTTGGAACACTGTCTGATTTTTACTTTATACGTGGTGTTGACTGAATGCTTCATTGGGGAAGCTTTCGGTCAGCTTTATCAGTCTGATTCTGTAATGAGCACAGCACCTATTTTGAATTGCTATTTGGAGGACCAGTGCTTATTTAAGCTGGATTTTGTAACCCAGTAGATTTTGGCTTGAGGTCTGATTCCCCCATCTTATAAAATTAAGGGTTCTAATGTTGAAAATTGCATAGGTTTGTGTGGAACAAAGCCTAGAGAAGAGACTGTAGGTGGACTAGTGGTCTAGTGTAATTACAGGCGGGGAAGTTTTGGTGCCATAATTTCTCTTTGTTGGTGTTGGACTTTCAATCAGCTGAAATGTATTTCTGTACCACAATGTAAGCTTCAATAAAAGTTTGCTTAATTGTCTAGCAACATTCAAAAAAAAAAAAAAGAAATATAAGCCAAAATAAACTTTGTTTCATCTCAGGTATCTGATCAGAAGAAAAGGAAATAATAATGAAAAATATTTTCTAATAAGTAATCGTTGTTCTAGCATTTCTTGATACATCTTGATTTAGATTGAAAATTTATAATTTTTACTTGATTCTAATACAACATTGTAATGATTGTTGAGATATATTAAAGGGATATACTTCTTGCTATGGAGTTAATACAGAGCATTATAGACTATTGACAATTATTAACTTTTTATTCAGCAATTTTTTATTTAGTAACTTTCATTTTAATAATAATCTGTTGTTAATGTATCCTGTTTTACAAGATTTTATGTTTTATTTGTGTGTATGTGTCTACATATGCAGGTTTGTACACGTGAATGCATGTGCCCATGGAGATCCAGGCTTAGATTCCTTTTTTTTTTATTGGATATTTTATTTGCATTTCAGATGTTATCCCCTTTCTTGATTTCCCCCCTACCCAGGAACCCCCTATCCTAGCCCCATTCCTCCTGCTTCTATGAGGATATGCTCCCACACCGCCACACTCCCACCTCCCTACCCTGGACATCCAGCCTTCATAGGACCAGGGATCTCCTCTCCCACCTATGCCCAACAAGGCCATCCTCTCCTACGTATACAGCTGGAGCCATGGGTCCCTCCCTATGTGCTCCCAGTCTGGTGGTTTAGACCTTGGGATCTCTGGTTGGTTGGTATTATTGCTCTCTCCATGGGGCCACAAACTGCTTCAGCTCCTTTAGTCTTCACTCTCACTCTTCCATTGGGGACCCAATGATCAGTCAATGGTTAGCTGTGAGCATACTCTTCTGAATATGTCAGACTCTGGCAGACCTCTAAGCAAACAGCTAAATCAGGCTCCTGTCAATATGCACTTCCTGACATCCACATCAGTGTCTACATTTGGTGACTGTAAATGGGATGGATACCCAGGTGGAACAGTCACCAGATGGCCCCTCCTTTAGTTTCTGTCCCACAGTTTGTCTCCATATTTGCGCCCTTGAGTATTTTGTTACTCCTTCTAAGAAGAACCGAAGCACCCACACTTTGGTCTTCCTTCTTCATGAGCTTCATGTAGTCTGTGAATTGCTTCTTGGGTTTTGCAAGCTTCTGGGCTAATATCCAATTATCAGTGAGTGAATATCATGTGTGTCCTTTTGTGATTGGGTTACCTCACTCAGGATGGTATTTTCTAGTTCCATCCATTTACCTAAGAATTTCTAGAATTCATTGTTTTTAATAGTTGAGTAATACTCCATTGTGTAAATGTACCACATTTTCTGTATCCATTCCTCTATTGAAGGAGATCTGGGTTCTTTAAAGCTTCTGGCTATCTATAAATAAGGCTGCTATGAACATATTGAAGCATATATCCTTGCTGTATGTTGGAGCATCTTCTGGTTATATGCCCAGGAGTGGTATAGCTGGGTCCTCAAGTAATGCTATGATCAATTTTCTGAGGAACCACCAGACTGATTTCCAGAGTGGTTGCACCATCTTGCAATCCCACCAACAATGGAGGAGTGTTCCTTTTTCTCCACATCCTCGCCAGCATGTGCTATCACCTGAGTTTTTTATCTTAGCCATTCTGACTGGTGTGAGGTAGAATCTCAAGGTTGTTTTGATTTGCATTTGCCTGATGACTAAGGATGTTGAACATTTTAGTGCTTCTAGCCACTCGAGTTTCCTCAGTTGAGAATTCTTTGTCTAGTTCTGTACTCTATTTTTAATAGGGTTATTTGGTTGTCTGGAGTCTAATTTCTTGAGTTCGTTGTATATATTGGATATTAGCCCTCTATGGGATATAGGAATGGTAAAGATCTTTTCCCAATCTGTTGGTTGCAGTTTTGTTCTATTGACAGTGTCCTTTGAGTTAGAGATACGTGGCAATTTTATGAGATCCCATTTGTCAATTCTTGATCTTAGAGCATAAGCCATTGGAATTCTGTTCAGGAACTTTTCCCCTATGCCCAAGTATTCAGGGTTCTTCCCACCTTCTCTTGTATTGGTTTTAGTGTTATCTTGTTATATGTGGAGGTCCTTGATCCACTGGACTTGAGCTTTGTACAAGGAGATAAGAATGGGTAGATTTGCATTCTTCCACACGTTGTCCTCCAGTTGAACCAGCACCATTTGTTGAAAATGCTGTCCTTTTTCGACTGGATGGTTTTAGCTCCTTTATCAAAGATCAAGTGACCATAGGCGTGTGTGTCTTCAATTCTATTCCATTGATCTTCCTGCCTGTGTCTATAACAATATCATACAGGTTTTTATCACTATTGCTCTGTAGTACACCTTGAGGTCAGGGATGGTGATTCCCCCAGAAGTTTGTTTATTGTTGAGAATAGTTTTTGCTATCCTGGGTTTTTTGTTATTCCAAATATATTTGAGAATTTCTCTTTGTAACTCTGTGAAGAATAGGGTTGGGATTTTTAATGGGAATTGCATTGAATCTGTAGATTGCTTTTGGCAAGATTGCCATTTTTACTATATTTATCCTGCCAATCCATGAGTATGGGAGATCTTTCCATCTTCTGAGAATTTCGATTTCTTTTTTCAGAGATTTGAAGTTCTTGTCATACAGATCTGTCACTTGTTTGGTTAGATTCACACCTAGGCATTTTATATTATTTGTGACTATTGTGAAGGGTGTCACTTCCCTAATTTTTTTCTCAGCCTGTTTACCTTTCGAGTAGAGGAAGGCTACTGATTTGTTTGAGTTGATTTTTTAACCAATCACTTTACTGAAGTTTAGGAGTTCTCTGGTGGAAGTTTTGGCGTCACTTAAGTATACTATCATATCATCTGCAAATAGTGATATTTTGACTTCTTCCTTTCCTATTTGTATCCTATTGACTTCTTTTTGTTGTCTAATTGCTCTGGCTAGGACTTCCAGTACTATATTGAATAGGTAGGAACAGGCTTAGATTCCTTGGAGCTGATGCTATAAATCACTATAATCTGCTGGCAATCAAACTTAGGTCTCTAGAACAGTGACAAGAGTTCTTAACAACGGATTTATCTCTCTAATCCTGGTAAACATCTCTTTTAATGTTCATTGTTCTCATTTAAGTAATTTTCTAGCTGCCAATTCATTAAAGCAAAGCTAGAGAAAGATATGGGAATACTAGAATTTGAACCAAATGCATGCTAGGTAGCAAGCATTGTTGTAGGGAAGAATGGCATTTGTACTGCTTGATGGGTATTTAATTCTACTTCTGATGTTTATGGAATTTTTAAACTATCAATTCACCTTTGGACTGAATATAATCACTTTCCTTTTATTTAAATAGGCTATAAACTTTGACCATATTTTCCTTACGTGACCTCCTTTATCTCTCGTTACTTTTTCTAACTAGTTTGCTTCTTTTTACATTATATGAGTATATAAATGAGTTTACAGACTTGTATAACATTTGCATTTTTCAGTCTGTCCTATTTGTTCCTATAACATGATGTCCAGGTACATCCAGTTTATTGTAAATAAAATAATTCCATTCTTATGATGTAATGAAATTGCATTGTGCATTAGTATCTGGATGAATTTACAGTTCAACCAGAAGATTGTAAGAATTGGTTATCCCTTTTTAACTCTCTTCTATACTAGAATAAAATGTTGCACAGTGGACAATTTGAAAAAGGCAAGCAGATTTCTGGATTCAAGGCCAGCCTGAGACAGAGAAATTTCTAGATGGAAAAAGCTTAGGTCCAGGTATGGTGGGTGGTACATGCTTTTATTACCAGCATTCAGGAGACAGATCCGTGCAGATCTCCAAGTTAAAGGTCTATCTACAATGCAAGTTCCAGGAGAACCAAGCTCAGGCAGTGGAGAAGTTGGAAAACAGAAAGTTGGTGATAATGTAATTGAACAATGGTGCCATGTTCCAGCCCCAGCAAGCAGGAGAACTCTGCAACTTAGCCATGGGGCTCTATCTTTACAGTAAAGGAAGTAAGGAAATAAAATGCTGGCTCATGGGATAATCAAAAGGGAATCTGAGGTAAATGATTTGGATTGATATGCAATTCCTATGGAGGTAGCTTATATAAAATAAAAGACTTGACTTTGGTCTGTAGGAGAGAGCTATCTTGAGCAAAGAATTATCTCAAGCCAAACAGAGGTGTTAGCTTGCATATGTCACTGACTTCAAGTCTTTCATGTTCCACTCCCAAATATCCCTTCCTCAGGACTCTAGGCCAATCTGAGGTTGGTCCTCAGCACTTACTCACTCTCTTCATTATTAGAATCAAATGTTGCATAGTGAACAATTTGTTCATATTATAAAATAAAGTATGCAAATACATAGCGTGTTGGCCAATAGGAAATTAGTTGTATGAATTGCTCAAGGACATGAATACTAACATTTAGTGGCTAACATGCTTTCTGTGACAATTAATTATTGAGGACTTATACAATGAAATTTTAGTAATGTCATAAGTGACATTATAGATGAGAATAGAGTTATTGGTAAACAGATTATTTATCATGTATAAAATAAATAATGTAAAAAAGTTGTCACCACATTAATTACACTAACTGTTCAAATTATATATTGGAATTGGATAGAGAATGCAGAATATGAAAATCTCACATTTGAGGCAACTGTCTCTGAAGACTAGTGTCTTGAAGGTTTGAATAAACTCATTTAAATACAGTCATAGCTCAGCGTGATAGAGATGGACACATTTTTTATCTTATTCTATTGGATACAATTTTTGCTGATGAACTACTGTGATTTATGCTTTATATCTTCTTTCATGCATGAATCGATGTGAATCAGGAGTCTGAGTCTCATTAAGGTATGACAGTAAGAGACATGTGTGTCAATTAAAAGAGTTTTCAAAGTTATGCAACTTCTCTATTCACTTTTTTATTTGTTCTAACTGCAGGGGCTGATAGATCTTAGAGGGTAGTTTAGACATAAGGTAGAAAACAGCCTGAACCAACTATTGACTCTGACTGAACCCTTTTGTAAAGGGTTTGAGTTGAGAGGAAACAAACATCTGAATGTTTTAAACCATGAACATTTGTTTGATTTATTACTGTAACTATAGTTACACTAACTGTTGTATCTACAAAATTTCTAGAATTCTGTTCATAGAGTAGAAAACTTGCAGAAACCAAGGAAAAGTAAAGGTCAAAATGACAGCTAAATAATATTAATTAGTTAGTCACAAGATCACAATCCTCTTTTCACAGGCAAACATTTAGACTGTAACATGGATTGTCATCTATATAAATATGGGACATGCAGCTGGTTCTGCTGAACTTGTAAAACCAGGGATGTATGAATTTGCTGCATTTTTTGTAGCATTGGATGTTAGAAATCATTGAAAAAATGAGCACCTACCATTTTTAGCATTTGCAAAAATAATTACCTGGCAAATGGTGAAGTTTCATTCTTGAAGGTCATCATAGGAGCACAAACACAGCACATAACACATTTATTTGAAAAAGTGACTTATTAATGAACAATTTAATCCCAAGAATGAATAAACAAATTAATAATGTTGAGATTACTGTAAATTTTCTGGGTCAGTAATTCATCCTCTGCTTAGCTGAGTGATTTCAGTGGAAGGTCATTTATAACAGACTTTGTAGGGCTTTTGACATGTACTCTATTGATGGTAGCTGGAGAATCTGCTTTCACAATGCTCCACTCATGTGACTATTGTTGGGAGCATCAGTCACTGCTATGTCAACCTCTTCATGTAACTTACTGTTATGTATCACTGTTCATGATACAGCACATAGATCCTGAAAAAAGAGTGATCAATAAGCAAAAGAAGAAGGAAACTACAATATCTACTATAAATGAGCTTCATAAGTCATATTCTTTTGTGTCATATTTTGTTGGTTCCCCAAACCAGTAATAAAGTACTGTCTGAGAGGCATGCACAATGGTACAACTACCAAGAAGCAGACAATTGCTGAGAGTCATTTTAGAGACCACCAGAAGACCAGCATTCATAATGTCACGTTCCATTTCTTATTGATTATGTGATTTTAATCACAGATTCTGTAGGCTTCACACAAGAGAATATTTTGATAATCCAGAGAGCACTATGGGTTGCTTAAAATCTGAGTATATAATTTATATAATTTTTCTACCAATTATGGGGTTTGGTCCCCATATGATCCTCATATCAAATATGAGTTTTGATATGTGTCCAGCATGGTTTCAGTAATTTAAAATGATTATTGACATGATTTTAAATAGCTTACATCATTATATAGTCAAAAGCAGCAGGGCATTATTTTGGTTACTTCAACATTATGCCTTCTATCATGAGGAACTTACATATCTTATTAAATCTCTCTCTCTAATACTGTCTCGTGTGTGTGTGTGTGTGTGTGTGTGTGTGTGAGAGAGAGAGAGAGAGAGAGAGAGAGAGAGAGAGAGAGAGAGAGACTGTACATATTTGGAGGTAAGATGGCTACTTATGGTGTCCATTTGTCTCATCTATTTGTTTGAGACATGATCACCACTGCTTATACTAGGGTAGCTGGACCATGATCTGCCGATAATTCTGATGCTCCTGTTTTTAGTTGCCATGGGAATGGCAAGGTGACAGAAATTCATTACATTGTGTGGCTTCTATGGTTTCTGTTGGTCTTATCCCAGTTATTCACACTTGTGTAGCATTTATGCTATACACTGAGACATATTTCAAGTCTCCTTTATCTTTTAGGAAATTAACTTAGCTATATGTAAATCCTAGATTTTTCTGAAAAAAAAAAAAAAAAAAAAAAAAAAGAATTCCAGTGCTACCCAGTCTGATCTCAAGAAGTATTTTATTAAATAAAAAGGGAGGGTTTCAGAGAAAGACAGTTGCTCAGAAAGAAATAGACACTTGAGAGAACAAACACTTGCTTTTCAAAGAGTCCTGAAGGACACCAAAGAGAAAAGGATAAACAGATCACAGGAATGCAAGAATTCATGGTGTTGTGAATAGTCTAGAGATTCCCAAAAATGTCTGGAAAAGGTAGTGAGGTCCTACCTAAAAGCATGTCTATTCAGAATAAAATGTCTATATAAAGAATAACATCTAAATGTTGACAACCTTCACACCAAATGTTGTTAATAATTCAGGACTTCTTACAGCTTTATAGGTATGAGACTTTAATCACACCTCAGAATGAGAGGTCCCTTTCTTTTTCTATATTCTCATACATTTCTGTATCATTATATCCTACTTCCATATCACGAAATATGCATCAATAAATGGAATAGTAGAGATCCCGGGCAGCAGCTCTGCACTGAACCTCAGGAAACCCGGCAGAAGTGGGGCATCCAGGAGCTCTGACCCGGGGAAGTATCTCAGGTAGGGAGACAGCAGCACCTGCCCCAAACAGGGAGGGGACCCACCCGGACCCAGGGATTTCACTCCTGGCCTGGAGCACCGGTTCCTTCCGGTTTGGGCCCAAGCGCTCAGCAGATCTCCGGTGGCAGCTCTGCACCCAGTCTCACAGAACCCAGGGAAAGCAGGGCTCCCAGGAGCTCTAACCCAAGAAACTTCTTAAGCAAGGAGGCAGCAACACTTGCCCCAAACAGGGAGTAACCAGGACCCACAGGGATCCGGGAACTCACTCCTGGCCCAGAGCACTGGTTCCTTCCGGTCTGGACCCAAGCACTGAGGAGATCTTGGGCCCTAGCGCTAACCTCAGCAGCAACACCCAACCTAAACAGTTCTGACACAACCAAGAAAATAGGAAAGACAGGTTCCAGCCAGAGACAGCACAGGTAGCACCGAGGAGGAGAATCAGATGGCAAAAGGCAAGCGCAAGAATACAAGGGCCAGCAACCCAGAGCACATGTCATCATCAGAACCTAGTTCTCCCACATTAAGTCCTGAACTCCCCATATCACCAGGAAAGCAAGAGTCAGATCTAAAATCACTTTTAATGATGATGATGGAGGACTTTAAGAAGCATATAAATAACACTCTCAAAGAATTCAAGGAGAACACAGGTAAACAGGTAGAAGCCCTTAAAGAATCACAAGAGAACACAACCAAACAGGTGAAGGATTTGAACAAAACCATCCAGGACATAAAAATGGAAATAGAAACAATAAAGAAATCACAAAGAGAGACTACACTGGAGATAGAAAACCTAAGAAAGAAATCAGGAGTCACAGATGTAAGCATCACCAACAGAATACAAGAGATAGAAGAGAGAATCTCAGGTGCAGAAGATACCATAGAAAATATTGACACAACTGTCAAGGAAAATACAAAATGCAAAAAACTCTTAACACACAACATCCAGGAAATCCAGGACATAATGAGAAGACCAAACCTAAGGATAATAGATATAGAAGAGAGTGAAGATTCACAACTTAAAGCGCCAGTAAATATCTTCAACAAAATCATAGAAGAAAACTTCTCTAACCTAAGGAACGAGATGCCCATAATCATACAAGAAGCCTACAGAACACCAAATAGACTAGACCAGAAAAGAAATACCTCCCGTTACATAATAATCAAAACACAAAATGCACAAAACAAAGAAAGAATTTTAAAAGCAGTAAGAGAAAAAGGCCAAGTAACATATAAAGGCAGACCTATCAGAATTACACCAGACTTCTCACCAGAGACTATGAAAGCCAGAAGATCCTGGTCAGATGTCATGCAGACCCTAAGAGAACACAAATGCGAGCCTAGGCTACTGTATCCAGCAAAACTCTCTATTACCATAGATGGAGAAACCAAGATATTCCACAACAAAACCAAATTTACACAATATCTTTCCACAAACCCAGCATTACAAAGGATAATAGCAGGAAAGCCCCAATACAAGGAGAGCAATCATACCCTAGAAAGAGCAAGAAAGTAATCCGCCTCCAACAAACCCAAAAGAAGATAGCCACACAAACAATGCCTCCCCTTTTAGCAAAAATAACAGAAAGCAGCAGTATCCTCTCCTTAATATCTCTCAATGTCAATGGACTTAATTCCCCAATAAAAAGACATAGGCTAGCAGACTGGATAGCAAACAGGATCCAACATTTTGCTGTATACGGGAAACCCACCTCAGTGACAAGGACAGACACTACCTTAGAGTAAAAGGCTGGAAACCAATTTTTCAAGCAAATGGTCCTAGGAAACAAGCTAGAGTAGCCATTCTAATATCAAATAAAATTGACTTTCAACTTAAAGATATCAAAAAGGATAAGGAAGGTCATTTCATATTTGTCAAAGGAAAAGTCAACCAACATGAACTCTCAATTCTGAACATTTATGCACCAAATGCAAGAGTGCCCACTTTCATAAAAGAAACCTTACTAAAGCTCAAAGCCCACATTGCACCTCACACAATAATAGTGGGAGACTTCAACACCCCACTCTCAGCCCTGGACAGATCATGGAAATGGAAACTAGACAAAGGTACATCGAAACTAACAGAAGTTATGAACCAAATGGACTTAACAGATATCTATAGAACATTTCACCCTAAAACAAAAGAATATACCTTTTTCTCAGCACCTCATGGTACCTTCTCCAAAATAGACCATATAATTGGTCACAAGACAGGCCTCAACAGATACAAGAAAATCGAAATAATCCCATGCATCAGATCAGATCACCATGGTCTAAAGCTGGTCTTCAATAATGACAAAGACAATGGAAAACCCACATTCACATGGAAACTGAACAATACTCTACTCGTTGATAATGAGACCAAGGAAGAAATAAAGAAAGAAATTAAAGACTTTTTAGAATTTAATGAAAATGAAGACACATCATACCAAAACCTATGGGACACAATGAAAGCAGTGCTAAGAGGAAAACTCATAGCTCTAAGTGCATACAAAAAGAAACTGGAGAGACAACACACTAGCAGCTTGACAACACACCTGAAAGCTCTAGAACAAAAAGAAGCAAATACACCCAAGAGGAGTACATGGCAGGAAATAATTAAACTCAGGGCTGAAATCAACCAAATAGAAACAAAGAGAACTATACAAAGAATCAATAAAACCAGGAGCTGGTTCTTTGAGAAAATCAACAAAATAGATAAACCCTTAGCCAGACTAATCAGAGGGCAGAGAGACAGTATCCAAATCAATAAAATCAGAACTAAAAAGGTTGACATAACAACAGATACCAAGGAAATTCAACAAATCATCAGATCCTACTACAAAAGCCTATACTCAACAAAATTGGAAAATCTGGATGAAATGGACAATTTTCTAGACAAGTACCAGTTACCAATGTTAAATCAGGAGCAGATAAACCATCTTAACAGTCCCATAACTGCGAAAGAAATAGAAGCAGTCATTAAAAGTCTCCCCACCAAAAAAAAAAGCCCAGGTCCAGACGGTTTTAGGTCGTTCAAGGAAGATGTAATACCAATTCTCTTCAAACTATTCCACAAAATAGAAACGGAAGGAACACTACCTAATTCATTCTATGAAGTCACAATTACGCTCATACCTAAACCACACAAAGACCCAACAAGAAAAGAGAACTTCAGACCAATCTCCCTTATGAATATCGATGCAAAAATATTGAATAAAATTCTCTCGAACCGAATCCAAGAACACATCAAAACACTTATCCATCATGATCAAGTAGGCTTTATCCCAGGAATGCAGGGTTGGTTCAATATACAGAAATCCATCAACGTAATCCACTATATAAATAAACTCAAAGAAAAAAACCACATGATCATATCTCTAGATGCTGAGAAAGCATTTGACAAAATTCAACACCCCTTCATGATAAAAGTCTTGGAAAGATCAGGAATTCAAGGTTCATACCTAAACATAGTAAAAGCAATATACAGCAAGCCAGTAGACAACATTAAACTAAATGGAGAGAAACTTGAAGCAATCCCATTAAAATCAGGAACTAGACAAGGCTGCCCACTCTCCCCCTACCTATTCAATATAGTACTGGAATTCCTAGCCAGAGCAATTAGGAGGAGGTGAGTCAGGAGAATGGAATGATGAATTCCATTGATAGGTAGGATGTCATGGTAACTGAACACAGAACAGTCGGTCAATCACACTGTCTCTAATCATACTGCAAGTCTTCATTTTAAATCTGCATACTGAAATATTCCATGGAATGACATAAAAAAGAAATAGAGGGATGGAAAGAATATAGCAAGGATCTCCATTCCAAAATAGAGTAGGGTAAGACTGGTGTATATACATAGTGTTACAAAAGATAGATTGAGGGGGTTGCAGTGGTAATGTGAAAGACTTAAACAGAGACTGAGAAGGGCATCAACTGCCCTGTTCTCACATTCTTCAACTTATTGCTTAAAGAAGGTCTCTCACTGCACCTGGAACTCATCTTTTTGGGTAAGCTCTGGCTGGCTAGTGAGTTCGAGCACTGTGCCTGTCTCTGCTTCAAGGGATAGTGTTACAGGCATATAGGGATAGTGTTACAGGCATATGGACACATAGAGCTCTTCTAGCCCTTGTAAAAAAATATTTTTGTCTTATTTTCCCTATATTCCTTATTACTTGAAAACAACTTTTAAATTTTTATATAGTATTATCTATTATAATATATGTAATAGTGAATAATGTATATAAATATGTATATGTATGTTAAGTAAGTGACTAGACTTTGCATATTATAGCTAAAAAGTTGGTTTCTAAGTTTATTTGGATGAAATTTTATTGTGATTTGATAGTAGTTATTTTTACCAGTAACATTATCTCAGAGGAAACATCCACTTATTTAGTAATTATTATATAATTAAGAGAAGTTGACAATTCACCACATTTTTGATCTGCATTATTACACATATGAGTCAGTAATAGCAGCAGGATAGTCTGATTAAAAATAATCCTAGTATTTGCTATTTAGGTAATGGCAAAATTAAGTCTCAAACAATTTCTTTCCAATGAAAGTACATGAAAATTACCTTAGCTTTCCCCAGCAGTATAGTAAGAGACGGAGTAATTATTTTCTCTGTTATGCTGCAGACTTATACCTGTTTGGAGATTATTTTCTGATTACATACAGGGTTATTCATCATTATGTTGAGTATTAGGACTTAGTTTTTAGGATTATATCATGGCATTACATTTATATAATACAAATTTGTACCAGTATATTAAGAAAATGAAGGAGTATTTCTTTAATAAAGGAAATAAATTCAACTTCTTAAGTATACACTGTAGCTAGTAGTTCTAATGGATTAAAGGAAAATGGTATCTTCTGTACTTATCTTTGCAATTTCATTCTCTTGGTAGCCTACCATGTAAGCAGATTTAATAACATTTCTAATAACCCAAAGCACATTGCTCCCTGTCATCTGTATCACTCTCTCTCCTTCCTTTTTTGTACCCATTTCTCCCTGTTTCCCTCCTCCATCCTTTTCTATCTATTTCCTTTCTTCATTTCCTTTTTCTTCCCTTTTTCTTCTCCTATTCCTGTTGTATTCACTTGCTTGTTCTTCATTCATATTTTCAGTCTGGATATTTTTACTAGAATTTTTATTTTAATCATACTATTCTTAATTCTGAAGTGACACCTAGCATCTGCATTTACCAAACACAGCCACCTGGACTCTCTTGCAAAGAATTGATTTATATTTTTTAGATTAGTTCTCCTATACCATTTCTTTATATGCTCTTAACAGCAAAGCAACACCAAACTTGAAAAATATTACTGTGTATATAATTTCTCCCTGGGACCTGTCTACAAAGATTTAGCTACCTGCTCTACATGGGCTTTTAAATATGTGTAAGTATGTGTAAGTAGCTCTAGTAACTCATTTAGGACAATGATTTGTGACAGATAATTGTATAATTTCATTGTCTTCCTTCACTGAATGTTTTTAAAGAATGTCAGTCACAGGCAAAGCACTCTGATATCCATTGGTTTTCATAAATTTACTACACTGAGTTTCTGTCCTTACAAGATTTGAACAATATGTGAAATAACATAAATGTCTGAATAATGTGGTGTCCTGTATAATAAGAATTAAACTGAGATTAATGAGATCCAGAGATAAGTACACAACACAGATTAGGGCGTGTGTTTATGTTTTCTAGGGGTTGCTTTTCTTATATATGAAATTCATCCATATCTTGATAAAAGGAAGATCAATGGCATAACAAATCATATGATCGTGGCGACAAGGAATCTTTGGATGTTCTGGCTTCTACAAGCGTAGAACATAAGTTGGAATATAAGCAAGGGTATTTATCAGATTGGCTTACCCATACAGGCTGAGTAATCTAGCAGTAGATATTTTTACAATGGGGAGTTGAGACCCCTATAGCTATGATGCTGATGCCTCAGCAAATGCAATCAATTATTTAAGGACTAGAGGATTCCTGTATTGTACTGGTCTACAGTGGACAATGAAAGCTAGGAAAAACTCGATTCTGAAAATAGCCCAAGAGTTTAGCAACACTATCTATGAAGGCAGCAGCAACAGTAACAAGAAGAAGAAGAACAACAACAACAATAACAACAAGAGGACGCGGCGGTGGTGGCGCACGTCCTTTAATCCCAGCACTTGGGAGGCAGAGACAGGCGGATTTCTGAGTTCCAGGACAGCCTGGTCTACAGAGTGAGTTCCAGGACAGCCAGGGCTACACAGAGAAACCCTGTCTCGAAAAACCAAAAAAAAAAAAAAAAAAAAAAAAAAAAAACAAGAGGACTTCAAGACACATACCAGTGAGACACAAAAACAAAAATTTTGCATTAAAAGTACTGAATCCATTATGTGGATTCTGAAGGATCTATCTAGCACCATGAAGATTCTTTAAACTGCATACTCCAGAGAGTATCACCTATATTTAAAGCATTTCTTCCTATTTCAAATAACAAAGCAAAGAAAATCCTTAACAGGTGTGCCCCACAACTTATATCTTAGTAGATTGCAGACCAAAGTTGAGAACCTAGTATTAGTTATCACAAAATAATTCAAAGGACTGCAGACAAACAAAAAGCTTGAATTCATTTAGGATAGATCAAAGTCTCCTCTACAGAACTGCTTCTTAGGAATGGATTTCTAATAAAAGAACTCTCCAATCAAATAACTTAGAATATAGCCCATTGGTTAGAGGTTTTATTCAATATTTGTATGAGCAAACATAGTTATGCCTTTACACTCAGTATATATGAGGCCACCAGTTCAAATAGTTGGTAAAATGTCAGAATCATGTGTAAACATTTTAAAAATCATGCTGAATGCCAGCAACATGGAAACATGTCTCCATTTATAAGGATGTCCTTACAGAAGGAAACATGGTGTTTGGCACCAGCCCTTGAAATCAAAGCCTCACAGCATCATACTTACAGTAGCATCTCATGTTGGTCCAGATTCTTCTACAATATCCTAAAAATGGAGTATTGAGGACACTCACTGTTTTCTCAGATGCACACATCCTGGGAGACTCAGGTAATCTGGTTGTAACCATTGGTTTGCAATTCTTTCTTCATCAGCCATCTGGGCAGTGTCAAAATCTTTTTTTTTTTTTTTTTTTTTTTTTTTTTTTTGGTTTTTTGAGACAGGGTTTCTCTCTATAGCCCTGGCTGTCCTGGAACTCACTCTGTAGACCAGGCTGGCCTTGAACTCAGAAATCCGCCTGCCTCTGCCTCCCAAGCGCTGGGATTAAAGTTGTGCACCACAACCGCCTGGCAAAACCTTTCTTTTTAATTGAACATTGTTAATTTACTTTAGTCTAAGTAAATTCATTTATTTATTTGTGTTCTTTCTTACTGTTACTCAAAATTCCACCATGTGTGGCCTCCTGTACAAACAACTCATGTTCCTAAACCTTATGTTTTTTAACACGTTTTTTTTAAGTTATTTGATAATATAGGAAGATACTTTAAGCTGTATGCTGACACTATCTGTGCCAGAGATCTAAGCATTTAAAGTTTTGCAGTTATGTTTATTTCCCAGAAATCAGTGAGGAATCTTAGTTTCATAAGAAACTCAATGTTTGTTCATCTTTTGCCAGTATTAAATGGAGTAGAAGTTGGAACAATCAAACAATTTCTAACTGGCAAGAATGAATTACTATTACGATTGGAAAAGGTAAAAACTGGATTATTCAAGGACAGAGAAAAAGTCTCTGAAAGTCTGAATTAATTTGGTAAATTCTGCTGTCAACGTTGAGACAGGATCAAAGGAAATGTTCTGGAGGCTATGGGGCTATTAACCAGCTAGAATGGTAATCTAGACAAACTTTACGAGCACTGTCATAGAACAAAGGAATAGAGAATTTAAAATAAGTGATCAATTTTAATTTTTTCATGTTATCGAAAATAATTTATTGTCATGTAATGGATCCTGATTATCATTTCCCTTTTTCTACTCCTTCCAGCCTCTCCCTACTTCCCATCCCATTCAGATCTACCTGCTTTCTATCTCTCATTAGAAAACATGAGTCTATGGTATAATATTAAAATAAATTAAATATAGTATGATAAAGCAAAAACCAACACACCAGAATTGGACAAAACAACAAAAGAAAATAAAGAAAGAGAGAGAGAGAGAGACAGAGAGACAGAGAGACAGAGACAGAGGGACAGAGAGAGACATTTACACACTCTTCTGAAGTTAGGCTACTTACTTCCCTGGCCAGAGTGACCAGTAGATTCCCAGAGAATACCTACTGAAGTGGGTAACTTGGGATAGAATGATGGGTGTGGAGAAGAAAGGTTGAAAGGAAGAATTTGCCTGTGTTACGGGAGGTCGGAGAAAGGAAGGAGGTGAGGTTGCAGCAAGTAGTTTGCTATAGAGTTGGCTTTGCAAAGGGGACTTGGATATGGAGGAGCAGAGAGGTGAAGATGTTCAATTTTCCTACAATTAACAAATAAGAATGCAATACCAGTAATGAGTAAAGAGTATTTTTGACAGAAAATCCAGTATTAATTGTAGATGGTTTTGGAAGTTTTATCTTTCAACTAGGTGTCCACTGGTGTTGTTAGGAACATTCAGAGTTCAATACCACCTTGAGCTGCATAGCAAGAATTGGTCTCACTCACTCACTCACTCACTCACTCACTCACTCACCCACTCATCAATCAGTCTGTGAAATTAATTGTACAAATTTGAACCATGTGTAATCATACAAATACAATTAGTAACAATACTAATAGTTTGATTTGTGCAACTTACCTTCTTCATTGGTTTGAGGGCAAAGGAAAATTCTGGCTAAAGAGAAATATTCTTGGCACTGAATGATCCAAGGTCTAATCATTAAATCTTCTTTCTGTTTTCCTCTAGATTCCCCTGTCAGCTTGTTTTAGCTTCCTGAGCAACTTTCCTGTCACCTGACTACACAAACACCTATCCCTTTTTTCAGGTTCCACTGTACTAATATTTTCTTTCATCAATGTAAGGTAGACAGCCCTTGCTTTGGATCTCTGTGGCATCTGGCTAGTGCATCTTTGCTCTGACTTTACTTGTTATTTATGAAATATATTGAATGATTGTAACCTCAGATCAAATACTATTAAAATTATAAATATGATTAAATAAATAAATATATATGCAATAATATATAAGTAATAATAAATAAGTATATATATGAATGTATTTCTTAAATGTTTAAAGCTTAATAAAATGAGGATGTGTTTTACAAACAAATTATAACATGTAAGTTGTGTTTTATTTTATTAAATGAAACTGAAGTAGTTACTAATTAACACTCCTCAGTTTTACCATATTTTAGGAAAATATTATATAAAATGTTAAGCACTAATTGATGAAATGAGTAATTTCCCCAAGGAGAAATGTTATTTATTCATGAGCTATAAAACATACAAATTATTCCTGCTCATTAGAATGGAGCTTAATTTTAAAGTTCAGGTAGAGAATAATAAATTTTTCTTATGACACTAATTGTGTATGTCATTTTGAAGCTATTCTTACTTCTCCTTTGGCTGAGTATTAATTTTAATTTCTAATGATTGGAGTGTATTTAAAGACAACAGGTAAACACTTATAGGTCTTACCTTTCTTATTTTAGAAACAAAGATATCATTTCCTATTATTTTTCTGTTATATTCATGAGAGAGGCAAAGAAAGACCAAAGATGAATGAAAAAACATCTTTTGCTGTATTTGATGGAGTACGTGGTAAAAGTGGACCAGTTTGTGTCATAGATGAAGTTACTATTGCTATGATGAAACACTATGACCAAAAGCAACTTGGGGAGAAAAGGATGCATTTGGCTTACACTTCTACATCAAAATTCATCATTGAAAGAATTCAGGACAGGAAATCAAACAAGGCAGGAACCGATGGCCAGGAGCTGGTGCAGAGGCCATTGAGGTAGGAGTATGGGTCTGCTGTGTACTGGCTTTGCTTTTATGTCTTGCTCAGACTGCTTTTTTTATAGGACCGTCTGTCCAGGGATGACACTACCCACAATAGGTTACCATCCATCCCTGGTCGATTCTATTTAAGACAATGTCCTACAGCTTGCCTACAGCAGGATCTTATGGAGCACTTTTCTTTTCTTTTTTTCCTTTTAGTTTTAGAATTTTGTTTATTTATATGTGCCCTGGTGATGGCCTGATTTTTATAGAACCTGTGTGACTGTCAGAGCTCCTGGAACTGGAGTTACAGAGAGTTGTGAGCTGCTGTATAGGTACTGGGAATTAAACTATTGTTCTCTGGGAAAGCTGCCAGTGCTCTTATCCAGTGAGCAATCCCCACATCTACCTGAAGTATATATATTTTAACTTTAATAACTATTTCAAGGTTAAATCAACATGCTCTTTTTTTGTCCAATACTTAGCATTATTACCATAGTTTTTAAAAAATAAGTAAATGAGGAAACATGATTTATGGTAACATAATATTTATGATATTCTACTCTAAAAAATCAAAGAAAATAATCACATATTAAAATTAATTATTTTCTATAAATTTTGAGGGATGTTAAAATTATTAGTTACAGACCACAAATGGATGAAATTTGTATATTGTATTACATATTATGTAATGTTAATATGATCATGATTTTAGCTAATTCCAAGCTGTTCATTCTTCAGAATATTCTGTTAGACTACATTTTTGCATGTAAATTGCAATAGCAATATTTTTACAATAAATTTCGCTACATATCATTCATTTATTTTCCAATTAAATTATAGACTAATAAAGCTGTTAACATAAGTTAACATGTGTTTTGAAATGTTTTTTAAAAGGTCAGTTAACGGCTTAGAGTTCCATGTAAAACTTAATCATTAGTGAGAACCCAGGTTCAATCAGCAGCAACAAAACAAATCAATTTGGGAAATTCTAGAAGAAGTTGTTAAAAGGTTAAAGTTATAATTTTTCACAAATCTCAGATATCAAACATATGATCTTACCCTTAGAAAACAATAATAAAGTTGAATGTATATAAATTTGAAAGTACTCAAAATATAAACATTTGACAAGAATGCTAGGTACATTCATTCGTATTTCCTTATTTAAATGGTTGATCACATTTTGCTGAATGCTAAATGTGTTCTGATTCACAAATGCAACAATCCAGATGTTTGTATGAAACTAAGCTGTGTGACTGTGACTCGTTTTATTTGGTAGCTGGATGGCTGGCCGAGGTTATATTTACCCGCAAGGAAAGGAAACATAAAATGGATCTCAGGGGCAAACAGATCTCAGCAATCACATGTAGCAGGTCACAGCTAACTCCAGACCAGCATATCTAGCACTCTCTTCTGGCGGTTTCAGGTACTGCACTGATATGCAGAAATTAAATAAATTCACACTAAGACAGACTATATGCACATATAAATATTTAAAAGCTCAATACGTTTATCCTAACACCAAGATGAGCAATCCCAATATAATTGGATGCTTTATCTCCAAGATCAAGATAAATTTATTTAGTGTTTATTGATTACCTATACATAGTAAACATAGTACATGTTGTTGCAGGAAAATTGGTAAAACATAAAAATAAAAAAGAATCGTTACCCTCAAAAGTAGTGCTAGAAAGCTTAGTGAAAGAAACAGTGATCCAAGCAGCACATTTGTTTAAAGCTCTTAAGGGCTGTACTGATCATCATGCCTTTTCATTAATTAAGATAGTATTCTTCCTGGGAGTTCATACATGAAGGACTTGGGGAGACAATGTCTTGTTTCTCCAAAAGAGATTCCTCCGGTGTAACTTAAGCCTCTTTGCTTTAAATAAAAAACTGATTATGTTAATTGCCTCTGAATTAACTCCTGAAATAATGCACCTGTGCTGCCTAATATGGGAACATGTCAGGGGCTTCCAATTGCTATTTATTTCAGCATGTCCGTCACCAGTGAATAGATACAGCAGGTTGGTTGTGAACGCTACTGCTTCTACAGCCCACGTTGGACTGGCTGGTCCCAACACAGCACATACACCCTCAGCCTGCACTCTGAAGGAGCCCCAGGGCCAGATCTGGAGTAGCAGGCTATTAAAATTTGCATTCTACACAGAGCAATGTTGTCCCTCCTCTGGCCAAGAGAGGACAACCTGATTCCTTCTCATCTCTATATCTTGCCTGCGGTAATGGAAAACTTCTTTCCTCTGAGGGGGAAGTGAGACTACTCAAAGTTTCCTTTTGACTGGGATCTTTCCCTTTCCTAACAAGGTCTCCAGAGGCTTGGGAGTGAATCTTCTTCAAGTAATGTTAATTCACATTTTCCATTATTAATTTATTTGATAGATTTTTTTTCAAATGTGTGTTTCCTTATTATCAAACTGTTTGCATACATTTTGTTTGAAAAAATTCTTTGGAGTTTTAGTATTTCAATTTAAATGGAGTATCTTTCTAATGCTACTGAAACTTTTTTTTTACATGTATCATTTGTGTGTATAGTCAATAATTTTTAGGTGAATTTATAAATTGTGAAAATACCACAAAAATTGGTTTTAGAATATTTTCCTCATCCCATTAAAGTTCCTAAATATCCCTTGCTGTTTTACCTTCATTGTTTGATATACTACACATTCCTTAGAAATTCCTATAAATTGAAAGTCGTACAATTTGAAATCATGAAGCAAGTGGCACATTTTTTTTTTCTGGCTCCTTTCAGTCTGTTTGTGTTCCTTAGTTTTCCATTGAGTAGTATTTCACTGTAAAGACAGTCATGGATAATATCTTAATCACTAGGAGGTGGTCATTAATTTGTTTCAGACTTGGGGTTTATGGATCATTCTGGTGAGACTATTTTTTATAAAAGTTCTTTTATGGAAAAATGTTTTCTTGGTCAGTGCTATTTTCATTGGATAGTATAAAGTCATATAAAATTTAGTAAATTAATTAAGCAATTTGTAGTCAATAAACGTAAATAAATATAGCTTTCAATGTAAAGAGCTCATTATATCTAATGTCTGTTACTAAAATAACTACTCAATTACTATTTATAACTTTAACAAATATTATCATAAAATTGCAATGGAATGTTAAGCTAAATGATACATAGATTGATAGTATTATAACATCTTACTGATATTAATATTATGTGTTAATCTCTATACTAACCTTAGGTTTTTAAACATTTGGAGGTTTGACTTTTGTTTTCTGTTTTTAATAATTGAAAATCCCTTTGAATTATGTCTCATACAATAACACAGGTTAAAAACATAATTTGATTCCAGTAGCCAGAGTTAAACACTTAATTATGTGTTTTCATATTTCAAGGGGCAGGCAGTTTGATCATCTTGAGAGTATTAGACACATAGAAATTAGTAGTCGTCTGTCGACATAGAACCTGAATAAACCAGCACTGCACGTTTTCCTGTTTGTTCTCAGAAGCGTTTCATTTCTAAAGAAGCACCCTCCCGCGGTGGTTATCTTTTTCTGGGCTTGCTCAAATTCCAGGAGGACTTCTGTTAGATCGCTTTCCACAAAGATTACATTCTCTTTGGAGTTCAGATACCATACATCAAAACACGGAAGCTTTTGCAAGTTTTTTCTCTACGGGGGGAATATTTCCCCTACAAACTAAAGGCAAAGTCAAAAGAGAGTAAACAACTTTCCAACTCTCTTCTCTGGGTTTCCTTCTTTAAAGAATGTGACTGCAAAGCATAGTGAATATACTCTGCTTCAGTCACAGGGAGCCAGCCACAGGTACATAGATGTGAGCTGAAATGGAGGGATTTTAGGATTTACTTCTTTTTCCTGGTTCATGGTTCGTAGGTGAGACATCTAACTAGCAAATGAGATTATTTCTGAAACAAATATTTCCTAACTTGACTTTTAAATGAGAGTGATCAATTTTTATTCTAGATCTTTGGGTTGGGTATCAAGTCTGAAGGGAATTACTTCATACTCTTTTAATCTACTTGGGAGTGTCAAAAATATTTTCCCAGACCCAAGATCAGCAGTGATTTTGAATCCTTCATGCTTAACGGTCACAGAACAGATGGTAACTTTGGAGCATAACAGACTAAAAATTTGCTCTTCCCTGCATTGTAGAAAATATAGGTACTTTGTTTCATTTGGACTGGTGAGTAAAGGCAAGAGAAGTATGTATGTGTGTGTGTGCATGTGCGTGTGGTGTGTGTGTGTGTGTGTGTGTGTGTGTGTGTGCCACTGTGCCAGACACAGTTTTCACTCAGTAGAAATACCCACTATACAATGACAGGGACAAGCAATCATGATTCCTTTCTCTGCAGGCCCAAACCTCAAGGTTCGAAATTCTGGCCTTCTGCGGTGACACCAGCAGTCAGTAGCTGTGGCAGAGCTTACTTAACTCTCTAAGGATGAAGAACTACTAAACTCTGGGCATAACTTATAACCATTGGGCACTTATTTGCATTTTCCCAATTTTGAGAGTCACAGTATTTACAAATATCGCCGTTGTCTTCCTATCAGTTCTTTCATGTCTCGATGTGATTTTGAGTTTCCTTTCATCTACATTTTTTGCTTGATGTGTATATATTTGTGGCTCACATCCCATCTCTAAATATGCCATTTTATTAGCCACTGTCTTCTTTCATCCTGCTTATTGCTTTTAATCTTAAAGTCTGTCTTGTCGGATATTAATATCACCTCTTTTGTTTGTCTTCCGTTTGCATATCCATGTTATCTATCTGTTCATCTATTAATTTCATCCTTTAATTTTCACTGTTTCCGAGTCATGTGTGCTGTCAACCTCATCCAGGCTTGTTTTTCAGTCTCTGTCTGATGCGTCTTCTGTGGTGTTGGTGGGATTTAGTGAGCACACATTGTGTTCAATGCACAGTATACTGGGTTTATTTCTTCTACTTCCTGTTGTTTGCTCTATGGTTCCTCACCTTCAGTTCATTTGCTTCTGCTCCTTTCAGCAAGATGTTCTCCCTATTACTTTCTTCCCTTTGCTGCTCAGAATTCTCTGCCATAACTTGCAGCCTAACTGGATATACTTGCTTTCTGTGGCTTTATGATCTTGCGCTGTGTTTCAAATATTTCACCATGAAGCATGTTCTAATTTTTTCCAAATGGTATTAAATGCTTTATTCTGTCATTTCTATTATTCTTACCCTTTTTACTATTCTCTTATTTTATTGTTTTTTTTTTTTTACTATTCATAATTTTCATTCTAGAGATACATTTTAATTTAAAATATTTATTAGTGTTACTATTATTATTTGTGTGTTTATATGTGAGTGCATATTTGTGTGTGCGTGTTGTATCCATGTGTGTGTGTCCGTGTTGTGGTGTGTGTGTGTGTGTGTGTGTGTAGACAGGGTGTTATACATGCTATGAGATATGTGTAGAATTCAGATGCAACCCTGTTTTCCTTCCCTCTGATAGGGGTCTAAGGGACAGAACTCAGATTGGTAGGCTTGTGCAGCCAGCTCTTTTACTCACTGAATCTACTTGCAGATCACAATTCATTTCTCTTTCTTCTCCTTACTTTTTATTTCACCAACATTTTTGATGGTAATAATCTAATACTGATCCTATTTACTAAGTAAGGCACCCCAAACTACACACACACACACCACACAACACACACACACAGACAAACAGACACACACACACAGAGACACACACAGACACACACACTCAACTTCTGGAAACATAAGTTTTCCGAAACAAGGTAGCTTAATAAAGTTCATGACTACTCCTACTCCATTCATGAGAAATGCATGAAAAATTTGCAAAACAGTTTAAGGTTATGGACCTCCTTGCATGCTTGGCTTTTAATGCAATCAGATATGACAGAGCATGAAATGTACAACAGCCATTTACATTGAGATCTCAGCACTCATGCACCCATGTGTGAATTAATGCAGATTACACATTCCTGGACCCAGAATGTCATACGAATGATGTGGATTTTGACTGAAATGCCTCCATTAGATTGTAATTGGAAAGCATAAGCGCATACTGCCTTACTGATCTGATGATAGCGTCTAAGTGTTACAGCTAGCTAAATTATACAGTGCTACAATCTAGTGTCTGACAATTGCATCAGTTTCCTGGTTATACTGAATTATTTTAGTTTAACTGTGCTTGGATTTTAAAGACACATATGAATAATGGGAAATTAGAAAATTAAAATACAATCAATACAATGCCCTCTAATCACTTTTCTACAAGTCTAAACATACATAAGGATATATATCTGTTCACTTTTCTATAATTAGACACGCTATAAACTTCTGTTAGTAAATCTTAATAAGTCAATATTGCTTTCTGCTTCTTTTTCTCTCTCCTTCCCTCTACTTCTCTGCTATCATGTTACATAGCCTCAATTTCTATTTCTGTCATTTTCAGATTATTTTTTTCTGTTTCATTTGCCTTTCAGGCTTTCCTGTCAATACTTCCTTTTATGTAAATGTATATAGACATATTAATACATGTTTTCTTGCATTCTGCATGCCCTTTTCCCAGTCCTTTCACAGACATAATCTCAAATATAATTTCCATTTCCTGTTATCACATCCTAAGACCACTCCATCTTTAACAGAAAACGATCAACTGCTTGCCTATCCCAGCCATTCCTATCTCCAATCCTCACTACCAAATTGACAGTCTTTTAACTCAAGTTAGAAGTAATGTGTTGATTAATTACTGTGGAGTTTGGCTTGTTTAGTTATCATGCATTTTTATTGTTGTTATTGTTGGTGATGTTTTGCTGTTTTATGAGGCTTTCTGGACCTCTTCCTGTTTCTGACACTTTTGATTATCCTTTAATGGTCTCTCTTGCTTGACATTACATCCCTTTATTCCATCACTTTGACTGTCTTTTCTTACTTCCTTTCAATACTGTTGTGGATAGCCTCAGCCTTGTATTTTGATCCTAGTTCCACCCTTCTGGGAGGACTGCAGAGGATGATTGAATCTGTACACAGGTGATGTCTTGTAAACCTTCTGTCCAATTAAAACCTGTAAAATAAAGGCTAGAGCCAGAGATTGGGCAGTAGAATGGGAGGCGGAGAAAAAGGCTTAGGGGAGGAGAGAGTGAGAGGAATTCGATATAAAAGGTAGAGCAGAAGCAGAGGTAGGAGCAGAAGGAGTCGACAGGAGAAGGAGAAGCAGAGGGAGAAGAGGAGGAAGCAGGCAGAAGGAAGCTGGCAGTAGAAGGAAGCCCACGATGGAGGAGCCGGAGCTCGGAGGACAAGGACACAGCCTGGGATAACCGCAAGTTATAAGGGATCTCATAGCCGGGGATTAGAGTAGTGTAGCGGTAAACCTGCCCAATCTAGGCGTGCTATTTATACCATAATCATTGAGTTGTGTCTTCCTTTACTGGTCTCCTTCGGGTAGGAGATTTACCGCAGCAAATTTGGCGGGTTTCAATAATTACTTCTACTACAAATATCTTTTGTATTTTTTATATAACCTATTTCCTATGGTTTAATTCTTGCCCCTACTTCAATTTTCTTGTTCATCTCTTCAGTTCCCAAGTTATTAACATAATATGAATTTCAGTACCTGTTATATAAAAACAACTGTAACTTCTGTTTCTTCAGAGCAATAATTACATATATATACTCCATTGGATGTTACTATCTGAAGTATCTTCAATGTCTGTGTCTTTAGTTTTAGCTCTTTTGTTAAAACCTAGTATCTAAGAGTGATTTTGAGTTTGCCATTTGCTTTGCTTTCATTGATGTAGAAGATCTGTGAGTAAGGATATCACTGTTGATGAGTTTATACCTCTACTCATTAATCTGTTTTAACGTTTCTGTGTATAATTATGGTATCTTTTATTTAAAGACAAACATTTGCCAGTTTTATTATGTACTTGAATATATTTTAACATTTTTAAAGCTCAGTATATTAAATAGACTTACCGTTCTACATAGGGTCTTCAGATGTCATTCTCATTATAAGTTTTTCTAATTTTTTGTGTAATTACTTCATTAGCTATATTTATTGAGGTCACATTTTCAAGATTGAAAATTGTTTCTGAGAGACCAAATTTTGGGGGTTCATACTCCATCTTAGAAAACTGACTAAGATTAAATTCAAGTAACTAACAGTCAGGTACCCGGCTTCAGTTTCCAAGTTATCCCAACAAAACCTGCGCCTAGCTCCAGTTTACAGGCAACCTTCCAAGCCCAGTGTCTCCGTCTCCAGGTTATTCTCTACCCTGACCCCCAAATCTAGCTTTTATCACCAGTTACCAGGTTAATCCCCAACAAATCTGTACCTTCAGGTTATAAGCCAGCCCCTGCCTAACAACCATCAATTAAGAGGAAAGCAGAATTCAAGGTTATGGTTTGGCTCCCAGCAGCAGCCAATTATGCTAAACGCCACAGTAGCACCCCAATTAATGGTTTCCAGGCTAGAAACGCTCACCCCTCACTGGTTATTTTGTATAAAACCTCATCCCTATGATGAGTGTTCAGGGCTTTTCTCTACCAGAACTTTCCTATGAGTTGGCGGTGGGTTAAGCCTAAGCTGGAGTTTAAATAAAGACCCTAGTGTGATTGCATTGGTTTCCACTCCTTGGTAGTCTTTTGGAGTTCGTGAATGTTTCAGCACAACATTTCCTGATTATATAAATGGATAATTGACAATTATTGTGTATGTGTCTTTTTCTTCATTCTGTGCAATTTTTTTATGTGTATAAAGTTTTATATTCATGATTGAGATCAAATGACAATTGTAAGGAGTGGGATTCTTATTATTTCACTCAAATATCACACAAATATCATTCTTAGCTTTTGTGAATGCACTATTTCAGAATCATAGATGCCCATGCTGTGTCTTTCCACAACTTCAGGATATATTTTATAATAACAACTGTACCCAATATGGCTATTGTAATTCAGAGATGTGTCATATATTCTTGTTTTCCTTGCTTTCTTGCCTAGGCAAACAAATGTGTTTTTGTTTCATTCTCAATTACAAATGCAAATGTCACACAAATATATCTATATATGTGTTGTTTACAAGCCAACTGAAAGGGCTAAAGCTAGAGGCTTCATAAAAGGCTGATAGAAATATAATTCCTTTTTATTGAGAAGGCAAAGAACCTAGCCAAACTGAAGAGAAGAATTTGAAGAAGCAGCAGCAGCTATTATTGTCACTGATATGAGAACACAGTTGTAGAGAGTACCTAGTTGTAGAGGGGAGATGCATACTTGAATGCAAATGAAGGAACACATAATAAATGGATGGTATATAGGTTCAGAAGCCTAACAGACACATGTAAGCAGGCCACGGGAAGAATATGGACATAACAAAGCTGAAGGCCAGGAGACTATGAGAAGGCCTCTTTGTGTTTTAATTGATGTATACCAGATGGCCAGGTGACAGGTTGTCAGAAGGGAGCTATCATCATCACAGGGCCCGGGTGAGGGATGGTTCCACTTTTCTTGGTCTGGTTTATCTGATGTGTTCTTGAGCCTGATTTCCCTTCTTTGATTTTAGTACATCCATCCTTATACTCTTACAAGCTTGATTAACCATGATAAATTTATAATATGTCACCCTTTCTACTCCTTAGAATAAGTCTGTGATGCATGGGTGGCAGCAGAGAGGTGGTGCTTTTTTATACCCATCATGTTCACAGTCATTCTTCTTTTAAGTGATGTTTCCCAAGGAAAGTCTCAGTTTGACAAAAAAGCTGCTGTGTATTTGGGAACTACAGCTTAAAACACAGCACAGTTTGATCTCAATAATGTCCTAGTGTCTTTCCTTGTCCTGAATTCCTGCCAGTCATTAAGCATTTTTCCCCATTATGTAATTTTATTTCAAGAGAATTATGTAATTGGATTAGCCTGTTCTACAGTTTCTGCTATCCACTGTTATACCCATGATATTCATCTGAGATGTATGATTAACACATTTTGCTAATATTCTACAATATGTTTGAAAAAAATTGGGAACTTTAGATAAAAAGAATTATCAATCATAGAAGTGATTTTTCAAATTGACAATATTATAATCAAGAAAGATATAACTATTGCAGTTAAAACACTAATTTTCCATCAAAACTCATTAGTTCATTTTAATTATATCAACAGACAGCTCACTTGAAGTGGAAATATCAACTGATATATTCCTTTAGTATAACAGAGACTATACTACAAAGTTTGTTGTGTACAGACTTCTATCTGTACTTGTCGAACTTTGTCTTAATTTTCTGGTGATCAGCTTCATTCAGCATGATATTGCAAAATGGCTACACAGAAGAAAAACTCTAGGAGACAAAACTCTGGCTTTCAGGCTTAAGAAATACCCTTATGAATGCATGTAAGGGTTTATCTACAGAGAATAAGGCTCTTGAAAACAAAACAGTTATAAAATAAAATCCTCAAGAGACTATAACAAAGACATATTCTGATTTAAATTGTCAAATGTTTTCTATTTTCTACAATTAAAGAAAAATGTTTTAGACTCTGAACTTGTCATAAACACACCTATAAGAAAATAGATAGACAAACTCAATAAATCTCAAAGATGGGGAGCTGAAGAGTAGGCTCCATAGTTAGGAGCACTAGGTGATCCTCCAGAGATCCCAAATTCAGTCTGAGAACCCAAACGGCAGCTCATAAGCATCTGTAATTCCAGTTTAAAAGAACCATATACCATTTTGGAGGGCTTTAAAGGCTTTGACACATGCATATTTGCAGCAAAAAAAAAAAAAAAAAAAAACACTCATTCACATAAAAATAGAAGTAAGTACTTAAGCAGAGATACTGAATATGGATTGTGCATTTACCACAGTCTGAGAACAGTGGAGGTCACTGGTACAGAGAGTGTGCAGACAAACCATATTTTTAAGGGAGAAAAACCATACTGAGATAAAAAAGTCTAGAAGGTATATCTTATAATGATGTAGAGTGCCTGAATCTATTTGAAAATACAATAAATATTCAATTTTGAGTCACTGTGTAAATGGAATTAAGAATCTCAAGGTTTAAACAAGAGATAAAGTTAGGTTTAACTGATTTTCCTTTTAAGGAAATATTAGTCTGTAAAAGTATCAATAATATACTGGCAATATAAAATGAGAAATTAAAAGTTTAGTATATCGAGACATCCTTTACAATAGCTTAGAAGGTGGGTGGTCGTGGCGTACAACTTTAATATCAGCACTTGGGAGGAAGAGGGAGAAGTAGAGAAACTGAATTTGAGGTCAGCTTGGTCTACAGAGTGATTTCCAGGACCCCAAGACTACACAGAGAATCCCTGCCCCCAAAAAACAAACAGGAAATTTCTTAGGCTATATTATTTTAATTTTTCAAGAATTTTCTGTAAGTTGAGGCTGGCCTAGAACTCACAATCCTTCATTATCAGTCCCACATATACTAGCATTATCACTATACATCACCACATCCAGTTTCTGTCTAAAAATATTAAACAATTGCTAGGAAGAAAAAAATGAAATGAAAGGACACAGTATTTTCATTTTATAAACTATACTTTTAAAAGTTTATTATATTCAATTTAACCATGAACAGACTGTGCCACAGTGAACACAGACCTCTGGACTTAAAACCTAATTTAAAACTTAGGATTTTACAGACATTCTAGTTTAAACCTTATGTAGTAACTTCATCCATGACATTGATTGAAAAGAAATGCATACTCTCTTCCTCAACTACTTTCAGGAGAGACCACAAAGATAATTCATAATTTGTTTTATATCTTTGCCTAATCACTGGTATGTGTCCATAGTAGAACTGTCAAACAGAAAGAGAACAAACCGATGGGTTGAGTAATGAAAATTCAAGATGAATAATTGTAAATAAAAGTGGTTAGGGCTGGAGAGATGGCTAAGTGGTTAAGAGCACTGGCTACTCCTCTTGAGGTCCTGAGTTCAGGTCGAATACACACATGGTGGTTCACAACCATCTGTAAAGGGATCTGATGCTCTTTTATGATATGTAGGTGTACATGTAGTAGAGCTCTAATAATACACTAAATTAAATAAACAAAAAATAAAACAAAAAGTATTTTAAATAAAATTGGTTAATAGTGTTAATTAAAAATAAAATAAAAGATAGTAACTCTGGCAGACTTTATCAATTTTAAAGCCAAGAGAACAAAGTGAAAGGTTGAAATTTCTGTTTGTAACTTAAATCAGTTTGTTCATTTTATAAACTGGTCTATATTTTAATATTTTATGAATAATAGTCTCTGTAATCAATACACTAGCATCTGGTGATTTAACAAATCATGTACAGCTAACTTCTATCTAGCAAGAAAGGGTAACATTTTTGTTTGAAAATGAAAATCTACCATACTAGAACAAGATTAGTTGAAGAATAGAATGTTCCTATAGCCATAAACGACATGCTTTATGGCTGAAGTATGTCTCATAGGTAATAATTTAGCAATCTCAGTTTTCTCATCAATAGTTTCCTTGTGTTTGACCTGGCTATGTTTATTTGTACAAAAACAGAAATGGGAGGAGCTTATAGGATTCATAAAAGGAGGGCATCATGGCTTTTTCTGAGTCATATAGTCCAATGAGGTCTGTATATTAATGTGTTGAATAATATTATTTTCATTCATATTCTTTTGAATGTCACAACTGGAGTGGATGAAGAAAGGAAGGAGGAAACAAATATTAGTTTAGCTGCATTCCTAGTAGGGAAAGAAATCTGCTTAACGGTGAATTTTTTCTACTAAAACACTTCTATGTAAAAGTTTTATAGCCCCAAATTTCTAAAGTAAGCATCTTAATTTGTTCTAGTGTGTTTATATTTTACTAAAAGCATAACTAAATTATTTAATGAATGTTTGTTTTCCTTTTAATAGTTTTCTTTATGTCTTTTTGTCCTTATTTTGTTTAAACTAAAGCATTTTACTTGAGTTACTTTGCATTTTATTTCTATTTTTGAAGGAACATAAGCTACTGTGCCAACATACCACACTGAAACATTCATTTTGTGCATTCATGTCTCTCGGTGAAGCTTAAGCCATCCTGAGCTGGGTTGTTTTGTCTCTTTGAAACTTGCTCTTTTTTTAGTCCTCTGTAATGGTTTCCATATGTTGAGGAAAAAAAAGTTTGGTTGAAGAATAGTGAAAACTACTCATATCTGTGGGAAGAGGATAAACACTTAGAAAACAATTGCAAATAATTTTGGTTTAGAAAAACGGCAATAGTAAGCTTTCTTCTATGGTCTATGAACTCTCTAGCCATAAGAGTTGGCTATATTTACAGTAGTAAGCAGAAATATCCTGTCTGAGCTAGCCTTAACTGCTGGCCACCCAGCTGTTGGTTACCCTCAAGATAAACTTTGCACCATTTGGGATATTTTCTTAGGCCAGTCGTTGTTATTCATAAGTTTTACTGCTGTGTAGGCCTACTGATTGTTCTTCCTCTTTGAAATTAATATAACTCCTTCTAATACTATGAGAACTCTTCCTCAGAAAGGAAGTCAAAGTGTAACAAATATCTAAATTCCTGCTTGATTACTCCAAGATCTGTGTCCAAAGTGTGTGATGTATTACATTCAAGATTTCAGAGCCAACTAAGGACCATGGCAAAAGTGTACATGTTTGAGAATCTGTTACAGTCCCCTAATCAACAACTCCAAGAGAAGTTTCCTATGCCCAGTAATGAGGATTGTGTTAGATGGAATAGTATCTCTCTATGTAACACAATTAAATTTAAACTATGAATGTGTGTATTATATACTTATGTATCATCTATATATCTATCTGTCTGTCTGTATTATGTTATGTATGTATCTATTTATCTATCTATCCATCTATTATCTATACTCTGTGGGTATTATATAGGTACTTTGAAGAAAACTTATAAGATACTGTTTTCCCATGCCTTTAAAAACTTTTTTGGCTTTCCTTTGGTAATTAAACATTCATTTTAATTCTGATAAAATTTGATTACCTTCTAAAATGAACTAAATGTTTAAATCTTCTAATGTCTAAATTTTATTGAACAGATTCAGAATGCTTATGCAGTTGTCCCAGTTAACAAAAATTCATTTTTACAGAGTCTAAAATATCTTCAGGGTTGGGGAGAAGTGCTTCAGTTGAGTTATTGTCTCCTTGGGTTGATTGTGGGTATGACTTTGAGGGAGTGTCTTCATTGCTCATTGAGGTAGGAAAACCAAGTCCACTGTGGGAAGCACCATTCTCTGGGAACTTCATCCTGGGCTAGGTAGGAAACATAGCTAAATTCCTAGGAGTCTATGAGTGAGCCAGAAAACACTGTTCCTCCATGGTTTCATTGTGTTCATTCTTTCTCTGATTTCCCGAAATGATGGACTGAAAGCCATAAGCTAAAGAAATGTCCATCTTTAAGTTCTTTCCTATGAGCGTTTTACTGCATGAAAGAACAGAAGGTACAATAACTATCAAACATGATTTCTTATTGAATTGAAGAACATCAGAAATGGTCTCAATAGCAACTATCAAAGTCAAAATGCCATAACCCTTAGGAAGTTTGTTTTTCTTTTTCCCGTGTAAGTCTGAAGAAAGCACCAGAAATAACAAATCTCTTGAATATCTCATAGGATCGGTGGTGTGAGGACAAGTTAGCTTAGAAGAAAGACAGAAACAGACAGGGAGGGAGCAATACAGATCCCACAGAGGACACAAAGGGCCATCAGATTCCTTGCATTGCATCTGGTCTTAGGTTGAGTTGCCCTATTTGGGTGTTGGAAACCAAACTGAGGCCTTTGCAAAAACAGTATTCACTCTTATCTTCTGTGATATCTCTCCAGCCCTTTGACAGAAAAGATTAAACTTTACTAACAATGGTGAATGGTGAAAATACTCAATACATTTGTGTTAAAACAATGGAGTTTAGAAGAAATGCAAAGTAGTGTATTTAAAATTCCCATTTTCCCGAATTTTCTATGTTCAAAATGGGATGTGGAGTTCCACTCCAAATAAAAATGTGAATTTCAGCTGGCAGAAATGCATCTGATGAAGGAATTGACCACTAGGGGAAGTTACAAGCTGTGGACCTTATGAGGTGGATGAATTGGAGATAAGTAACCTACTCACAGACTGTACAGCAAGTGTGGCGGTCAGAGGGTTGTGGGGTATTACTTTTCAGAGGTGTGTGTTTTTGATCAGAAAAGCATTTTTGCCTCAGTTTCCTTATGTATAAGATGAGAAGTCTGGATACAATGATTTCTGGGTGCTTTTTGGTTCTGCCTTCTAATAAGTACAAAGCTTGCACTTGGATGTGAATCGGAGTGTATCAGGCAGTTATTTATATTTCTAAATGTTAGTGTTCTAATGAGTAAAATGGGTAAATCAAGAATGTCTTTAGTGGTTGGGCACTGCCACAGCTACAAAACTAGGTGGAAACAGAAAACATTATTGAAATTTAGTTATTAGATATCAGTCTATTGAGCATCTTCCAAAATAATATTTTTTCAAATAGTTTACTTTTGAAAATCAATATGACTTCTAGGAGAGTTAGTAGAGATACTATCTATACAGTGACTTTGTAACTCAGAAAGTATATAGCTGTGATGAGCTCAAGACTATGAAGTCCTTCAATCAACAGGCTTTATGTAACAAGTAAGTTCTATCATATCACTTCATGATTACCCTGAACTCATGTTTTATCTCACAAGGAAGATTTGACTCAAAACAAGTATTCTCATTTTTTAACTCAGTGACAGTGATTCATTTGATAACTCTACATGAATTGTAATCATGTATATATGAAAAGAGATATGAACATAATATAACATACTATCTCATAAAAAAGAAACACTGCAGAGAGATGGAGGGTCTAAAAAGATCTGACAATAAAACAAACAATTCTATGGCTAACCAATTAAAAGCTACCACACTAGATTTGGATGAAGAATAAGAGTGGGGATAGGTGAGAATGCTGGACCACAAGAAGAAATATAATTAAAGGGGAAAGACACATCTATGAAAAACTATGAGAGCAATTTTCAGCCTTGAGTCCTGTGTGAAACTAATGGAAAAATGTGAAGTAAAACCATTATTAAACAAAACCAAACTTCAAAACACATGATCTTGAAAATGAATGTAGTATTAGAGAAAACTGTGAAGAAAGGAGAAATGAGTTAGATATAAACAAGGCTGCAGAGATGACAAGTTAATGTCAATATTGTGTCTTCTCTAAAAGTAAACATATCCTCCATCACAACTTCCTATTCAAGATATTATGCTTTCAGCCTGTAGTTTTTGTATTATTGCATCACAATTTTCAATAAACAGTAAATTAAAAGGAAACAACTCTATCTGGGTAGAACTGTACTTTCAAATCTCTATTTTGTTGAAGGTACGAGGGACTCTGAAGTTAGATTTTACAGGAAGTTGGTATTCTTCATTCTTTCTTGAACTCAGGGAAACTCTTCAGCAGTGGAAATCTCTTTGAAGTCGGGTTGATATGCCAATGTCGAATCAAATTTTGTGAACTTCAAAGCCTGCTCTGTTGTGCAGGATATCCTGGTGAGGCTAGATACTGCAAAGAGAAATGAGAATACTACCTAACCATTTTAATTAACTTGTTCATAAAACACTATGTAAAGTTTCTTCTTTTTTGAATAATCATAAGTATTTTCATATGCTTATAATATTTTGTATTTTGTTATCATTTTCATTTCAAATTTTTAATATTAATACATTTTATGCTATGAAATCTGCTAACTTTATTTTATCTGAGACTCTACTTGCTTTCTTTCTAAAAACAATGAATTCCCATGAAGGTTTCATCTATGTGTCCTTGAATAAATTACATTCAAAAATGGAAATCACAGGAAAATTCTACATTACAAAAATTTTAAGATGTGTGTACTTAACATTCATTTGAAATTAATTTAGAACATTTGATTAAGGTGAATGTCTTTCTTGCTTCTTTACAAACTGCTGGAAACTATGAGGACAGTAAATGCTCAGATTAAGCTATTTTGATTGATTACCTGCAGTGATAAGAATATAAACAATTGTGTTTAGAATGAGGTGCTGTCCTATTAGAGTGTTGGTTTACAATCTCCTTCAAATTAATCAAAAGCTTTATGAAAATATGGTAATCCTTGTAATATTTTTACATTTACATGGTTGTAAACAGATTTCAGTAAATTGTTCAAATTATATCAAGTTAGTATTTAAAGTAAACTATGAACTAGGTGTTCATTAGGCAAAATAAATGAAACAAATATACCTGTCCTTATGAAGCTTTCTTTCTTTCTTTTTTTTTTTTTTGATGTATTAACCTTTAAAGGGATAACAGACATGTAAAATTAAATAACAACAGAAAATGAACAGAAGTTATATAAAAGTACTGCAAAAGGACTAGTTGTGCAGCAAGATTAGCAGGGTCTACAATGAAGAATTTCACTTGGTAAACTGTGTGTACATTTTTAAATAATCAGAAAAGTTCAAATTTGATGATATAACTCATAAGACAAGACTTGAAGGCAAGAGGCTGAGTGCTTTGGGAAGCCAGAATAGTGGACAGAGGAGTGTCCTGTGTTGTGAAAAATGATGTGTCTAGCTTCTGGGACAGCAGTAGGAGTTAGAAAAGAGTAGAGCAATCATATTAAGGAGGTCACTACTACTACTTTAAAGACCAAATAATACCCAGTTGATCTTGTAGGAGTAAACTGACTAATAAATCTACATATTTCAGAATAGTGGTGTTAAAGTTGATGTGTTGAGAGATGGTTATTGTACAAAGGGGAAGTGTTGGCAGGCTAGCTGCAGAGTATTATTCCCATAGTGGCAGAAAAACCATCACTCCAATTTCCTTCTCAGAGTTGAGCCAACAAGATTTCCCCCTTGATGATGTGAGCGGAAAGAGATGAATCAAGGGATTACATATGACAAGAGGTTTTTTTCTTACTACTTAGATGACCAAAACATTGGAAATATTTTCAAGATCAAAGGGGAAGGAATCCAATCAGTTGAGAATGTTTGTTGCTGATGTTTGGTGAGTAGGGTAACCAGAAATTAAGTTTTGATAGAAAAGCCTTATCAATGTGAAACAATCACATCTTTCTTTCTTTTCTCCCCCTATGTATTTCAATAAAGGCACTAAATAGTTACAAAATATTCAAGAGAGACAGATGTTACAATATATGTTACATTTGTACATTTATGCACCTTAGAGTTTTAGCAAAACTCAAATAAACATGTAGGATCTGATTCCTGTTGCTACAACCAAGTACAAATTGTAATGTCTGTTATCACATATTGACTAAAATCCTGGTTCACAGATACAAAGGAAATGATATTCTTTTCTTTATTAGTACTGACAAACTGTCTTTGAAAAAGGGCATCCTTAGTGATCAGGGAAATGAAAATGAAAATGACCCTGAGATTCCACCTCACACCAATCAGAATGGTTAAGATCAAAAACTCAAGTGAGAGCCCATGTTGGCAAGGATGTGAAGAAAGAGGAACACTCCTCCACTGCTGGTGGGGTTGCAAACTGATACAACCACTCTGGAAATCAATCTATAGTTTCCTCAAAAAATTGGAAATAGATCCACCTGAAGACCCAGCTAACTATACTGCTCCTGGGCATATGCCCAAAAGATGCTCTACCCTACCACAAGGACCTGTGCACCACTATGTTCATAACAGCCTTATTTTTAATAGCCAGAAACTTGAAAGTTCCCAGATATCCCTCATTGGAATTGACTTCTTGGTGGTCTTTAGGGTTCGCTATCCTAAAAAGGCAAAACAGCTTCTCTCATTTCTTACTCACTTGCTCTTCTTAACCTCAAAGTAATTCTGACAATCTGTTTTAATCTAATGGCTCCTTCTCATTATGTGACTTGTTATGTCTTCACTTGTAACCTGTCTTTGTAAAACTTCCTCCTCTCTCATTCTCTCTTTGTCTCTGTGTTTGTGTCTCTCTCAATCTCTCTCTCTTTCCCTCCCTCTCTCCTGATTTTTGTTTCTCTCTGTCTTTTTCTGTCTCTCTGTCTCTGTTTCTGGCTCAGTGTCTCTGTCAGTGTCTGTCTGTATCTGTCTTTCTGTCTCTGTCTGTGTCTATCTCTCTGTCTCTGTCTCTCTGTGTCTGTCTGTCTCTCTCTCTCTTTCTGTCTCTCATTTTAGCTCTCTTTTCTGTGCTTTTTTCTGAAGTAGCCTGTTTCTCCTGTGCTATTCACCTGTGATTTTGGCATATCCTGTCTCTGATTCAGTCTGTCAAATCTTTCTCATTCCACATTTTGTCTGCCCCTCAATTAGTTGTCACTTTCAAACTTGGCTATTTCCTTCTCCAAATCAAAATTGCCCTTATTGTTTGGGTTTAAAGGTGTGTACTCTCAGCTTCTTCCTTTCAGGAATGAAGCAGCCAAGTTTGAATGCGACATCTAATTGAGGGGCAGAAAAAAGGTGGAATTAGAAATTTTTGACAGAATGAGTCAGACAATTGAAAGGGAGAGTGACCTCATAGGAAGACCAACAGTCTCAACTAACCCAGACCCTAGGGAGCTCCCAGAGACTCAGCCAAAAACCAGGAGCATACACTGGCTGGTCTGAGATCCGTGGCATATATGTAGCAGAGGTCTGCCTGGTCTGGCCTCAGTGGGAGAACATGTGCTTAATCCTAGAGACTTGAGGCCTCAAGGAAAGGGGAGGTCTGTTCGAGGAGGGAGTACCCACTTGGAGTCAACAGGGAGGAGGAATGAGATGAGGAACTGTGGGAGGTGGGACCAAAATGGGGCGAGGTGTGTCTGTACTTTAGCCAGAGGAATTAAAGGTATGTTATTTCAGTCAGATCACTCAGACCTGGAAGCTCTTTGGAAGTGATCCCTTACCAAAGCAGCCTTGTTGCTAGATTTAAATTTCTCTACACTTAGCAGTAGCCTCTGACAATATTGGGAAAGAGTAGAAGTTTTAGGAGGTGGAGCTTTTGAAAAGGAAGTTAGGTCATTGGAGATAAATTCTGAGAGTGTGCTTCAGGTGTTTAGAGTATGCTCTGGGAGCCCTCTACTGACAGCTATTTTGCTTTCCAGTCATGAGGAGGGCAACAGCTGCATACTTACATGTACTTACTACCAGAAAGTTCTTTTACGTCACTGGTCAACAAAGTGTTAGAACTAAGTCACCATTGAATCAAGTCTTCTAAACTGTAAGGCCTAAATAAGCCTCATCCCATTTTAGTTTTGTTGCCTTGGGTATTTTTTACAGCAGTAGAGAGGTGAGCTACATTATTTGATGGGATATTGAAATAACATTAAAATTGTACATGATTATGTATAAGACATACACACACGTGTGTGTGTCTATGTAGGTATGTATGTCAAGACAATAATATGGCAATATGATTTTTAAATTCTTTTTGCCTTCTATGACCATAATAACCACTGGGCTTATGAGAAATCTGTAACTCAATTTATTGTGGAATAAATATGACTTTAAGAATTATAACTAATCTGCAGTCTGGAAAAGAAATGCAAGTAGATACTTATATTACTCAGAGGTATCATTATGTCACCAACAAACCTGAAGAACAAACAAGCTTTTGCTGGATTCCTTTAAATGACTCTTTTGTCTCATTTTCTTATGGTATTTTTTTAAGCAATTTACCAGTATCTGCCTAAAATTATTTCAAAAAGAATCTAGATTTTAAGATAGAATTTTATTCAAAACTAATATATAAGCAATGGGGAAATAATGTAATTATAAGGAAAATTAAGAAAACACACACAGTGTTGACAGTTCTAAAATGTGAGCTATAATTGTTATTTTAAATATATTTAAAATCTCTTTTTATTACAGAATAAATAAGCCCCAGACTACACTGAGAAATATATGTCCACATGAAGATAGGATAAATCAGAAAATGAGTGATACAAAAGTTGTCATTGTATTAAAACACTGTGAATGTTAACATAGTAAGGAACCCCTATCATATGAATAAATTAACTTAATGTTCCCATGTCTAGAATCACATTTAATATATTCATTGTGACTGTTCACATTAATTACATAGAATGCATATTTTGCATTTGCCTTAGAATATCCATCATCCACCATGCCAGATAGGATCATTGTACAAAGGACTGGCATTGAACCTGTGAGGATGTGGCAGTGTACTAATTCACAGACTGCTAACAACTGTCATTATTCAATATTACAAAAACATGTATTGTTGTTTGTGTGCCTTGGAAAATTACAAAGGCAATGTTGGCTCTTAAAATACTCCATGCTGAGTAAACTAATTGGAGGATGATTCATGCAGTTGCTCCAGTGGCATACACATAATTCTCTGTGTAAACATTGCAGAAAAGAACATAGATTGTGTTTGAGCTGTTTTAGGCAGCCATTGACATTGCCATTTTGCCTGAAGAAATTACTACCAGGGACAACAGAGACACAGTCTATCTGCTCCCGCCATGAACACACAAAAAGCCTTCTAGGCAGTAGTTTCAGTTCAGCACATTCATTACCTTTTAATTGCTTGTAAATTGCATTGTGACCTCTCATAGGAGAAACTACATCTGTCTGACAGAAACTACCACAGGTCTGGTATGAATATTATGCAAAACTTTTTGTCAGCATGAGTGAATGTCTGTGTGTGTTGTGTGTGTGTGTGTGTGTGTGTGTGTATTTATGTATTGGATCATTCATATGCAGCTGTAAAATAAAATTAAAAGCCAAAGGTATTTCTGTGAAAAACTTCAGTATTACAAATAAGTATATTTCACCAAGCTATTTAGCAGAGCTATTTATCATGATATAGTTCATATTACAAACTTAAATAAAAACCATTCAATAAAAATACTTACAGGGTCAGATACTGTATACATCTGAGAGAAAATGCAGAAATGATTTCAAAATTAAGTGTTGTATTTAAGTGTCTTTGGTGTACAGAATAATTCTAGGATGAAAGATAAGTGTGAGTATTTTACGCTGGTGCACAGTAAGCACACTGCCATAAAAAATAAACTACCAGGCCAAGCACTGTGAGAACTGAGGTGTTAAACTGATGCTTCTTTGGAAGATTTACTTAAAGCTATTTCTCCATCCCTCATAGATGGCACACACATCATCCAACTTAAAAAAATTGCATTTGGAAAGCTCATGTTTCTGGGCCTCTAAAGGAAAATGCCATAACTCAGAACCCTAAGTAGAATTTTCAGTTTGCCTCACCTATCTACATTTTCTTCTATTCCTATTTTCATAGTTCTGTAAAACAAAATAAAAATGTCAAGGAGGAGGAAATTAACTGATTTTCTTCTTTCAGTTCTTAAGTCAGTTTTTTTTTTTTTATTACCAATTAAAGTTGTTCTCAGAGAAAGAATTAGGAGCTATAAGAAATGCAGTTCCTTAGCAAGCCAAAGGGGCAAAGAGGGACCACCGGTCACGTCTCAGCAGAAATGGCAGTAGTCAGTCAGTGGTACTGAGCTAGACCAGAAAGAATATCCTCAGTATCAAGTTAACTATTACCTTTGATGTCAGAGACAGATATAACTGTAATGCCTATGTTCCTTCAGCATTGATGGATGTAGGCTTTCAGAATTATAGGAGACCAATATGAGCAGGAAGTCAATGCACCTGGATAGAAACGGAAAGGCAGCAAAAAGAATTTTAAGTTCTCCATCAGTTGCTGTTATGATTCATCCAACCACCTTTAAGATGAGGAATATGTTATTTGAATGCTGATGAGAATAAGCAAGAAGTTGAGGCAAGAAGTCCAAATGCTATAGATATACTGTGGTGACAGAATTCTACCATTATATTCATAAATAGAGAGTGCATTATGGAATCTAATATACATCCAAGAATATGATCATTGATACTTTATAACATAGACAATTCATCAGATGGAAGGTGAAAATGGGTATTAGGTAAAACAAGAGGAAACAGCATGAGGGAGTCCCCTGATTCTCAAAGTGAAAGGAAAGGCAGGGAGGATCCAGAAAGGAACACAGAGGGACTGTGTAGGGTGGTGGGCTGTGAGAGGCAGCTGCGTACCTGGTCGAGCACAGGTCTCAAACCCCCGAGACTCTAAAAGGTTCGGCCTTACTCCTGGGCCCTAGTTCCGTTCACTTAGTGTCAGCCATCCATAGCCCCTCCCAAAGAGAGGTTTGTGGCCTTCATTCATGTAGCACAGGTAGAGGGCGTGAATACAGGATGCAGAGCCTCAAGAGATCACCTTATTCATGAGATACCTAAAGGCCAGAAGGCATAGCCAATTAAGCATTCCTTATCAGACCCTCCTCCTACTTGCAAAAGGTATTTAACCTCTTGCTCACCCTGAGAACACTGGGTACAGCTTCATCAATTTTCCACCATGACAATAAATGTTTTAGGATCATGGACTATCTGTAGTCTTTGGGGCCCACTGTGGAGAATCGTAGAGTGGGCCTTCAGCCTCCAACTAATGAGCTGCAGCCTAATCTCCCACTGGAGGACTTCTCTACATTCTAGCCACAGAGAGGCTGCCAACCCAAGCGGAGCTAGCCGAGCCAGCCATGACCCAGCCAAGTAAGGTACCTAGACCAAGAATCTCATCCACTCTACGGGTTGCCACTGGAGTTTTTCCCCCTCACCCCTTTAGGCTGCTAGCCAGTCCAGCCTATATGCCTCCTCTCTCCCCCCACCCCCTGCCATCTCAACTATTCTGAAGCTTCTCAGCTGCTCCTGGGAGCCCAAGGGTCTGAGACCAGTAGATCTCCTCCCATCTTTTTACCCTGGGGTCGGTCTTCAACCCAAGAGCTCCCCTCCCCTACGGCAGGACCTCAGTGTCCACCCAGCACTGCATGGAGTGAATTAGTCGAATTTCTGCACTTTTGCCTTCTGAGCACAGCTCCAGCTGCCTGGGGTGACAGATGTGCGGGATCCTCAACTCAGCCCAACAGAACCAATGCCCAAGTGCAAGCCACAGCCCCACAGGATTGGAAGAGTAACAGTAATTTATAGCAAATATCTTTCATGTCAATAGATTGTGGAAGTTGAGATTACAGAAGTAGGAGAGAGATTATAGGCAGTTGTTAGAGGCTGGAGAGTATGAAAATAAAAATGTTAAGTGGAGCTTAATGGGGCATGCAATGTCTAGATGATGACCATGGAAGTGTCTGACTCAAATGGTTCATGGCTAAATTAATTCTGTAAATAAGGTGTATGAAAGGACTTGTTAAAGTGATGTAGCAAAAAAAACCTTAGAACTATTCCAGTGACAAATGTCAATAAACATCAGAGTGAAGAACACCTATACAGAATAGATAGGATATTGATCTCTGAAAGCAGACAAAGTTCCAAACTAAGGATCCACAAACAGCCCAAGGTGGAGCCAATATAACAAAATAGGAAACCAAAAGTCATAAATGTGGAAAGGGGATTTGTAGGGAAGAAAGGAGGACTAGTAATAAAACTAATAATATTTTATTTATGTAGATGATACTATAAGAACATTGTTAATGTATATGATAAGAATATTGTGGTGGTTTGAAATATACTTAGGCCACAAAGTAGCACTATTAAGAGTTGTGGCCTTGTTGGAGAAAGTATGTCACTGGGGGTGGGTAAAGTGACCTCCTCCTAATCACATCTCCTCATGGCCTTCAGATGAAGAAGAAACTCTCAGCTCCTCCTTTACCATGTCTGCCTGGATGCTGCCATGCCTCCAGCCAACCCAATTAAATGTTGTCCTTTATAAGAGTTGTCTCAGTCATGATGGCTTTTCACATTGGTAAAACTCTAACTAAGACATATATGTTATCTTTGCGATTACTGTAACTGTTTGATTGTTGCTTTTTTGTTTCTCTGAGAAAAAAATTACATGAGGAAAACAAATTAACAAAAAAGGATTATTTTGGCTCATGGTTTTAGAAGCTATAGTTCAAGGCCCCCTGGATGTAACACTTTAGTTCAAAAAAGGAAACCAAACGGACATGGATATGGGATCATCAGCTTAGGCATGGGCAGTCTACAAAGTCACTGACTTGTCTTCTCTAAGCATCCTATTAATAATAATGTATTTGCAGCTAGAAGTGGGGCAAAGGGTATTCTTTCTTCCTCCACTATGAAATTTTTGTTTGTTTTTAGTAGATTGTTTTTTTCAGAGAGGATTTCTATGTGTAGTACTGACTGTCTGGAACTTGATCTGCAGACCAGCTAGCCCTGAGACTTACAGAGATCTGCCTGTCTCTTCTTCCTACATGCTAAGATTAAAGGCATGTGGCACCACTGCCCAGCTCACACACTAGAATTTTTAATTGTCTTGTTCTTTTGTGGATAAGCACATTTGCTATGAGTGCATGGACCAGCTATGTCCTGACCAGAGGTCAGCATTCTATAGCCTTTCCTCCTGCCTTCTATCTTTCATATTATCTAAGTCTTCCAATTCACAGTCTTTCTTGATCCTTGATATAGGTGTTTCATTTATAGCAGAGCAGATACTATTGCTTATGCTTAACATTTTAAACTGCTATAGGTCTTTGCATTAACTATACTCTCTTCAGTAAGAAACTTCACTGACTAAGGTCAAGAGCAGCAAAAATCAATAAACATAAATATTTAGAAAGTAGTTTGATAATATGACCATTTAGGAAAACAACCAATAGATTCTCCCCTAAGACCTATGACTTCCATAGTCATATTTTATGGTCATGTTTAAAATACTATGTTTGAATTCCTTTTTGTGGAGCTGGCCTCAAACCCAACCAAGAGACATGTTAAATACTGAGCAAGAAAATTCAACCTTTATCTTTCTTGGTCTGGGTGAATCACTCAATAATTTTTTTACATTTTCACAAATTTACCTATGATTTTTATTGTTTTGTTTTTATTTATGTTGAATAATATCAATCTGTGTATAAACACCACATTTTATTATCCATTTGTCAGATCTGGATATATAATATATATATATATATATATATATATATATATATATTCCATTTTATAACTATTGTCAAATGGAAATAATGATCTTTAATTATTATCAAAATAGTTCTATTAAGGTCCTACACTGTTAGTAAAAGATGCTCTTAACTTCACTGCATGGACTACTATTGTGCATTTTTTTTTTCCTTCATTTTTTTTGTCTTTTAGCCTTCCTCCCCTCCTACCTTACTTAATATGGATTAATTAATTCACTCATTCATTAACTTTAATATGTCTCTTTTTACCTACTAATAAAAGTTTGAAAATATATTTTCTTTTATGTAGTTACCCATTAGTAGCTCATTTAATTATCAGTTCATTGATTTTTTTCATCATAGCTTTGATAAAGCCTTTATAGCTTAAGCAATGATTATTAACTGAAACAACTATATCTCTCTGGAGATAGGACACATTTTAAAAAAATATTTTATCACAACCAGAAGGATGGACTCTTAAGAAAATTTAAAGAGTTCGGGTACACATCTATAAAAACAACGAAGATTTCAAAAGTTTTGCTAGCATGTATTACTAATAGCGTGTCAGCTTGAAATAGTGTACCACAAAGACAGTATTTTATTTTAAAGGAATGTAGAATTTTATTATTATTATTATTATTATTCAACTCATGTTTGCTTTTTTCCTATATATCTGGTCTATATAACCTCTAGTTCCTGGTGCTTCAGGCAATGTTAGAGGTGGGCTTCCTCTCATGGCATGGGTCTCAAGCTGGAACAGTAATTGATTGACACAATTTCTGCACCATCTTTATCCCAGAACACCATGTCATAGGTAGGACAAATTGTACGTCAATGTTTTTATCACTGGGTTTGTTTCCCAATTCCTCTACTGAAAGACTTTCCTGGTTGTAGGAGATTGCCAGTTCAGACTCAATATCCACCTTTGCTAGGAGTCTTAGCTAGGATTGCCCTCAAAGATTCCTGGGAGTTTCCATTGCAGTAGGTTTCTAGTTTGACCAAGAGGTGCCCTTATCCAGATTCTAGTTCTCTCTTCCAATATTCTCTCCCTTTGTTCTCCCTACAATGATTCTTCCTGTTCCCACATCTCCTCTTAAACTAGACCTTCCCCATCTATTGCTCCTTCACAGTGGCATTCATGTATTCCCCTGTAACTCCTTGTTACTTAGATTCTCTGGGTATGTGAATTGTAGAATGATTTTCATTTACTTTACAGTTAATATTCACTTACAGGTGAATATGTTCTATATTTGTTGTTCTAGGTCTGGATTACCTCACTCAGGATGATCTCATTTAGTTCTATTCATTTGCCTACAAATTTTATAATGATTTTGTTTTTAGCAGCTGAGTAATACTTGATTGTGTAAATGTACCACATATTTTTTATCCATTCTTTAGTTGAGAGACATCTAGATTGTTTGCAGTTCTGGCTATTACAAATAAAGCTGATACAAACATAGTTAAGCAAGTGCCCTTGTGTTATGGTGAAGCATTCTGGGTTTATCCCCAGCAGTGGTATAGCTATGATTTGAGGTGGATCAATTTCCAATTTTATGAGAAACAGCCATATTAATTTCCAAAATAGATGTACAGGTCTACACTCCCATCAGCAATGGACGAGTGTTCCTTTGCTCCAAATCCTTGCAAGCATGAGATCTCTCTTGTGTCCCTTGATCTTAGCCATTAAGACAGGTAAAAGGGGGAATCTCAGAGTCATTCTGATTTGTATTTCCCTGATGGCAAAAGGTAGGGGGAGGGCAGATGTGGGATAGGGGGTTGGTGGAAGGTAACTGGGAAATGGGATATCATTTGAGAAGTAAATGAATGAAATGATTAATAAAATAAATAAATAAATAATTTAACTTTAAAAAGGAATACAAATAAACATTTTGTTCATCAGTACAAATAAAATATATGTGTAATACTTATGCAAATTTTTATGTTCATGAATTTATGGATATATGAGATAAATAAACTTTCCTTTTTTAAAAATTCATTTTTTATTCTTTATTTTTTCCCAATGTACTTTTATACCATTTTAATTACAAGCAAGTATTAAGTTCAGTTCTAGGTTGAGGAATAGTAACAAAATAAATACAAACAGTCAAGGAACAAACAAGACAATAAACACAAATAGTCAAAGAACAAGTAAGGCATTAAACCCAATTATGTGGACATTCCCATGATCACTGTTTCTAAGGGCTTATCAGGATGACCAAAGTATCTGAGCCAACTCCCTGTCCTAGCCTAAAGTCATTTTCATGCCTGAAGCCTACTTCTTTGTTGTAGCCTAAAATTTAGATTCCTGTCTGAAATTACTTCTTTCTTCTAGCCTAATGTCAGATTCCTGACTGAAGCCCATTTCCTTGTCCTTGGCCAATGTTAGATCCTGCCAAGTAGTCCCCAAAACTCTCCACTACTCCCCATTTTTATTTCATAAACAAGACTTGGCATAGAAAATTTATGATAAATCTTTTGACATCTTCATAGAAAGCCAAAGCATGTATTGTTCTCAACTGGCTTATTACAAGTAAGATATTCACATATTTGGGGATATTATCCAAAACCTATAAATTATATGTACTGTTCAATGAAAGGTTGTTATTATATTACCTAATATGTGCATTACATCATTACTCTACTGTTAGTGCTCAAGGTTTAAAATAACATGGTCTGATATGCCCCACCCCACACCCCAAAAAAAAGTGAGAAAAAATAGTCATGGGAGGAAGATGGAGGGAGGACCTGAATGGAATTGGGGAGGAGAATAAGAGCTCAGATTCAGGAATGGGAAGACACAGGAGCGAGGCTCATAGGGCAACAAGAATGAATGGAAATCTGCAGATGCCAGGGTTGTGTGTTTGGGGATATCTCTAGGTAGTCCATGAGACTACTTAGATGGGAGGCTCCCAACAATCAATAAGAGTGACCTTAACCTAGATGCCTAACAGTGGGGACATGTAACCTGAAGAGGCCACCTTCTGTAGCCAATTCAGACCTCGGTAGAAGGATAATGAAACCAGCTCACCAGCTCACCCACAAAATTTTTGACCAAAATTAGTCCTGTCTCAGAGAAATTTTGAATGTAGTTACAATAATCTTTCAGACCATTTATATATGTCTTTGTTCTGAAGGCTGTTTCTAAATTCTATGTGACTTAGTGTTTTGAATATTATAAATATTTACTTAGTAATACATAATGTTTCATGCTTTCTTAATGCATGTGACTTACAACACATTTGTAGTAGATAGCTGGATAAGATATTTGAAAATTCTCTTTTGTTCACTACCCAATAAAGATCCAGGAAACAAGTCCAAGACACAAATTATGGCACTTTGAAAACAAAAGTGTTTTTGTATATATTTTATACCTGCATTCTTCTATTCTATCTATTCTTCTCCTCTGCTAACCATTCTTTTTTTGCATGGTTCTCTTGAATATGACTAAATCAATCACATGATTTTTGTTCAAAGTTGTGGAGCATTAATAATTACTTAAATAATAATTTTATAATAAGTAAATATTGTTCAGTCTAGTAAAAAGAATAATTTTACTTTCATATAAACTCTTGTTAAAGTAGCATGCATTTAGAAAGAAAATTGAATATATCTTTAATTTTTAATTAGAACTTTAGAAACTTGACATTTTAAAATTGAGTTATGATATTATCTATTCTCTCTCTCTCTTTCTCTCTCTTGTTTGTCTGTCTCTCTCTGCCGTGTTTTCTTATCTGGCTTTATCTGCCTATTTCCTCTTCCTGAAACAGCAGAACCTTTATTTCACTTTGTAGTCCCTTAACAGTCTCAGGTTGTCTTTATTTCTTATGTTTTTTTTTTTTTTAAATTATAGGTGATATTAAAATATCACAGTGAATTTCCAGTATATAAGAGTCATAATGTTTGATAATTACAGATAAAAGAATAAAAGGTACAGACAGAATAAAGCAAAAGAAGTTTGTTTATTTTTTTCAAAAAAATTCTTAATACTATTTACATAAAAGTATAAAAGAGAAAATTCAATTACATTTTTAAAAAATTTGAAGGATGAAACTATACTATCTAAAGTATGTTAAATCCTTTAATTCTGTAAAATTTTTACAATATGACAATGTAAATATTCACTGTTAATATCAAGCTCCTAATTTACTTAATTAAGTATGCATGTTACTCTCATTATAAAATTTGGAATTTAATAATTCAGAAGGTTTCTTCAAACTTCTTTCTGGCAAACCCTACAAGTTCATCAAAATCTTTTTTTTTTTTTCTTGAATAGTTCTATAATTTGTTTTCCCTTCAGATGCATGGGGAAGGACTCAGAGGTGATTAATGCTGGCATTAATATACATTAGTCATTGGACTGGACGATTTCCCAACTGGGCAGTGCCACATTTCCAATGTCTTCCCAATTAATGAGTGTCTAATTGACTCATCTGCAAATCTTGCAAAGCAATATTTTTACTAAGTAAATTGAACCTGCCACTGCAAAAACTCTGCAGAGCTGAGGGCATAATTAACTATTCTCAGAATACTTGATCTCAGAAGCCCCGGGATAATCAATGCTAGTTTCATTTGGAAATGGTTTTGTTGCTATAATCATGACACAGTGCTTGTGAGTTACTGATGTTTTGATGACTGTTGCTTATTTGGACTAGGGCAGAAAAGCTTTAGCTAACTCAAACTTTATAGCACAATAAATTTTACAAAGTATCTTGAGTTGAAAATTAGTCAAATGAAATGAAGCTTCAAGTACTATTTGTCTTCCAAAATATTAGTGCTTACCAAAACAAAAACAGGCTAGCTAACATTCACTCTGCAGCCATCACATGGGAAGTTACATAGTAGCTCCACTTTCTTTTAAAAATGAGAAAGTATGGGGTCTGATTACTTAACAGTCATTTTAAACTGTAGCTTTCTAGACAATTCATGCCTGGAAATTTATGAGCCTCACCAATTAATTAAGAATGAGAATTATGAATACAAAGACCATAATCACTATAATTCACATAGTTCAATAATTACAGAATCTATAAGTTAGCAAAGTGAGCATACAGAATTGAGCATCTTCCTGATCTAAGAAGAAAAGAAACAAATACCAGAAATTATAAATATAGTAAATTCATAGAATATAAAATGAATTCCAGAGTGTATGCTGCTGCATAAATATATTTTAATGTAGTAGTGATAGTAGTAGTAGCAGTAGTAATTTTTGCATTAGGTTCACATGTATAACATGTTATGTGTGGAGTTCAATATACAAGGCTAAAATCAGGTCTCTTATTATATCTTTACATAGGTTATTGGGGATCAAGCTCACTTCATCAGGATTTGCAGCAAATATTTACATGCTCAATGCAACCTGACCTGGCTTTAAATCTTTAAATATTTAAAACAAGAGTTTGGGAATCCTAACTCTGTTTAGTTTCAGAATAAATATATATATTCACACACAGACACACACATACACATCACACACACACACACACACACAACACACACACTCACAGACAACAAAATGTTAAAAAATAAAAGCCAAATGGAAGTCATTTGCATGTATGTATATATACTCAAAAAATTAAGTATATCCATTAACAATGCAAAAACACAGGGTGTTACAGTATTTAGCATGCAGATTTATTTCCTAGTTAGTCAAATGTATGACTTTTAATGTACTAAGTGACATCAAGATATCTACTAAACAAGTAAGAAATATAAAGAATTAAAGTAAAATTTTGTATGTCTCAGTGGACAGATACACAGACTGAGAACAACCTTTAGGACTGCAACAGAACATTTCTGGGAATCAAATAAATTAATGAAATTTCTAAATAATGAATAGCCAACCTGAAAGAGCTTCATGGAAGTGTGTTCTTGTACTACTTTGTCTTAGGCACTGGGATGGATAGTATCCATATAGTATCAAAGTCTCCAAACCTGAATTAGATTTATTACTATGCTTGTTCATAATTAAAGAATGAATGCAAGAGAATCAGAGAAACTGTCATTTACATTTACAACCTCAAAGTAGACATTTATTTCAACAAATGCGCATGTTTAACACCGAGTGTGAGAAAAATGTTTCTGACTGTATGTAAGAGTAGAGATATCCTGTTCTGCACTGTGTACACACCACTTATTTAACTCTTCAGTATGATAGCTATGAATGCAGAATCCTTGCAATATTAGCATTTGCATGGTTTATTAATGGTGTATCTTGAACATTTTATTATCTTCATTCACGATTGTTTTGGTCAAAATAAATATTTGCCATACTTGAATGTTTGAGCATTATACTGCAAAATAAATAAAGCTCTTGCAATACTGCATGATAACTATCTTCATTATTCTAAAATTTCATAACATTTAAATTTAGAAACTAATTATAATTAATATCAGGTGAGTACCACTGTATGGAAAGTTTAATATAGCATAGCCATTCAATTATTTCAACTATTCATGAATAAAAACACTGCACGAGTCTAGGTATACTTTAGATATATTTTCAAGAGACATTTATGGGTGTGCTCAAATTTTCTAAAGTATATGTTAAATTCAATCTCCACATATCAGTTTTATTTTTTAGGAGCACTGAATATTGAACATCTTGCTCTATATCTTATATACTTTACTATTCTAGAAGCTAAGAATAGGACAAATATTCCATAGTGATGAGCAAAAGCTGTCTCAATAAAATTCTTCTCCTGTCTGAGATCCATAATCCTCTGCCATGTTTTAAATAAACTATCAATAAACACCACATCAAAGACTTTGATCAGAGATTAAAACAAAACTTTTAAGAGCTTGTTTTTCTTTTAAGAAACAAACTTGAATTTTTGCAGACAAAACACAGTTGGCTACAGTTTTCAAATTTGGCCTTACCGTCTGAAGCTATTTATATATTTTGGAAAATGGGAGAAATATTTTTTTTTAAAATCAAACTGAGGCAAAGGCAATGAGATAGGACAAAGCCATGTTCAGAATATGGTATTCTGCAAGGTGAGGCTGTGGATTGCAGCACAGTTCAGTTTTCCTTTAAGCAATTCATTTCTGCCAGCACTCTGTTTTGTGCTAAGGACTTTAAGAGCTAATTAAAGCCATATTGAATGGTTTGGACAAAAACTATACAAAGATTATTTTATTTTATTTTATGTGTGTTCTAAAGTTTAAATTTTTCCAGAAAGAGAAAGCTTTACCTCACAACTTACCTTGCTCTGACATTTTGTCTTACAAGATACAATAAAATAATAACAAACAACACAAAAGAACAACAACAACAAACCTAACTAACTAACCAAAAAGACTGGATCTAAAATAAAAAAAAAAAAAATCAGACAGATAGTCCTACAATTTAAATTTCCTAAAATATGTTTGTAAACAAAAAAAGCATGAGTTCTATTAAATTTCAACAAGAAGCTGGTGTCGTTATATACCTTTTATAATCATTTAAGAATTACTTTAGCAGTCCCCTGTGCTTCAGTTTTCGTTCCACAACTCTATATGCAATCCTGGATCTGTACTCCAGCTACCAGGATACGGCTCTCCCTGCTTCCCTGGAGGCATGGTGCCACCCAGGACAGGCAGAGACCTGCTGGCATCAGGGACTTTGAGTTATACCTGTAATCCCAGCGTCCTGTTACCACCAGGGACAACCATCCCAGCCAACATTGGGACAATCAGATAGCTAATGGTCGCATAAGAGCAAAGTCAACAAAAGCCAGGGTAATATGGCATCATCATAATAAAGCTCTTCTACTACACCAAGTCCTGGCTATCCTAACACACTTGAATAGCAAGATAATGACCTTAATATAATTTTATAAATATTACAGAGACTTTAAAGAGGAAATGAGTAAATCTCTTAAAGAAATACAGGAAAATACAATCAAACACGTGAAAGAAATGAGTAAAACTGTTCAAGACCTGAAAATGCAAATAGAAGTGGTAAAGAAACACAAACTGAGGCAACACTGAAGATGGAAAACCTAGGAAAAAGAGCAGGAACTACAGACTCTAGCATCACCAACAGAATACAGGTGATGGAAGAGGCATAGAAGACACTACAGAAGAAACTGATACAAAAGTCAAAGAAAGGCCAAATCTAAAAAGTGCCTAACAAAAACCTTCAGAAATTTTGGGACACAATGGAAAGACCAATCTAACAATAGGAATAGAAGGAGAGGATTCCTAGTACAAAGGCCTAGAAAACATCCTCAACAAAAATGTAAATAAATAAATAAGATAAAATTTCCATAATTGAAAGAAAGAGAGGCTATAAAACAGAGGAACTTTGAAAACATCAAATAAATTGACAAGAAAGAAAAATCCTCCTGCTACATAATAATCACAACACTAAATTTATAGAAAAAAGAAAATGTTAAAAACTGCAAGGAAAAGATACTAAGTGACATATGAAGACAGACTTGAGAGAATTACATGTGACTTCTCAACAGAGACTCTACAGGCCAGGATGACCTGGACAGATGTTTTACAGACTTTAATAGATCACAGATGTCATACCCTGCAAAACTTTCAATCACCATAGATGGAGTAAAAAAGATACTTCATGACAAAACTAAAGTTAAAGAGTATCTTTCCACCAATCCAGATCTATAGAGGATACTAGAAGAAAAAACTCTAAGGATGCTAAAACCAATACATAAAAAATGAATAATTTCACACCAGCAAAACCAAAGAAGAGAATCACACACACAGACACACACACACACACACACACACCACCACACACACACACACACACACAGTACCACTACCAACGTTAAAATAACAGGAACTAACAATCATTGATCATTAATATCTCTCAGCATCAATGGACTCAATTCACCAATAAAACAACACAGGCTAACAGAATAAATGTATAAATGGGATCCATCATTCTGCTGTATACAAGAAACATATCTCAGAAACAAAGATAGATACTATCTCATGGTAAAGGGCTGAAAAAAGGTTTTTCAAGCAAGGGGACCCTAGAAACAAACTGGAGTAGTCATTCTAATATCTAATAAAATAGACGTTCAACCAAAATAATCAAAGAAGATGGAAAAGACACTTTATACTCTTAAAAGGAAAAATTCATTAGGATGACATTACAATTCTGAACATCTATGCCTTAAATCCAAGGGCACCTACATTTGTAAAAGAAACATTACTAAAGCATAAATCACACATTCAATGCCACACATTAATAGTGGGAGACTTGAACACATGACTCTCACCAATAAATAGCTCATATAAACAGAAACTAAACAGAGAAATAATGAAATCATTATTTTCATACAGAAAGCCTACAAACTCATGGAAATGGAACAACTCCACCCTCAATGACCACTGGACCAAAGAAAAAACAAAGAAATCAAAGACTTTCTAGAATTCAATGAAAATAACAAAACTTATGGAACACAATCAAAGCAGTTCTAAGAGGAAAGCTCATAGCACTGTTTCTTCATATAGAAATTGGAGACTTCTCATATTAAAGATTTAAAAGTACACCTCAAAGATCTAGGGGAAAAATGATGTAAAGGCACCAAAGAGGATATATGTCAGATAATAGTCAAACTCAGATGTTGTAATCAATCAATTAGAAACAAAGGGAGCATTACAAAGAATGGAGAAAACTAGGAGCTAGTTATTTGGAAAATTAACAAGATAAACAAATCCTTAGCAGAATTAACTAAAAGGCAGAGTGACAGTATCCAAATTAACAAAATCTGAAATGAAAAGCAGATATAATGACAGTGACTGAGGAAATTTAAAAAAGAAAAGAAAAGAAAATCAATAGGTCTTATTAAACTACCTGTACTCCTCAAAATTAGAAAATCTAAAGGAAATGAATTAACACAGATAACAATTGCCAAAGTTAAATCAAAATCGGTAAACTATTTAAAAGTCCTAAAACCCCTAAGAAGAGAGAATCAGTCATTAAAAATCTCCTACCCCTGAATGTGATTATTTCCTGCCCTCTACTCCTCTTGGGTGTGTTTGCTTCTTTTTGTTCTAGGCTTTCAGATGTGCTGTTAAGTTTCTAGCGTGGGATCTCTCCAATTTCTTTAGGAGGGCACTTAGTGCTATGAGTTAGCACTGCTTTCCTTGTGTCCCATAAGTTTGGGCATGCTGCAGTCATCATTTTCACTGAATTCCAGGAAGTCTTTAATTTCTTTCTGTATTTCTTCCCTAAGTTATTAAGTAGAGATTTGTTCCAGGAGTATGTAGAGAAGAGACGGAAGGAAACATGGTCCAATGACCAGCCCAACTTGGGATCCATCTCATAAGGGTAGCACCAAGGCCTGACACTATTACTGGTGCTATGATCTGCTTACAGATGGGATCAAGGTATGGTTGTTCTTTGAGAGGCCCTAGCAGCAGATACTTAAACCCAACATTGGACTGAAGCTTGGGACTACTACAGTTGAATTAGGGGAATAATTGAAGAAGCTGAAAGGAAGAGCAACCCCGTGGGCAGACCAGCAGACTCAACTAACCCAGACCTCAGGGATCTCCCAGAGACTGAGCCACCAATCAGAACAGGTTAGTCCGATTCTACTGGTACATATGTAGCAGAGGTCTGGCTAGTTTGACTGCAGTGGAAGAAGATAATCTTAATCCTCCAGAGACATGAGGCCACAGGGAAAGGGGGAGCCTGGTAGACAGGCTCCCTCTAAGAGGCAAGGGGAAGAAGGATTGGAGTAGGAATTGTGGGAGGGAGTGATGAGGCGGGACAACAACTGGAATGTAAATGAATAAACTAACAATAAAAAAAAGGACAATTGTTTAATAGTTGTGTGTTTAGAAATAAGAACTTCCCTTACTTGCTGATTTTTGAAGAATTAAGGGGTAATAAATATATGTCTTCAGCTCAATCATGTAGCATGTAGTTGAATTGTTGCCTGTCTTGAGCCCTGACTCTTATCTGTCACGAGCAGGTTGTGATAAGGTTTTAGTATTCCCACAGGGAGAGAAGCGACAGGTCCTTCTCCACTCAGGATCCTATGCTGGATTTGACTGTGAGGTTATCATTTCCATGAGAGGGGAGAGAATACTCCAGAGACAGAGGTTTTGCATTCAATTGCTCTTTAATGGTGAACAGCAGACAACATATTATCACCAATGCTAAGGCTATTGCCACAATGAGGTATTGCCACATTTCCTATGCATTGCCTCTAACAATATTGACACAATGAGCACAAATAATAAATTGCTAATTACCAAAGAAATAAGCATAGCAATAAATACATCATTCAGTCATGGATTATATGACCTGAGTCCTCATGATGGTCTTGGTTACAGGTCCGGAGTCCCAGTGAAGGCCGGATCAGGCTGCAGCTTCCAGGTAGTTGAATTGCTAATTTGACTTCATAGGTGCTTGACCATGAAGTTGGAGGCTTCAGTCTCTGTTGTCTCTTTGATAGTCAGGTGTTGAGGAGGCTTGTTCGGAGGATCATGTTAAGCAGCCACAGCTACCAATGTGATGATGTGCTCTGGTTGGGCTCCTCTTTTATGTTTGATTTAACGTTCCTGCTGACATGCGTGGCTGAGAGCCACTCTTGTCTGGTTATCACCGGGCCCTGATTTCATTACAGCTGGTTATCACAGCACTTTAAAACTACTTCACTTCAAGACTTGTCTCTACAAGTTTCCTATAACAAAATGGAGTCGGACCTGTTAGGGGCCTGCCCCTTACATTGCCAAACACTGAAGAATCTGAGGGTGCTACTCATCAGCACTGATTGTGGCTCTCAGACTTTAATCCTGTGGTAAGAATAAGCAGTTGTAGGAAACTAAACCTGGTAGTAACTCCGAATTGGGACATCCCATTCTTAAAGGAAAACATTCATAAAAGGTAGGTGTTCCAGGCTTTGGCTATCTTATATTTTGCTTAAGAAAACACATAATCATCTATCACCACATGTTTTTTCTTAGCCTGTCTTCCTTTGTCTTCATTGCTCACCTTATGTACCTGGTATTAACAGAGGTACCTGGGAGTAAGTCTTGTCAATTTTCATCACTTTTATAGAAATATCAGCCTATTAGGACCATATTGCAGTGACCATTATATTCAAAGAACATTGAACAAATTGTGTAAATTTCAAGTGACCAGGGAGGTTGTGAATTTTATATTTTGATTTAAAGACGGTTTTAATGTTCACTCTACACTGTGTGGAGGGAATACTGAATACAACTGTTGAATGTATAATTAGTCTGATATGTTGTAGATTTTAAATGCTGGACTTCACAAATCTGCAAGAGTGTTCTGAATTCCATGAATAATACTTTTAGTTTCTAAAGTCTAGGAAACTGATATACCATGAAAAATATATTCATGAAATCAAAGTGTATCTTTAAGAGTAATATATGTACTTTGAAAAATGTTTTCTAAAAATGTCTCAAATTAATGTTAAGTGCACTATATTTTCTGAGTAATGATCAAAGCAAGAATATTTGGTAACTTGTTAAATGACATTAAAATGAAATATGATATTTTATATTTTTTAATGTTTATCCACAAAAGGAATCAAAGATAGTGAATATTATTTGCAGGCAATGAAAATTAGAACATGAAAATTTTAAGGCTCTTATAAAATGCATTTAATTATGATCTTATAAGGCAAATAGATTCAATTATACTGCTCTTAAATGAATCCCTTGTCTATTCATTTATTTCTTCACCATGTTTCAATTTAAAAGCAATAGACTGTCAGTAACTTCCCCTTCAGTGTATTTCAGCAATCTTGATCATGCTTATAACACTTATACTAGAATTTGTAAAAGCAAAAGACAAATCTAGTTTTAAAAGAAAATTCAAATAGCTAGATTATTTCAGAATATTCTATTAATAGGATAGTAGAAATAACAGGTTTTGAATATTAGAATATCAATTTGCAAGTCAGAACTTCAAATCATCACTTATTTCTATTTTTAGTCTATATCTTCTCTAAAGTCTGAAACAAAAATGTTAATGCACTTTTAAAGGTTAATAGTTGCCTAAGTGGTCCATAAAATAGAAGCTTAAACATAGCTGCTTGCAAAATTTAATGAGAGGGCAGACATTAGTTCACCTTGTCTTTTTATCTTTCTTAGTTTTGTCGTCTGGAGACCTGTGAGTGCCCGCAGATGATTATATCAATTGCAGGATTAGGTAGGATAGGCTCAGAGCAGCTTAAATGGTTCAACATCTGTGCACTTGAGGCTCCATGACACAGTATGTGGGATATATTCAGAGGACAAAAGCATATTCCAGAGGTCTATGCTCTCATCAGAGCACAATGATTGCTTTAGACATTTGATACCAGCAACACCACTTGAATTCACACATGTCAGTCAAAGCTACTATATTCATTAGGAACTGTGATATGAGGAAACCAAATGTGTGTTTTTCTTTATATTCAAGTACTGCAGACATCTGAGCTTACCAACGTATATTAATCAAAGCAACAAGCTCTGGATAAATGCTTTAAAATATATGTATGTCCAAATTCTGCCTAAAATATTTCCTGCACTTGTTTTTTATTTCACCTTGTAATAAAATGCTAAGATTAAAAATTTTCAGTTTGAGTATAGACTGCTCAGAAGTCTGCACAGTGACCTCAATGTCAGTAGAACTGGAAACTTTAAAATAGCACTATTGGACAATTTGCTAGATTTAGAAGTCAGAGAAGCAGTTTTCCCTTTCTCTGATTCTCTATGCTTACACTGACTACATGAATGTGTATAGCTTTGAGAATGTTTGAATTGTCTACTTATTTGGAGTTGAGGCTTTCATAGACAGTCTGCATTTGATCTAAGAAACAAACAGAAATTTTCAAGGTTTTAAATTATGTTGGATTTACAGAAGAAGGTTAGGAAGAGTCAATACAGTCATCTTTTGGATAGAGCCTATCTTTTAAAGTGCAAGATAATCCATCCTCAATGAAGAAAACAGAGAAACACAGATGGCCCAGTGCTTCACAGCATGAGGGAGTCTCTTGATTTCTCAAAAAACTGAAAATCACACAGTGCCCCAGGAACCTTGGACTCAAACCTTAGAATCTCATGATTAATGCATATCAAGGCAGTTAGACCAGACAAACTCCATAATTCCCTGCACATGAGTCTTGTCTGTATATTAAATGAGATACAAGGTGTCCAGAACAATTTCTGGAGTATAAATTTGTGATCTTCATAAAATCATATATACTTTACAATGATTATGAACATTTATGACATATATTTATAGCTGAAACCTTGACATACATGAATAAATGTTTATAATCTAGGATATTTTCAGTAAGGAAAAATAGAACACCCCTTGATATAAACAATTGTTCTGATCACCTGATATAAACAATTGTTTAGAACAATTGTTCTAAACATCTCAAATTTCAAACTTTAACTCTGGTGGAGAACATATCAATGAAATTTTTGTCTTCTAGTTGCTTTCTTTTTCTACGAGTCTCTAAGGTGTTTGGTATTCACTAGTAATTCAGAAATCCGTAAAATTTTGTAATTATTATATATAGATCTGGGCTGTCCATCTCTGTGATATTCTGCCTTGTGCTGTTCCTCACTCATCAATTTCCCAGCAGGACTCATTCTCTACAGAATTTACAGTGTGTTTGTATTCAAACAGTCTTGGGCACACTTGTGTTTTCTTGGTTCTCAATTAAACTAGCTTTATATGGATTAAAAAATTATTATTCAGATATGCAGTGTTGCTGAACTGATCCTTCTTAAAATCATGCGATATGCTGAAGTAACTTTATTTGATTAATTCTACTTTAATAATTTTACTGATATTCAGAATTGTTTGTAGAAAGCAAATACATTAATAATTAATATGCTTGAAATTAAATTACTTCATAATTCTCATTACTTTTGGTAATATATTTCAGTAAATTTTGAGCTTCATTTTCTTCATATTAGGAAAACCTTCTGAAAATAACTATATACCATTGATATAACTAACTCAATTGAAAATGCTATCTGTCTGCATATCAGAACTGTATTCCTTAGTGTTTGAAGCTTCTGCTATAATTCATTTTCATCACCATAAGTATTAAACTTGATGGATGCTCTAGAAACAAACTATTTCAAATCACAAGCAGTTCAATAATTTCCAAAGCAAAATCTCATTAAAAGTTCCTGCTTTAATACACAACCTTTAATTGATGATATAAGATATTCTACATTCCTTTCAGTTGAAGCTGTCATTCCTAGAGAAAATTAATCCACAGAGTTGAGCTGTTTTACGTGGAAGCTGAAATGGAATGGGGAATATCTGCATCATTCCAATGTTGTGAACCTTCAGGACTCAGCAGAAAACTAGTACAAAGGCACTGTTCACCATTATAGTACACAGGCCAATTGATATGTATCTCTGGACAATCCAAAATTTCCTCAGCCTAATGTATTCAGTCATTATAGTCTATTTACATACTAGCATTATGAGTTCTGCAGCTCAAGAGTTATGCAACTTTTTAGAGTCTTCATAATCAGAAAATGATGAAGGTGTAAATAATCTCATGGCTAATTTCCAGGTATGTAGATGATGTCAGTATGAAAAAACTAAATCACCTGCTAAGAGGAACAATATGGTTCCCATTGCTTGGGTTTTTTTAAATAATTTATTTATTCACTTTCCATTCTGATTTCAAAGCCCCGTTCTCCCAGTCCCCCATTCACACAGCCCTTTCCCAAATTCCCATCCCCTTCTACTTTAAAAAGGGAGGAATTAGAGAGAAGACTGAAGGAGCTCTAGGGGCTTGCAGCCCCCTGGGGAGAGCAACAATACCAACCAACCAGAGCTTTCCCAGGGTTTAAACTGCCAGCCTGGGAACATACCTGGAGGGACCCATGGCTCCAGCTGTATATGTAGTGGAGGATGGCCTTGTTGGGCATCTGGGAGAGAGGAGATCCTTGGTCCTGTGAAGGTTGGATGCCCAGTGTAGGAGAATTCAAGAACCAGAGGCAGGAGAGGGTTCATGGTGGGAGCACACCGTTATAGAAGCAGGATGAAGGGGGATGGGATAGGGTTTTCTGGGGTGGAGGGAGATAACATCTGAAATGTAAATAAATAAAATATTCAATTTAAAAAAAAGAAGTGTGAAGCTGTCCCTGGTTAACAACCCACCCTGGTACATCAAGATGCAGGATTAGGCACTCCCACCCCAACTGAGACCAGACAAGGCAGCCCAGTTAGGGGAACAGGATACATAAGCAACAGTTTCAGGGACAGTCCTGACTCCAATTGTTTGGGTACCTGCATGAAGACTAAGCTGATACATATGTGGTGGGGGATGCGCTAGGTCCAGCCCATGTTTGCTCATTGGTTGGCGATTCAGTCTCTGGGATCTCCCAAGGGTCCAGGTTGTTGACCCTTTTGATCTTCCTGTGGAGTATCTGTCCTCTTTGGTTCCTTCAATCCTTCCCCCGACTCTTCCACAAGACTCCTTGAGCTCCATCTAATGTTTGTCTGTGGTTTTCTGAATCTGTTTCTGTCAGCTGCTGGGTGGATCTTCTCAGAGGACAATAATGCTAGGCTCCTGTCTGCAAGCATAACAGAGTAACCTCATCCCCTATCTCTGTCCAAGTGAATCAAAGACCTCAACATAAAACCAGATACACTAAATTTAATAGAAGAGAAAGTGGAGAATAGCCTTGAACATATTGGTGCCTGAGACCTCTTGAACCGAACACCAATATCTCAGGCTCTAAGATCAACAATTAATAAATGGGATCTCATGAAGCTGAAAAGTCACTGTAAGGCTAAGGGTACTAGCAATAGAACAAAGCAGCAGAATTTCTTTACTTTGTAGCAATGATCCATTGGGCTTGACTGTTGGCTGCTAAGGCATCTCACTTCAGGCTTGTTTCTGGACTGCCCCACTGGTACATCCTCATCTCTGCAATGTTTTATCAATGCTTCCCCTGGGTTCTTTACTCTTCTTCCAAGTCTTCTATCTTTTAACAATCTCATTTATCCACATGAAATACAGTCTGTGCTCTTTTTACTTGAAAAAATAAATACCATTTCTGGACTCTATTTCTGAACTCCTCTTCCAGCTTACGGATGAAAGGTACTGGCACCATCAACAAATATCTATCAAGGACTGTCTAGGTCAGAGGTTCTCAACCTGTGGGTCATGACCCCGACAAGGGCCACATAGTAAATATTCTGCATATGAGATATTTATATTATGATCCATAGCAATAGCAAAAATGTAGTTATAGGCAGAAAAGCAACAATTTTATGGTTAAGCGTTACCAGAGCACAAGGAACTATATTAAAGGGTCTCAGCATTAGGAAGGTAGAAAACCACTGGTCTAGGTTCCCGATCTTGAATAACTTGCTCCAAATGTGAGTCAGTTATGAAGTATTTCTATGACACTAAATAAGAGACAAATATATTGTTCTTCCTTAGGTCAAAAGGCTAAGCATATCACAATGCTTCTCCTAATTGTACATGATATGCATTCCTACATAAAATTTCACTAGCTCATGAGTCAACATGAAGTCCATCTCCAGTCACTTCACATTAATTTAAGAACCTTGTCTGAGACAGTACTTTTCTTTTCTTTACCATGGATTAATTGAGGCTAAGGTGGCTTCTGCTGTTTTCTATTTTGGGGACTGGTTTCCATGGTTTAATCAGAGGCATCCTGTTAACAGGCAACAGTGATTTGTTCTACACTGCTAAAGTCTTTCCATCTCACCTAGAGAAAAAACAATCCAGTTACATACTGTTTTCGTACTGGTCAGTATATTACACATGAGGAGCTCAGGGGAACAGCCATTCTGTTATCAGCAAGAGAAGCATTTCTGGCTGAGCATATGATAAGTACAAAAGCCTTGACATAGATCCCCCCTCTGCAAATGTAAAATTAAATAAAACCAGCATATCAATTCAACTCATACAGACCTATTCTTCAACTCCTATTTACTGACCTTCACCAAATTTCAGATGCAGTAAATTGAGCAAGAAGTCAAGAACCACTAGCATAACCTTTTTGAATTCCCACATTAATAAATACCTTTGAGTATTTTCTTTGAGCCAATTTCAGTGAAATGGTTTAAATGTTATATATGGGGCTCTGAACAAAAGAGAAAAAAGCTCTTGTTGCTATGGAGCCCACATTTCAGTGACTTGCAAACACACCTGAATCAAATTAATTGAGAACTCTGGACAAGGAGTGTGAACAGTGTGGGTGTTGGTGCAAATTGTGGTGGAGGGAACACTTGAACCTAGGTTCATATGAGTCCAAATTCCAAGGGTTTGTAACCTTTTGATGCTGTTCTCTGTCTATACTTCCCTGACTTCTTCAGAATTGCCTGAATACAGTAAAGCAGAAGTTAAATAAACATTTGCTCATTAAATTTAACCCTACCTATCAAAAGGCTTAAGTATGGAGAAGAGAAGAACTAGAAGGCAGCCTTAATGAGCAGACATGAGGATGACACCAGCAATTCCTAAAGAGAAGCAAAGGAAATCTACTGTCCTTTTCATTAAACAAACAAACAAACAAACAAACAAACAAAAAACAAAAAACATTCCCTACAGGAACTGCTGTGAATTTTTCTGCATTTCCATGGCTTGAGTCACTAAAAGGTTTTGATCAAAAGGTAAATTCACGTATGTCTCATACTTGTAAAACTGATTTTTATATTTTAAAAGTAATACATTACATGTTACTTTAAAAGATCTATTTATTAAACCACCACGGGAGAATACATTGATAAAAATAAGATAGCCTTTTTAAAATTTATGCATTATACATACAAAAATATTTCAAATTTAACATGCTAAATTTAATATACATTTATACAATAATCTGTATGTATTTACAGATAAATGTAACAAATATATAAAATATTTTGTGAATCACATTTATCCTTTTTTTAGAAGCTAATGGATGTATAATAATCCATTTTCTACTTATATCACACTATTATCTACACCATTTATTTATTTGAATATTTTTTTCACCTTTCAGAGGGACAGATCCATATCTTTCAATTTGGTTCAATTTATTATGTTGTTGAACACTGACTGCAGGGAATTTTTAAACATAAGTAGAATTTCATGGCCTCACTAAGAAAAAAGCAAATGAAATTGATTTGGTTGCAACCAAAGCTTGGAATTTTTAAGAGTTCATTGGGTGTTTCTAAACCGCAAGTAAAAGCGTGTATCTCTCCATGCTGGATTATTCATTTACTAACACCTCTTTCACTTCATTCTCTCTCTCGTTTCCCAGCTGCTTTTTGATGCTGCATATATACACTTTGTAATCATCCTTTCTACTTTATAATGTTATCTCCATATTATTACTTCAAGGAACTACTACAGTGCGAGATCCTGCATTAAGGGTAGAATCTGGATCCAAGCTTGTGTTCCTCACAGTAAATCTCTCCATTTATTTAGATCAAATATTAAGCAGAGCCCAAGATTTAAGACATAGAATTTTGGTATTTTAAACAGAGTCTTAGAACAGTTTGTCTCTATCCATTCCTTACTTAGCACCTGTTTTCTTTTTTATTGATTTATCCTGTTAAACTACAGCAAAAGAATTAAAATACAATATTCTATCTTATTTGTACTCAAAATATACTTGTACATAGACATCAATTATCAATCTGAATTTCAGACACTGAAGGGAACTAAAATATATCTTCCTGGTCATACAAGAATAAAACATTTAATATAAATGAATACAAACTCACCTCTTTTCTTTCTAAAGCTAAACTCTTCCCATTTTATAACACAATGTGAGATTGTCCAGGATTCCTGTAATATTGAGCTACCAGGCAAAGGTCCCCTTTTTTCACCTTAATATCTACATATTTAGAGAATCATCTCACAGTGAGTAAATGGAAGGCTTAATGATAAAGTAAGCATGCAGGGTAATGGTACATAAAAACTTAGAACAGAGACATCAGTTCTTGAGTCAATTATTTATAGTATTTTGATAACTTCAGTTAATTGTGTTGAATTAAGAAAATATTACACCACCATTTAAAATGGAATCTGGCAGGGGATGTATAATATTTGTACGTGTAGAAAATTTGCCTAGCATGCACAAATCCATTGAACAAATGTTCAATAACAAACACCACATTGACCTGAGTGGTATCCTATGACTGTGGTCAGAGCAATTGGGAGGTGCAAACAGTAGGCAAGGTCTAAATTGTTTCTCGGCTACATAGTGATGATGTTAGATGGGCATATGTAACATTTCTCAAATCACTATGAGTACCCAATGAATCTCGGTGAAATCAAATCTACTTTAGATTACATGGTCTATCTTTGGAATTGCATAATCTAAATACTATTTTGTACACTTTTTTTTTTTTTTTTTTTTTTAGAGCTGCTCCTTTGGAAATCTACCACTAAATATAAAAATAAAAAAAGCATTTGTAAACACAGAAGGATATATATACGAGAAAATAGATTGAGCAATTGGAAAACTAAAGGCTTTCTTTAAAAAAATATATCTGGCAATTAAAATGCCGCACAATCATCACTGTGTGTGGAAATATAATCGTGTTATGAACATTTATTTCTGAAATGTTTTCTTATGTTTAAAATATTTATTTGAAAAGTACTTATCCTTATTAAAATGCATAGACTATAACTGTAAACACTGTGTGAGATACAGCTGAAGTGGTAGAAAGCACAGAGTTGGAATTTGGAAAATGTTCTCTAAAGTCATGTGTTAATAAACTCACTTTTAGAAAACAGTAGTGTAATAGGCACAGGATTTAAAAGTATGAGTAATGCAAGTTTCCTGAGGCAAATTACAAACAAAATGTCCTCATAGTTAGATATTGTGTTAGCAGTCTTTGTTTGAAATTAATAGCAATCATAGTCAAATGAATGTAGTCCTCAAGTGTTAAGAGAACCTGGTTGAATCATCTCCAAAAGTATTTCAGAAACTCTGTGCCTGATTCAGAACATAAAAGTTATAGTTATCAGAGTCCTGATATTTAGAGACTGTAAGATTTAGGAATAATGTCAGCAGCCTGTAAACCTACACTGCAGGGGTAAGCTCACTCCAGGCACCTGGACCAGATTATCTGAGACATTGCACTTTTACAGTTAGAAAATTTAACAATATATGTATGTAACTGAAGCAGGAGCTAAGGTGGGAGGAGTTAGGAGAGGAAGAGGAAAAGTGTAGTAGAAAAAATTATTTAAATCCCAAATAAGATCTCCTACCTGAAGGAGACCAGTAAAGGAAGACACAACTCAATAATTATGATATAAATAGCATGCCTAGATTGGGAAGATTTACCACTACACTACTCTATTCCCCTGCTATGAGATCCCTTATAACTTGTGGTTTTTACAGGCTGCTGGCTTGTCCAGCTCTGGCTCCTCCATAGTCAGCTTCCTTCTACTTCCTGGCTTCCTTCTGCTTCTGCTTCTCCCGTTGACTACCTCTGCTTCTGCTTCTGCTCTGCCTTTTATATCGAATTCCTCTCACTCTCTCCTCCCCTAAGCCTTTTTCTCCGCCTCCCATTCTACTGCCCAATCTCTGGCTCTAGCCTTTATTTTATAGGTTTTAATTGGACAGAAGGTTTACAAGACATCACCTGTGTACAGATTCAATTATCCTTTGCAGCCCCTCCCAGGAGGGTGGAACTAGGATCAAAATACAAGGCTGGGGCTCTCCACTGGGAACTAGGATCAAAATACAAGGCTGAGGCTATCCACAACAGAAAAGGAAGAGGAGGAGTTAGGAGAGTAAGAGAAAAAAGGAAGAGAGGGGTGAGAGAGGGCAGAGACATAGGAGGATGGAGAACCACACAGGTATGAAGAGCACTCGTGGTGAACAAGTTATAAACTTATAATTATGCTAGCTAATTGGGATACAACTCTCTTTGTATGGGCATCTTGTTATTAATCATTATCAAATATATAAAGCCTTTGATTAATCTATAATAATTAGAGTCTCATTCTCTTACTGGGACTGCATGGATGACAGAATAGTCTGGGCAATGCCCTGCTTTGCGGAGACAGCATAGAAAATTGGCAGAGCCATCTCTCACGCTAGCATCTAGTGGATGGCAGGGCTGGTGTTTCTGGTGTTTCCGGTTCTAGCTTAATCATGCACTTGGCCTTAGGCTGAAAAACATGGTGGCTGGGCTAGGCAGAGCTTAGATAGTCAGCCTAAGTCAGAGGCCATTTTAAATAATTACTTCAACATGTAACTTAGTTGGTTCCATTTTCTATAGTTGGTCCCAGTCTGTCGAGAAAAGAATCAAAAGATTTACACATAATCATGATCAGAATAATATACATATCAAGCTATTTTATGATTGCAATAATTGTACTTAATGAGTCTTAGGTTTTCTAGGCACTTTCTTTTTGATTCCATAGTGCTTTATGTGTGTAATTATGTAAAATTTTATGGATAATATGAAACTCATAATACATAAAACTTACATATGACAATGAAGATTTACAAGATTTATAACAGACACTGACATACTATAGGTTCCTAGCTGTAGTAGAAGTTGTGTGACAATTTGTAGTAGGAATTATTTAACCGCCAATTTGCTCTCTGTAAGTCTCCTGCCCGATCGAGACAAGTCAAAGGAAGACACAACTCAATAACTATTGGTATAAATTGCATGCCTGGATTGGGCAGATTTACTGCTACACTACTCTAATCCCCAGCTATGAGATCTCTTATAACTTGCGGTTATCCCGGGCCATGTCCTTGGCTTCCTTCTATCTCTGGCTTCCTTCTGCCTGCTTCCTCCAGCTTCTCTGCCTCTCTCTTGCATCTCCCGATGACTCCCTTCTCTTCTGCTTCTGCTCTGCCTTTTATATCGAATTCTTCTCACTCTCTCCTCCCTAAGCCTTTTTCTCCGCCTCCCCTTCAACTGCCCAATCTCTAGCTCTAGCCTTTATTTTACAGGTTTTAATTGGACAGAAGGTTTACAAGATGTCGTCTGTGTACAGATTTGATCATCCTCTGCAGCACCTCCCAGAACGGTGGAACTAGGATCAAAATACAAGGTTGGGGCTATCCACAACACCTAGCTTTCACCTGTACATCTTGATTACTAACTTCAAGATCCCTTCATTAAATGCATGCTATTTAGGACTGGACATTATTCTAGGAATGTTCATAATTTATACACAGTAACTTAGTATTTGCTGGTTTATTCTAAACCAAGTGTTTAGTGATGGACCCTACTGGGTTAACAACACAATTAAACATTAAATAATATACACAAAATTCAAATGAGCAGTTCTGTGATGACTAACCATTTTAGAAATGCTGTACTTATGAAATGGTATTTATTTATAAATATGTAGTTATAGAAAATAATTAGACATCTATAATGGGAAAGGAACAGAATTTTATGTTACTGGCTTATTTTCCAATTGCTTGAATAATATTATAGGACTTCAAAAAACACTAAACAAGCTATTTATACATACTAAAGCCACATTTATGTTCCGACTCTTAAAATATACTGAAGGACAGCATTTGTTTGTCACATGTAAAGAATTTCATTCATTTTAAAAGCAGAATAGTGGGTATTTCACATGATTTGGATTTAAAATGTTTGGCTGAAATTAAAATTGGATATTTGACATTCCTTCAAGCAATATTAAAATCAACATACACCATGTTTTAAAAGCTTTTTTTGTCAGATTATCAGTTTCTTGGGGGACATTTCTATAATCATTATTTCTAAAATACCTAGGAATATTCTTTAAATCTTTTCCATATAATAGATTCTGTTCTAAAGTGTTACTTTGGTATTGATAAACAACCACAGAGTCTTAAAATCTGTCAAAAATATCCATAATGATCATCTAAAGCTGGAAAATTAAATATTACCTACATATAATATTCAGAAAATAGTGAAGTTTCACTTTCTTTATTCCAAAGAGTTGGGTGATTTTCTTTACTGAATTTTGAAATGGTTACATTTTGTGATTCTTTTATTAAACCAGTTAACACAGCTTAAAATGAATGGTGAACAACACTGTGGGTTATGAGATAGAATGCACTAAAGGGGGCCTGAAAGGAGTTCAGATTTGATGGATGTTTGAATACAAACTCCTTTAGAACCTGAAAGGTCCAATGATTCAATGGTTAAACAGAACAGATTTTATAAATGAGCCTGGCAATGGGATTGAGTACAGGGCAAGAAGCCTTGTATTTTTTTTTTTTTTTATGGTCCTTATTAAAAGGGAATCACAAAGATTGTTACCTGGTAAAATGCAGGGAACTTATGCATTTCTGTATTTTTTTTTTTACTTGATGAGGGAGAAAGAAAAGAACATGTCAGTAATGAAATGAATCTTAAATTTAGAAAAGGAAGGTAATTTTGAGGCGCTGACTGAACAGACATCTTGTTTGACTTGCAATGATCATGGACCCAATTTCTTGTCAAACACATTAGTTTCTTGCTGTCAGAGAGTGCTGTTCCATTCCTGATATTTCAGCATTAGTCTTTTGCTATTACAAAACCAATGCTGTTGGCTGTCAGGACTTTACAGTTTCAATTGGCAGACTTATCTGTCTTCAGCAGGATTAGACAGAAATATTTCTCATTCAGAGGCTGCTCCTGTGGAAGATGGCAGCAGCCCCAGGAAATTTGAGTACATTAGCTTCAAAGGACCTGCCTGCCACCCTCTGACAGTGCACTCTGCCAAGTGCCTTCCAATATTTTGCTCCATGGGTGTTTTTCATTTTTATATTTTCATCTTAAACATGTATTTAATCATGAACATGTTAGCAATTTCTATGTATTAATATTTTGATTTTTACGTACAAATATAAATAATTACCATTCAAAACGTTTGTCTTTTCTGCTAAATTGTGTAAAAACTCAATGAAAAGAGAAACTGAATAGAAAATATAGATAAATTCAGTAGAATTGACCCAAAAGATTTCATGAGGAGGAATTATTTGAATGGGTTGTAAACTTAAAATTTCAATTATTATTTTTTATTTATGCCACAATGTAGGTTTCTCAGAAAGTGGTAGCTTATATATTTACTAAAATTATGTTAGTTTTGAACTTCTGAAAGATCCTAAATAAATATACTTTTCTGATCTGTCCTTTCTCTCTCTTGGAACATTTGTAAAATGACTAACAAACACACAGCATGTCTAGAGAGTGATTGTGAATATACATGTGTGTTTACGTGTGTGATAATGCCTGTATCCTATACCCAAAGGAACGAATCTCTTGGTGTTTATGTGCCTCTAAAACTTTGTTAAGTCTTTTGTAATCTATTCACTGAATATTTTATTATTCTGTAAAATCTGCAAACATCTCTACTCAGAAAATGCCAACCCGTGTTTTAGTGTGAGTAAATAGCCTACAACATTGAAAAATGTCAGTGGCCACAGATGAATTTGACTGTTTATTTGTGTAGGAAATAAAATATACAGAGACTATTTTTCTAATCCTTAGTTTTAATAAGCTATGTTTTTATATCATATGGTTTGTTTGGTTTAATTTATTATTTTTACTATTGGGAGATTTATTTATTTATCCAAAGCCATGACACTCATAGGATTAAAGCTAACTGATGAATATGTAGCCTATTCACTATGCTGTTCAATGTCTTTTCAGAAAGTAATATGTGATTATTTTTATTCAGAGAAGCCGTAACTATCAATGAAGAGGCACAAACTGAGTTTTGGAGTAAGGTCTTCATGGGCCATTATGATGAACAACATCGATCATCTTATTCCTTATAGTGCTTGGCTGCAAAACAAGGCAAAGGATAGTAGTTTAGGAAGGATAGTAGTATCAGCTCATTTCCTAAGAGTTTTGGCCAAGTGTTCATTAAAAATGTTACTTTATCTTTTCTCATAAGAAATATTTGTGCCTTATCCACAGTGTGCAAAAGACAGATGAAATAAACAGAGTTACATAAATGAAAGAGTCATTTGCCAATGTAAAGGATAACTTCGTTTTTTGCATACAATTCTCAAACACAAATACATTTACTGTTAATATATGCATAGGTGTGCACATATCCAAATAATATAAACAGGAAATTATAAAATTGGATAGATAGTTAAGTTAAATTGTAATTTTCTTTTGGAATATAAATGATTCTTTCTATAGATTCTGCTATAAGAAGAATTATTTAGACTGAAAAATTTACAGTGGTGTATACTATAAATAAATAACCAAGAAATTAGTTGCCTTAATAGGAAGCAGACAGCAAGATTTACCAATTACCAAGTGTTCAGAAACTTTCAAAGAGATACTATTTCACTCACTTGTCATTGACCCTATTAGGAATATCTTTACACACAGACTTAAGTAGAAAACATACATAACTTACGGTTCTTCATTCTTGAAATGTCAAATTCTGTGTCTGAATAAAATTATATGTCCTATAAATATTCATTAGCCTGAAAATTATAACATGTATATAGTTTGGTTTGATATCTTTTGTATCCCTTGATGGTAATTTCCTGATTCATATATGTCTAAATTATCTCTTTTATAAATCAACAATGTGGTGCAAAAAAATATTGAGGTGAGACAGTGTAAAGGCTGAAAAATAAGACATAATTCTAGCATGATCAGAGAATATTATCATTTGTTATTATGAGATAATGTTCAATTCTTCCTACAAGTATGATTCCCTAAATGTCGAGTGGCTTATTCACTATTATTTAATATCATTCCTCGTTCTCTTTTTAAAGATATGGTATTGCTCCACACTCGTATTCTTCCAATACTGACATTCTTTTCTTACATTTCATGTTGTTAAAAATTATGGATGCCTGAACAACAGCACATCCCGACTGAGTCATTTCAATGTAAATAAAAATGCAAAGAGGCAAAGTTGATAATATTACCAAAAAAATTGGTGTTTAGGGTATAATATGGAGAGTCATACTGCACAGATGTTTGGCAGAAATGAGACCTGCACCTCAATTGAGTGCGAGTATTACCTGCTTTATTGCTCTGCCTATGTATAGCAGGCAAGGGTAGGGACTGTGACCTTGAATGCATCACAGAAGCACAAGCTGTTTTACAAAGAAAAAAGGAAGGAAAAAAAATCATTGCTGAAGGCAAATGTGTTTAAATGATTTTTCCAGAAACACCAAAAAAGTAAAGAATTCTAAAAACTACTGAACATGACAATATCTATTGCTCAGATCTAAGGTGAAATGTGTGATGACATAATTGTAGTCAAGATAAAAGAAGGGAGCAAGAAATTGTTTCATTTTTTCAGTAACACTGAAGGTTCAAAGAGAATCAGAACCTTTAAGTCCTGCATTCTACCTTGGCAGAAACCAATGAGTTATTCTTTGTGATGTGATGGTTATAATTGCATTCTCTCTTTGACAGAGTATACAAGGTTCTTTATTTTGAGGAATTTAAAAATAACATAATTCACCCTAAACAAATATTGAATATATTGTGCCATAGATTTCTTATTTATGACTTAAATCCAGCCTTCCCAACCCTAATGATTTGAACATAATGGTAAAATTTATCATCAATTAAATTCAAAAGGAATTTGAACATGACTATGAACTATCAAAATTTTAGCAATTAGTTCAAAACACTTGCTTTGATTTTAATATTCTTCCCTCTGTTTCCTAAAAATTGTAAGCAATGAATTTCACTGAATAAGCCATGAAAAGAAATATCAGTAATCTTCTTTATGAAAACAAAGTCTGAAACATATGTCTCTTCAAGTGGAAATCAGATTTTTCTTTCTTGTATTAAAAAATAGATAGTATTTTACATACCTTATGCTGGTGAATATAAAAAATGAGGTAACTTGTCATACTTTCAGAAAGGAGTGCTTACTATTGCACCTTGATGCAGCTGAGTGAAACCCTCTTAAGCATGTCCAGTCTGCTTTAAATTCTGTGCTTAGCCAGTGTACCTTTTTCTTCTTATTCTGCCTCCACAAAGTCCAACATATTCATCTTTCTAGATCAGGTCAGTTTTATTCTATTTCCAGGAGAAAAACCATGAATGTTTCTCTCAAAATTGATAGTAACTCTTATATTCTTTGATTCCAAATACTCAGTGTTGAGCTAAGATAAGATTGTTAAGGCAGTTTCTTTGTTGTTTGTAATTTTAAAGATTAAGTCATCTTCTATGTAATTTTATACAATTTCTTTTAGTAAGTCAGTTCAGTCTCTGTCCCTAATTTTGTTACATTTGGATAACTACATTAGGGATAAATAAAATCATTACCAATAGTGTGGAAAGGAGATTGAATAAGGAATCATGGCAGTGCTGACAATCAAGACACTAAGAAAAACTTTTCAAAACCACATGACAATCTATCTTTTCTGGAGCTCCAAGAAATACATATTTAGAGTTTTAATGGAGGTATTCTACACATGATACTGTAGCACCTCTCATAAGCCATAGTATATTGAATTTAAAGAAAGTCCTGTTTCAATGGTGGGGTACCTTGTTATGAGTTGTTAGTCAAAGAGACACCTGAGAACTCCACCAAATGATATAAACCTTCATGCTATTCCTCTTAGTCACATATCATAACTTAATTGGAAGAGCTTATTCATGATAACATCATGCACATTGTTCATAGCACATTTGATACTACATTTACAAAGGAAGTATACCAACTATGAACACTATGAATGACAATAATGATGTATCTGTTAAAATACACCCATTGATACATCAGTGCTACGGATGTTATGGGTTATCCAACCTCTTTCTAATTACATTTGAGACGTGTAACAGAAAAGAATGCAGGCCTGATATTAAAAATAGAGTCAAGTATTTGTGTATGAGGGGATTGTATGCCATAGGTGGGACCTATCATTTTTCTAAGTGGTAATATGGAGAAGTAGCCTTCTAAGTATTTGGGTTTACATCTATAGTGCTTCCATTATCCTTTATTATGAGAGCTTCTAATGGTAGTTATTAATGGGTTAATACAGATATATATAAACATACTAAAAAAAGATAGAACTTCATTATTAATAACTCTAATGTCACTGAAACTCTTTTTTAAGTCCATCTCTGAATTTCTATACTGTGTGTGTGTGTGTTTGCATGCATGTACATGCATGTGCAAGTGCATGCTTTCCATGATGTGATGTGTGCCTGTGGGTATGCGTGTGCGTATATTCAGACCCAAGTGCTGAGAAAAAATGGTAGTGGAATGTAGGAAGCAGGAAATTCCCTGAGTGAATTCCTGAATGAACATGTGTTGTTTATAATGATGTGACTGTGTCAAAGCCTCCAATGCCTGTAGAGGACAAAGCCATTCTCTAGTAAGTGTCAGAGGGATGGCAAAGCCTTCCTCAAGCATCCCAGTGCAAATGTTGAAAGTGTATGATGAAAAGGTCTCTTGAAGCTTTCTACCCTGTAGCTCAGGCTACCTGAGCTAGGTTTTCTGTGTGTCAGTGTGTTTGTCATCTCTTCTTTCTTCACTGTACTATTCAAATTAAATCCCTGGAGTCTTCCAAGATGCACAAGTAGAATGTTTGGTTTTAATTGAGTTACCATCATCATTCTTGCAAGTTTAGAAAACATTATGGAATAGGGTGTACAAAATCATGGAAGAGTTGGAAGATGGAAGAATAGAAATGTCTTATAATTTGTTGCCTTCTAGACATAATCTGGATGATGTACTCATGGATTCTTGACAAATATTACTACCCACGCAAGACTTCCACAATATTTTACACATCAACATTTTATCTTGAGAAGTGGAAGGGACCATGAGACTCCAGTCTTCTCAGTGGGAGGCTTGACATATAATGGTAGCTGAAGGAAGAATGTGAATTTTTTCAGTGGTGTTATTAATGCCCTCCTACACATGGTCATGAAAACAACCTTAAAAAAACTAATACACACACATAAACAAAATCATTATAAGCTGTGAATCATATTTGAAATATAAATCAGAAGAATAACTTTAATAACATTTGGTATTGTACTGGTTTGAATAAGTGTAGCCCTAGTAGATTCATGTTTGAATGCTAGGCCCACAGTAAGTTCCACTGTTAGGAAGTGTAGCTTTGTTGGAGTTGGTATGGCCTTGGTAGAGAAAGTTTATCACTGTGGGGGTGGTTTCAGAGGTCTCCTATGTTCAACATATACCCAGTGTGACACAAAGTCCCTTCTGCTGGCTGAGAGAAAAGATGTAGAACTCTCAGTTTCTTCTTCAGCACCTTGTCTGTCTTCATGCTGTCAAACTTCTTTTTTTTTTTTTTTTTTTTTTGTTTTTTTGGCTGTCCTGGAACTCACTCTGTAGACCAGGTGGCCTCGAACTCAGAAATCTCCTGCCTCTGCCTCCCAAGTGCTGGGATTAAAGGCGTGCGCCACCACCGCCCGGCCGCTGTCAAACTTCTAACACGTGAAAATGAATTAAACCTCTGAAACTGTAAGCCAGCTGCTGTTAAAGTTTTCTTTAGAAGAGTTTCTTTGGTTAAGTGTTTCTTCACAGAAAAAACAAAACAGAGCAAACAAACAAAAAAATAACTACGACAGGCATCTCAGCTGAAACTCAACATATAGTTACAAACAATATCTCAATAAAATGATCACTGAAACTGTCAAAGACATATATGCACATTTTTATATCATCTCTAATTTAAAGGTGCATGTACCAAATGAATAATACAACAATTCATATTCCAAACCATAAACTTGAATGCATACAATATCAAGTGCTTTCATGAATTAAACATAAACAATATAACAATGAAACATATAGCAACATGTAACAACTTAGAAAACATAAATAAAAAAGTTCCATGTAATTGCATTCATATTGTCATCAAAATGTATTCTTTGAGTTTAAAATTAGATTGAGTTTGCTGAATTAATATTAACATTCATGACTAAGTTAATTTATAAACACTATGCTACTATATATGTATATATATATATAATATATATAATATATTATATATATAATATATATAATATAATATATATATATTAGAGAGAGATAAAGAGAGGGAGAGAGAAATAAGAACAGTAAATGTGTTCATAAAATTAACTAAGGATGAGAAATAAATAGAGTGTCTTTGAGTAAGTATGTAAAATTACTTGTCTACAGGTAAATTTATTAAACCAATTCAGAATAACAGAAGTAAAAGTAGGACAGAGCAATGGAGGAGAAGGTAGTAGGACAATAGGAAAATAAAAGACAAGGTACTAAAGGGACCTATCCTGACTTCACTCCTTAAGACCAACAAGCAGCTGAAAGAGTCAGTTGCAGATATTTGCACCCAGTCAATGAATAGAAGCTCCTAACCCCTGTGGTTGAATTAGGGAAAGGCTGGAGGAAGCTGAGGAAGTGGGAGATTCTGTAGGAGGACCAACAGTCTCAATTAACCTGGATCCCCTAGATCTCCCAAACAGTGGACCAGCAGGCAGTATACACCAGCTGATATGAGTCCCCAAACAAATATACAGCAGAGGACTTTGGGGTCTTGGTTCAGTCAGAGAAGATGCACATAACCTTCAAGAGACTGGGGGCCCCAGGGAGTTTAGAGGTCTAGTTGGATGGTTAGAGGATAGTGCAGACATGAGTTTGGGAGGACATATGGGATGTGGAATAGTTGGAGGGTAGATCGTGGAGGGGGAGTAAAATCTGGATTGTAAAAAATAAACTAAATAAATGAATAAATAAATAAATAAACAAAAGGGAAAAATGAGAGGGCTAAAGATTAGAAAGAAATGAACAAACAGAAGTTCAGCAAAGAGAATTAAAAATGAATTGAAAGGAAGAAATTAATGGAAGAGAAGAACAAGAAGTTAGAGGAAAGAAAGTAACATGAGAAGAAAATAATTAAAACTTAAAATGGAAAATAACAATTGAAAAAATTCAACACCTCACTTTTAGAAAATCCTAACCTTTAATGTGTTCTTCTGAAGACTTGAAATATACATTGAAATCATTTATAAATCCAACCATGTTTCTAAGATGACCAATAACTCAATAAATAATTTTTCTAACATTTGGAAACTTTACCTATGTCATATTTGTGTGAAGAGAGAATATCTTATGTATTGTATGGATGCATCACCTGACAATTAAAAAACATAAGGCCTATTAGAAAGGGTAGAATAGAGGGAGGAACATTTGGGTAGCAGAAAGAATTCTGGGATAGAACCAGGCATGAGAATTTAGCATGGAAAATGTGAGAAGATAGATTCATGGTACCTGAGCACAGGCAACAAGCCACATGTGTGAATGTAGATCAGAATAAATTGGCTGTATTAAGTTATGATCCTGTCAGAGAAAAGCCTAGCTATTGATTAAGGTATAAGGTATTTACAAATATTTTTGAGTTTGAGTATTTTTCCCCAGAGGTATTATATTTTTTATAATTTGTTATGATGAAAGTCCTGATTCAAATATAAATATAGCTACAGAAATTTGTTCACAAATGATTTTGATTTTTAATGACATTTTGTTTCAATGAATAGAGTGATGAGATGAATAGAATAATATTCATTCTTTATATATTAGAGCCAAACGTTTCAAATTTATTGTAATAAAGAATTAGAAAATTCTTAATTTATACCCTGTTCTTTCATTTCTTAAAATAGATTTATTTATTTATTATTCCCTTTACAACCCAATAGCAACTCTTCCTCTCTTCCAGTACCCATCATGCAAGTCCTCCACCATTTTCACTTCCTTTTCTCTTTTGTAAAGGGAAGCCCCTCTCTGGGTGTCCAACACTCTGTCCCACATCAAGTTGCTTTGAGTCTAGACACAACCTCTCCCACTGAGGCCAGACAAGGTTGTCCATTTAGGGCACAGGATACACAGTCAGGCAGGCAAACAACAGGCATAGCAACAGCCCTGCTTCAGTTGTTTGAGGACCCATATGAAGACCAAGCTTTTCATCTACTTCATATGTGCAGGGGCCTAGTCTGTGCTCGCTCTTTGGTTGGTGATTAAATCTCAAGGACTCTACAAGGATCTAGGTTAGTTGACTTTGTTGGTCTTCCTATGGAGTCCCTGTCTTTTTCATGTCTCTCAATTTTTCTTTCAACTCATCAGTAAGACTTCCTGAACTCCATCTAATGTTTGAGTGTGAGTCTCTGCATTTTGCATCAAATCCGCTGTCTGATTGGTGGAGCCTCTCAGAATACAGTTTATGCTAAGTTCCTGTCTGCAAGCATAATGGAGTATCATTAATAGTGCCAAGGATTGGTTCTTGCCCATAGGATGGGTCTCAATTAGGGGCATTCATTGGCTGGCCATACCCTTAGTCTCTGCTCTTTGTCCCTGTACATCTTGTTGGCAAGACAGATTTTAGGCTAAAGGGTTTATAAGTAGGTTGCTGTCCTTAGTCTTCCACTGGTAGTCCTCCCTGGTACAGGAAATGGCCATTTCAGGATCTATATCCCCCACTGCTAGGAATCTCATCTAGAGTCACTCCATTATATCCTGTATTACTTAGGGTTTTACTGCTGTGAGCAGACACCATGACCAAGGAAACTTTTATAAGGGCAATATTTAATTAAGGCTGGCTTACAGGTTCAGAGATTCAGTCCATAATTATCAAGGAGGAACATAGCAACATCCAGGCAGGCATGGTGCAGGTAGAGCTGAGAGTTCTACATCTTCATCTGAAGGCTGCTGCTGGAAGATTGATTTCCAAGCAGCTTGGGTCAGGGTAACTTTGTCCGGACCTACAGTGACATACCTACTTTAATGGAGCTATATCTTCTAATAGTGCCACTCCCTGGGCTAAGCATATACAAATCATCACAGACCCTCTGCAAACATTCCCCATCCCAGGACTCTGGCACATCCTAGAGATGGCCACCATGCAGACAATTGCCTTTCTTTTCCACCTGCTCTACCTACATATGATCCACAGACCTGCTCCCCTCTCCATTCCCTCTTCCACCCAGGTTCCTTCTTCCATTGATCTCCAATATCCATTTTGTTTCCCCTTCTGAGAAAGATTCAAACATCCTCCCTTGTGCCTTCTTTGTTGTTTGGCTTCTTTGGGTCTGTTGCTTATAACATGGTTATCCTATTCTTTATGGCTAATAACCACTTATAAATTAACACGTACCATACATGTCCTTTTGGGTCTGGAGTACCTCACTCAGGGTGATGTTTTCTAGTTCCATTCATTTTCCTGAAAAATTAGTGATGCCCTCATATTTATGTCTGAGTAGTATTCCATTGTATAGACATATCACATTTCTGTATCTATTCTTTAGCTGAGGGACATCTAGGTTGTTTCAAGTTTCTTGTTATTATGAATAAAGCTGCTATGAACACAGTTGAGCAAGTGTTCTTATGGGATGGTGGAGCATCTCTTGTGTATATACTCAGGTGTGGCATAGCTGCATCTTGAGGTAGAACTATTTCCAAACTTCTGAGAAACTGCAAAATTGATTTCAAGAGTGATCATACAAGTTTGCACTCCCACCAGCAGTTGTGTTCTTGTTTTATAACCTTGCCAGCATGTACTCTTCTTTGAGGTTTTGAACTTAGTCATACTGATGGTATAAGGTGGAATCTTAGAGTCAATTTGATTTGAATTTTCCAGATGATTAAGGACATTGAACATTTCTTTAGGTGCTTCTCTGCCATTTGAGATTCCTCTTTTGAGAATTTTCAATTTAGCTCTGTGCTCCACTTTTTAACTGAGTTATTTGGATTGTTGGTGTTTAGCTTCTTAAGTTCTTTATATACTTTGGATATTGGCCCTTTGTCAAATGAAGTGATAGTAAAGATCTTTTCCCAATCTGTAAGCTGTCATTTTGTCCTAATGACAGTGTCCATTTAGATACAGAAGATATTCATGAGGCCCCATGTATTAAATTTTGAACTTAGTTCCTGAGCCATGAGCATTCTGTTTAGAAATTTGTCTCCTGTACCAATGAGTTCAAGGCTAGTCACCATTTCTCTTCTATTAGATTAACTATGCCTGTCATTGGTTGAGGTATTTGAGCCATTTGGATTTGAGGTTTTTTGCAGGGTGATAAATGTGGATCTATTTGTATTCTTCTACATGCAGACATCCAGTTAGACCAGCACCACTTGTTGAAGATGCTCTCCCTTTTACATTACATGGTTTTGGCTTCTTTGTTATAAATCAAGTGTCTAGACCAGTGTGTGTTTATTTATCAGTATTTGATTTGATTCCATTGATCCACCTGTCTGTTTCTATATCAATACTTGTGGGGCAACGAGCTGTGGAAAGTCAGGTGCCTGGTTGAAAGAGCTTTCAGAACCCCTGCACCCTGGATATATCAGCTGGGACGGGCACCCCGGATTTATCAGCTGGGATGGAAGGCATTCAAGCTCTTCCTAGGCCTGGCTGTTCCAGCTTCAGCCCTCCACATTCCCTCCCACAGAGAGGTTCGTGGCAATCGGTCACGATGCAGATGAGGCATTCCCAAGCTCTCAGACCAAGCCAATAGGGGGTTACCTGCCGCCTACCTGCCGCCCGACCTAAACCCACCTCAAACTGTATATATATGGGCCCGACTCAAAAGTAAAGTGTGTGTGCAAGATTCATCCTGTTGTCTCCAAGCTTCTGTCTTGGTTTCTCCCCTCTTCGCTGGCCAGCAAGTGCCTCACAGGGCACTTCAAAGAGCTGTAACACTTCCTTCTTGCTGCCGCAGAGGCTGCAGGCAGTGGCCGGACTTCCCCTGCCAGCACTCTATCTCTCTGGCTAGTTGGCAGAGGCAGCCGCTGTTCGCACCTGCCTTCGGAGATCCTCGTGGGACCGGCCCAGAGCAGGTCCAACAAATACTATGCAGATTTTATTATACAGCATGAAGTCAGGGACAGTGATATTTCCAGAATATCTTTCATTGTTCAGGATTATTATAGTGATCCTGGGTTTTTTGTTTTCTCTACATGAAATTGAATTTTTTTCAAGATCTATGAAGAATTGTGATGTGATTTTGATGTGAATTGCATTTGATCTATAAATTGCTTTTGGTAAGATGTCTATTTTCACTGTTAATCCTACCAATCCATGAGTGAGGAAGATCTTTCCACATACTTATATTTTCCTCAATTTTTGTCTTTAGAGACTTGAAGTTCTTATCATACAGGTGTTTTGCTTGCTTGGTTAGAGCTACACCAAGGAATTTCATGTTATTTGTGGTTATTGTGATAGGTACTGTTTTCCCAACTTCTTTCCTAACCCACTTATCACTTCTGTACAGGAGGGCTACTGATTTCTTTTGAGTTAGTTTTGTATCTAGCCACTTTGCTGAAGATGTTTATCAGCTGTAGGAGTTCACTGGTAGAATTTTTAGGGTCACTTATGTATACTATCATATCATCTGAGAATAGGGATATTTTATTTCTTCTTTTCCCATTTCTATCCCCTTCATCTCCTTTAGTGGTCTTACAAATCTAGCTAGAACTTCAAGGACTTTATTGAAGAAATAGTGAGAGAGTAGAAAATCTTGCCTTGTCCCTGATTTTAGTGGAATTGTTTTAAATTTCTCCCAATTTATTTGATGTTGACTATCTGCTTTATCTTGCATTTATTGTGTTGAGGTATGCCCCTTATATCCCTATTCTCACCAGGACTTTTATCATGAAGGGGTGTTGAATTTTGTAAAGTACTTTTTTAAGCATCTACCAAGGATGTACCTCCTACACCCACCCTGCTAGACCTATTCCCTGGGGCTTCAAGTCTCTCGAGGGGGGAGGATGTCAGGTGTATCTTCTCTCACTGAGGCCAGACCAGGCAGCAGGCAGTCATCTACTGTATGTTTTTCGGGGGGCTCATATCAGCTGGTTTATGCTGCCTGGTTGGTAGCTCAGTGTCCGAGAGATCTCAGGGGTCCAAGTTAGTGGAGACTGCTGGCCTTCCTATAAGGTCACCTTCCTCCTCAGCTTCTTCCAGCTTTTCCCTAATTCAACTGCAGTGGTCCCTGGCTTCTCTCCATTGGTTGGGTTTAAGTATCTGACTATTTCAGCTGCTGGTTGGGCCTCTGAGGGCAGCCATGGTAGGCTCCTGTCTGTAAGCATGCCATAGCATCAATAATAGTGTCAGGCCTTGGAGACTCTCCTTGAACTGGATCTCAATTTGGGCCAGTCACTGTACCTCCTTCCCCTCAGGCTTTTCTCCATTTTTTGTCCCTGTAGTTATTTTAAACAGAAACAACTTTAGGTCAGTGTTTTTGACTGTGGGATGGCAACCCCTTCCCTCCACTTGATGCCCCCTCTTTCTACTGGATATGGGCTCTACAGTTTACCTCTCCCCTCTGTAGGGCATTTCATCTAAGAGCCCTCCCTTTGAGTCCTGAGAGTCTCTTACCTCCCAGGTCTCTGATACATTTTAGAGAGTTCCCCACCACTACCTCCTACCTCTAGAGGTTAGCTGTTTCAATTTATTTATTCTGGCCCTCAGGACTTCAGTCCTGTTCTCCCCAATACCTGATCATGTTCCCCTTTTCCCATCCCTGTCCCATCTCTCACCCAGATCCCTCCCTCCCTCTGCCCCACTGTGATAGCTTTCTTCTCCCTCCTAAGCAGGATTGAAGCATACTCACTTGGGCCCTTCAGCTTGTTAGCCTTCTTGAGTCCTGTGGATTGTTTTCTGTACTGTTTTTTTTTTCCCTCAATATCCACTTATTAGTGAGTACATACAATATCTTTTTGTCATATGAATATTAATGTCACTGTGGCCTCATAACATGAATGTTTCAATGTTTCTTTTGTTTCAATTTTGTGGGATGAATTGAGGATTATTGGTATTAGCTCTTATTTGAAAGTCTGGTAGAATTCTTCACTAAAACCATCTGGCCCAGGACCTTTTTTGTTTGGGAGAATTTTACTGACTGCTTCTATTTCCTTGAGGTTTATAGGACTATTCAGATAGTTTACCTGATCTTGATTTTCCTTGTTAACTGTTAATTGTCTAGAAAATCATCCACTTAATTTAGATTTTCCTACTTTGTGGAGTAAAGGCTTTGAAATAAGAGCTAAAAAGTATTTGCATTTCCTCATTGTCTATTGTTATGTCTCCCTTTTCATTTCCGCTTTTGTTAATTTGGACATTTTCTCTCTCCCTTTCAGTTAGCTTGGATAGAGGTTTGCCTATCTTGTTTATTTTCTCAAAGAACCACTCTTTGTTTCTTCGATTCTTTGTATTGTTCTCTTTGTTTCTAGTTGATTGATTTCAGCCCTGAGTTTGATTAGTTCTTGCATCAGTCAACTCCTCCTGGGTGTGTTTACTTGGTTTTCTTCTAAAGCCTTTAATGTACTTTTAACTCCTTAGTATGAGAATGTTCCAATTTCTTTTTGAGGGCTTTTAGTGCTATGAACTTTCCTCTTAGCATTGCTTTCATAGTGTACCATAAATTCAGGTAAATTGTGTCCTAATTTTCATTGAATTCTAGCAAGTCTTAATCTCTTTTTTTATTTTTCTCTTGACCTCATGATCATTGAGTAGAACGGTGTTCACTTTTCATGAGTATTTAGGAATTCTGTTGCTTCTTTTGTTGTTGAAGTCCAGCTTTAATCCACAGTGATTTGATAAGATGAAGTTATTTCATTTGCCTTTTTGATAAGGTTTACTTTGTGACTGGTTGTATATTCAATTTTGGAGAAGTTTTCATAGGTTCTGAGAAGAAGGTATATTCTTTGGTTTGGGTTAAATGTTCTATCTATATCTTTAGTTCCATTTGAAAACTTCCATTATTTTTGTTATTTCTCTATGTAGTTTCTGACTTGATAACCTGTCTATTGGTGAGAGTAGTATGTTGAGGTCTGCCACTATTAATGTGTGGGGTTTGATGTATGGTTTAAACTTTAGTAATGTTTCTTTTACAAATATGGTTGTCCTTGCTTTTGGGGCATAGATATTCAGAAATGTGATGTCATCTTGGTGGCCTTTTCCTTTGGTGAAAATGAACTATCTTTTCTGGAGTCTTCTGATTAATTTTGAGTGAAAGTCTATTTTATTAGATATTCGAATGGATACTCTATGTAGTTTCTTGGATCTATATGCTTGGAAAAATTTTTGTCCTTCCCTTTAATCTGAGATAATGATTATCTTGGTGACTAAGATATGTTTCTTGTATACAGCTGAATGACAGATTCTGTTTAGGCATCCATTTTGTTAGCCTGTGTCTTTTTACTGTGGAATGAGTCATTGATACTGAGACATATTAATGACCAATGATAGTTTTTTTCTGTCATTTTGATGTTGGTCGTGAATAAGTGTGTGGGAGGGTGAGGCATTTCTCTCCTATTGGTTTTAATGGTGTGAAATTAATTTCTTGTGTTTTCTTTAGTATGTTTAGCCTCATTGGTTACAGTTTTCCTTCTAGTATCCTCTGTAGGGCTGGGTTAGTGGAGAGGTATTGTTTGAATTTGCATTTGTCATGGAATATCTTAGTTTCTTCAACTATGGTGAAATTTTGCTGGGAATAATAGTCTGGCCTAATATCTGTGATCTCTTAGTGTCTGTAGGACCTCTTCCCAGGCCCCTCTTGCTTTTAGAGTACAGATGAGAAATCGGATGTAATTCAGAAAGATCTGCCTTCATATGTTACTTGGTCTTTTTCCCTTGCTGCTTTTATATTTTTCCTTTGTTCTATATGTTTGGTTTTTTGAATATTATATGGCAGGATAATTTTCTTTTCTGGTCCAATCTGTTTGGTGTTCTGTAAGCTTCTTGTATCTTTATAGTTATCTCTTTCCTTAGCTCAGGGAAATTTTCATCTATGATTTTTTAAAGGTGCTTTCTAGGTCTTTCAGCTGGGGATATTTTATTGTTCTAGTTCTATTATTCTTTTTTTAATTAATCAATTAATTTATTTTTGACACTCCAGATTTTATTCCCCCATCCACCCTCCAACTGTTCCATATCCCATACCTCCAACCCACCCCCTGTCTCCACTAGGCTGTTCCCAACCTCCCACCTCCCACCTCCCACCCCAAATGATTTCTAAACTCCCTGGGGCCTCACGTCTCTTTAGGGTTAGGTGCATCATCTCTGATTGAACACAGACCTAGCAGTTCTCTCCTGTTGGGGGCCTCATATCAGCTGCTATATGGTCTGTTGGTTGGTGGTCCAGTGTTAGAGATTTCAGGGATCCAGGTTAATTGAGACTGCTGATCCTCCTACAGGATCACCCGCCTCCTCAGTTTCTACCAACTTTTCACTAAGTCAACCACAGAGGTCACCAGCTTCTGTCCATTGGTTGTGTGCAAATATCTGCATCTGACTCTTTCAGCTGCTTGTTGGGTCTTTCAGAGGGCAGTCATAATAGGTCCCTTTTTTCGTACCTGTGGCATGGTGGGGCATCTTTTGGGTATATTCCCAAGAGTGTTGTTGCTGGGTCTTCAGGTAGATCTATTTCCAATTTTCTGAGGAAACTCTAGATTGATTTCCAGAGTGGTTTTACCAGTTTGCACTCCCACCAGCAATGGAGGAATGTTCCCCTTCCTCCATATCCTTGCCAACATGAGTTGTCTCTTGAGGCTTTGATCATAGCCATTCTGATTGGTGTAAGGTGGAATCTCAGGTTCGTTTTGATTTGCACTTCTCTGATCACTAAGGACTTTGATCATTTCTTTAAGTGCTTTGTAGTTATTCGAGATTCCTCTCTTGTAAATCCTCAGTTTAGTTCTATACCCCATTTTTTGATTGGGTTCTTTGGTTTTTTGGTGATTAGCTTCTTAAGTTCTTTATATATTTTGGATATTAGCCCTCTGTTGGATGTGATGTTAGTGAAGAATTTTTTCCCAATCCATAGTTTGCCAATTTGTCTTATTGACTATGACCTTTGTCTTATATAAGCTTTTCAGTTTCATGAGGTCCCATTTATCTATTCTTGATCTTAGAGCATGAGCAACTGCAGTTCTGGATAGGAAATTCCCCTCTGTGCCAATGAGTTTAAGGTCTTTCCCACTTTCTTTTCTACTAGATTCAGTGTATCTGGTCTTATGTTGAGGTCCTTGACTTGAGCTTTGAGTATGATGACAAATATGGTTCTATTTTCATTTTTCTACATACAGACATCCAGTGAGACCAGCACTATATATTGAAGATGCTTTCTTTCTTTCCATTGTATATTCTTGGCATCTTTGTCAAAGATCAAATGTCTGGAAGTGTATGGTTTTATTTCTGGGTCTTCAATTTTATTCCACTCATCAACATGTCTGTCCCTGTACCAATACAATGCAGTTTTTATCACTATTGCTCTTTAGTAAAGCTTAAGGTCAGGGATGATAATTCCACCAGCCATTCTTTTATTGTTAAGAATTGTTTTTGCTATTCTGTTTTTTTTTTGCCTTTCTAAATGAATTTAAGAATTGCTGTTTCCATGTCTTTGAAGAATTAAGTTGGGATTTTGATGGGGATTGCATTTAATCTGTAGATTGTCTTTGGTAGGATGCCCATTTTTACTATATTAATTCTGCCAATCCATGAGCATGGGAGATCTCTCCATTTTCTGAGATCATCTTTGATTTCTTTCTTGAGAGACTTGACATTATTGTCATACAGGTCTTTCACTTATTTGGTTACCCCAAGATATTTAATATTATTTGTGGCTATTGTGAAGGGTGTTGTTCCCCTAATTTCTTTCTCAGTCTGTTTATCATTTGTATAAAAGAAGGCTCCTGATTTATTGGAACCATGAAAGGATAGCTTGATTCCTGGTCAAGCACAGGCCTCAAACCCTGGACCCTAATGGGATGATAGGTGTTCAGCCTTGATCCCAGACTCCAGGCTCCTGACACGAGGCCAAAGACCTCCATTGATCAGTGCCTTTCAGCCATGTAGGACAACGTCCCTACCAGCCCCTCCACAGGTAGAGGGCTTGACTATAGGCCAAAGAGCCTCAAGACATTTTCGTATTAATGAGATACCTAAAGGCCTGAGGCCACAGCCAATTAAACATTCCTTCCTAGACCCTCCTCCTTACATAAGGTATTTAATTCAGGCCTGATCTGAGGACGAGGGAGAGGGGAAGTACAACCACATCTACTTTGTACCATGACAATAAACCTTTTAAAACCATGGACTTCTTTGTGTCTTTGGGGCCCTGCTGTGGGGAACCATGGAGAAGGCCTTTCACTACTGAGCCTTTGCTGCTTAATCTCCCACTAGAAGACTTCTCTACGTTACCATCATAGAGGCCACCAACTCAAACAAGCTACCTGACCCAACGATGACCCAACCAAGCGAGTACCATAACCAAGAGTCTCTCCCCCTGTGGGGCGCTGCTGAACTTCTCTCCCTCATCCCTCTTGACTGCAGGCGGGTCCAGACCATATGCCCACACCGTCTCAGTTCTTCTGCGGCTCCCATTGGCATCTGGGTGTCCAAGGGCCCAGATCACTGGTCTCCCCAGCTAGGTGCTTCAGCCCGGAGACCCCCACTCAGGAGCTCTGACCCTGCAGGACCTCAGACTGAGACCTTTCCATGCCTGGGCGGAGCCTTGCTGCTTCTTATAGCCCAGCATCCACCCAGCGCTGCATACAGTGAACTCAGTGAAATACCTGTGCTTCTGCTTCCCTGAGCTGTGGCAGACATGCAAGACCACAACACAGCTCAACAGGACCCATGCCCACACGCAGGCATTACAGCCCCACACTTTTATTTCTTCTTTAATAATTTGTATCCTCTTGATGTCTTTGTGCTTGTCTTATTGTTCTAGTTAGCACTTTGAGTATTATATTGAATAGATATGGGGAGAGTGGGCATCCTTGTCTTGTCCCTGATTTTAGTTGGATTGCTTCAAGTATGTCTCCATTTAATTGGCTGTTGGTTTGCAGTAAATTGCTTTTATTATGTTTAGGTATGGACTTTGAATTCCTGATCTCTCCAATACTTTTAACATGAATGAGTGTTGTATTTTTTTCAAATGCTTTTTCTGAATCTAAAAAGATGATCTTGTGATTTTTTTCTTTGATTTTGTTTATATAGTGGATTACATTAATGGATTTTCATATATTGAACCAACCTTGCATCCTTGGGATGAAGCCTACTGAATCATGGTGAATGATGGTTTTGATGTGTTCTTAGATTCAGTTTGTAAGAATTTTATTGAGTAATTTTGCATTGATAATCACAAGCAAGATTAGTCTGAAGTTCTCTTTTTTGGTTGGGTCGTTGTGTGGTTTAGGTGTCAGAGTAATTGTGGCTTCGTAGAGCAAGTTAGGTAGTGTTATTTCTGTTTCTATCTTATGGAATAGTTTTAAGAATATTGGTATCAGGTCTTCTGTGAAGGTCTGGTAAAATTTTGTACTAAAACCATCTGACCCTGGGCTTTTATTGGTTGGGAGGTTTTGTTTTTTTTTTTTTTTTTTTTAAGAATAAAAACAAAATTTTATGCCATACCTGGGATACAGAAAACTTTTAGGACATGTCTGCCCTCCCCATTCCAACCACCAGACCCACACAAACACAATTTACCAGATTAAGTATAGCATGTGCCCATGCAAGCAACTCAGTCACAAGACAAGAGATAAAACAAATGCCCCAGCCTCTGGCACTCTCCTAGCTTGTGATGACTAGAGGGCTTCTACACACACTGTCACATGAACTCCTACACAAAACCACAGTCCAAAGACGAAGAAGTGTCACCAGGACACTGTCTAGCAGCATGGCCACTTACTGAGGGCCCCTCCTTCAGGTGAGTCAGGAAGCCCACAGCCTAGGCCTCTGAGGAATGTCACTGGAGAAACAGCTGGAAGCCACATGGTAGAGACAGCTTTTATTTACACATCAGTATTTTCAGTGGAAAAGAAATAAAGTCTTTAATGTTAAGAGGCTGTCCTGTCCTGAATGGGCATGTCTGGACTTGGTCCCTTTGGTTCTTGGCAGCTTTCTGCTTCCTCCATACACAGTGGAGCCTGTTGCTGTATGGGATCACTTGAGGGTCTTGCTGAGGTTAGAGAAGCCAATACCAACGCAGGTCATTAGCATTTTGTCCCCACCATTGAGTTCTTCACCACATGGCTTGGTTTCAACTTTAAACATAACCTGGAAAAAGCTCTTCAAATGCCACGAAAATTCTATCGTGTAGGGGGAGAGTGGTCCCAGCAGGACTTTGGAAACGTCCTGCTGTCCAAGGGTCATGAGCAGGAGAACTAGACTTTGGTTGGTCGAGTCCACACATCTACCCCTGTAGATTTCTTCAAGCAGCAGCTTTGCACAGTTCCTGCCCAGGTCCTCAGGAAGCACAGCTGCTCCCTGGCCCTGGGGATTAGAGGCCAGTTCAGCACTCAGGAAGGTACCGTTGGTAGTCTTTGCAACCAGTGACAGCCCAAAGCCTGGAGCCTTCCCAGAGTTGACGCCTTTCATGTGATCTGTGTAAATATAGATGTCAGGTATGAACTTGTTAAGGGTTCTCCTTGCAGAATCCACAATCCGGTTTGCCATCTGAGGTGATACGCGCACCGAGTACGCATTCCTCTGATGCACTTGATTTTTTCCTGGGTCTGTGAGCTGGACGGGCTTCAGGATCTTCCTCACGGGGCACGAGAAAAACACCTCACCACCTCCTCCAGGAGGCATTCCCGTCGCAAGATCTTTAGCTCAAATTATTCTCCATCAATCCCAAACTGTTTCAGTAGAGGGAGACCTGTTGCTTTAAGAACATCAACCGAAGGGTCAACTTGGTCATTGATCACTCCTTGAAGAACAATTTTTAATGGGTGTTTCATGAATGGAGCCAGGCAAAGCAGAGCCTCCAGGTAATAGCCAATGCTACAGAGGACACTACAGTCGTGCTCCACAGATCCACCATACAGGAGGCCGGGGCTGGTAGTATAAGGTTGTTCCTGTTTGGTTGATTTCAATTCGAGAACCATTAGTTATTTTGTCCAGTAGTCTTATAAAGCTTGCTTTAAAATCTCGGAGGCCCAGGTTGTCGTCCCTGGCCCGAATCCTGCGGATCTTGACGGGGCGCCGCTCAGGGTGGACAGGACTAGCCTCTGGCACAAGAAGTTACACCCCACCTAGCTGAGGGAGTGCGCCTGTGTCGCCAGAGGCTGGGGAGCGGGGAGCCGGGCCTAGCAGCCCCCGGCACGTCCACGTGGTTTAGAACAGGAAGATAGAGCGACTAGACAGGGAGGTTTTTTATTAAAACTTCTATTTCTTTGTGTGATATTCTGTTATTCTTAAGTTTGGTCTTTTCATGGTGTCCCAAATTTCTTGAATATTTATGTTATTAACTTTTTAGATTTTGCATATTCTATGACAGATATATTATTTTCTTCATCTGAGATTCTCTCTTCCATCACCTATATTCTGTTTTTGATGCTTCTGTCTGCAGTTCCTGTTATTTTTCCTAGGTTTTCAACTTCTAGCATTGCCAAAATTTGTGTTTTCTTTATTGTTTCCATTTCTCTTCTCAAGTTTTGGACAGTTGTATATATGCTTCACCCATTTGGTTTCCCATATTTTTTTTTTTTTATATTTATTTGCTTCTTCTGTTAATGCCTCTATTTGTTTTAATGCATTTTCCTGTGTTTCCTTAAGAGATTTATCCATATCCTCTTTTAAGATTGGATGTGAGATCCTCTCCTTTTGCATTACTTTAATTAGAATATCCAGGGTTTGTTGTAGGAGGATAATTGAGCTCTGATGGAGCTATATTGCCCTGGGACTTGTTGATTATGTTTTTATCCGGTTCTTTAGGCATCTGTTTTTTTCCTGGAATTGGCTGGATGATCCTGATATCAGCAGGACTTCTCAGGAATGTGGGGTAAGTCATGGTTCAGACATGGACACCAGGGTATACAACTGTGTTGGCTGTGCCTCAGGTAGACTCAGCTGGTGTGTATTGTGTATCCAAATAGAATAGATGATTGGGCAGGGTTCTAAGCTGGTTATTCTGAGGACCCCAAAAATTCCCATGGGAAGTTGGATACTCTTGGGGTACTACAAATTTCCTTTGGACTGAGAGGTAAAGCCAGAGCTAGACAATGGTCTGAGTTTGAATCTTATGTCTGGGAGCATGGGGCTAACAAGAAGAACCAGATGTAAAGTCTAATTCAGACAAGGCCATCCTCTGCTATATAGTCAGCTGGAGGCCTGGGTCCCTCCATGTGTACTCTTTGGTTGGTGCCTTAGTCCCTGGGATCTCTGGGAGTTAGGTCTGGTTGGTTGATATTGTTGTTTTTTCTATGGGGTTGCAATCCCTTTCGTCTCCTTCAGTCCTATCCATAAGTCTTGCATTGGGGTTCCCATGCTCAGTCTGATGCTTTGCTGCTAGCATCCTATTGGTGTTGGTGGGACTCTACCAGAACCTCTCAGGGGATAGCTATACCAGACTTCTTTTAGCAAGTGCTTCTTGGCATTCTCAGTAGTGTCTGGGTTTGGTCTGCAGATGGGATGGATCCCTAGATGGGGCAGTCTCTGGATAGCCTTTCGTTCTGTCTCTCCTCCATTTTCTTTAGCCGGGAACTATTCTGGTTTAAAATTTTTAAGATGGGTGGGTGGTCCCATTACTCAACCAGGGGTCATACCTATCCACTGAATGTGGTCTCTACAGGTTCTATTTACCCTTTGTTAGCTATTTTGACTAATGAGGACCTTTTTATTTTTATTGTTATCAAAATCTATAATCATCTGCACATAAAACCATCCAAAATTTGAAATCACTCTATTTATAGTATTTATCACTAATTAATATTCATAGGTTATTTTTACTTGACCTTGATCTCAATGTGTAATATTAACTGTGCAGAGTTCTCTCTTCTTGACTATAATAAACACTCAGAACATTTGCAATAAATGTTAATTTATATTATACCTGTGGAGTTTTAACTTCATTATCAACCTTGTTTCTTTATACTTCAAGCTATGCCGTTACATGTTAACTTTAATTCTCCTTATTAATAAGACAAGGTATATTTAACTCTAATTAGTTTTGCACTGACCTTTAATGATGTTGGTGATTAATGGCCATAGATTGACCATGTCCAGGCTTCAGAAAGCTGTATAAATTTTGATATGATTGCTTCTACATGATAAAGCATTGGTATATAAACTTGCCTCAGGTAGGCAACTGTAAATAAATAGCTAAAGCAGAGCTGCATTTCCAAGTTAGTTCAGATGAATTTCAGTTCTATATCAGTTGAATATCAGATATGAAAGGGCATCATAGCATACTTTATAGCATATCTCAGTTATATAATTGAGTGCCACCAGTACTAAGTTACACTAAGTCAATCCCCAGTTTCATGAAGAACATGCTCATTACCTTAAGCCAATGACAAGGAATTACTAAATCAGAAGAAAATTCATACAATCATAATCTGTAGAAATTCCATGTAATATAGTATTAACATGTGTTAGTCACAGAGTTCCCAAGCATTTTTAATTTGTTTCATCTGGACCTCTTCCTTCAGCTAAGAATTTGTTTCTCTGCCTCATGTATTTCTATGTTAGACAAAACATTTCTTCTTTTAAAAAATGAATAAAATCTAGCCTCCTTTCTCTGCTTACATTTCTTTTGTTAATAGTGTCACTACCCTAGGCAAGCCTTCACAACTTTCAACGAGCATTGACTAATATTTAAGCCAGATGCAAGGTTATTCTGTTTCCAACCATCTGGTAAGCCTGGAGTCCATGCCTTCTTAATGACTTTTATTTCAATTATGTTTGTTAAAATCAACCACTCTCTATATTACCATAAGTCAAGAAAATAAACACACAGTGATATTTCTCCGTGTATCATAGTGTTAACAACCTATTCTATTTAAGATTGTAATCCTCTGTTTTTTTTTTTTTGTTTTTTTTTTTTTTTTTTTTTTTTTTTTTTTTTTTTTTTTTTTTTTTTTTAACAGTGCTAGCAAATAAACAAAGGGTATTATGAATTCTGGGTGAACAATCCACCTACTATAGATTTTTTTTTATCTTTTTTTTTTGAGATGAGACAAAACTGAAGTTATGAGAAGATAGATTTAAATTTTTTTTTGAAAATCCTTCCTTCATCATGCTATTTTTAATATCCTCCTAGCTTATATACCTTACCGAAACTTTCAGTCCTTCATCCTAAAAATGCTTTTAGATGAAGTTTTCTAATATTTGCAAGAGTCAAATATATTTTTATCTACAATTTCAGATTGCATGCTCTGTATTCAGTTTCTGACTACTCTCAAATCTCACCACAATATATGACTTTCATTTTTAAAAACATATACTATACATTCAATATTTGTGCTAATCATTTCTTGATTGAAGCATCTTTGTCAAATGACTATATGGCACAGCTTCCTTTAACGATGAAAGGTAATACCTTTGCCCCAGATCTTCATTTCCTCTTAATTGTCTCATTTTGGAAACATGTACTTAAATGTAAAACAAGAGATGCTAAACTGTTTATCCAGAAACACCAAAAATAGTAAATTGTTTTTGACAAAGAAGTTTTCTTAATATCCCTTCTTTAACAAGAACCTGAATTTCACAGAAATGTGAAAATTTATATAATTTAAATGTTAAGAATAAGTCAGGCAACATACGGGTTCTTGACTCCTGAACAAGGGCGATGAAGAAAGATGAAAAATATGAAAGTGGATTAAACAATATTAAGGATTTATTTATTTTATATAATATTTTATATATCAGAGGTGTTTTCCTGAATATATATATATATATATATCCTCCTCACACATGTCTAATGTGCAAAGCCAGAAAAATGAGGAAAAGCCCCTGGACCATGAGTCTTAGACAGTTGTAAACTGCCACTTGGGTGCTGGTAAGCAAGTCTGGGTCCTCTGCAAGAACATCAGTTACTTCTAATCACTGAACCAATTCTCCTGAAAATTAAATTAAAACATGAAGATAGGTTTATTACTTACAAACATTTGGTATCTCTTTCTTTTATTTTAATTAACTGAAGTCTCTTTCTACATATAAAGGAGACTCTTAGCAATTAAGTCTTCACTGGAATTGGCAGTCCTGCTTCCTCTCACCTGAAACCTTAACTCTTTATAATGACATGTTTGATTCCCAGGACCTACATAAAAGTAAATAAGAGAACCAACTCTAAGGAATTCTCCTCTGATATTTACATGTGCATAATGACATGCACACCCTCTCAATAATAATAGTAAATGATTTAAGAAAAATTGTATCAGTCAAAGATTCTGTATTTTACTTCAGACTAGAGTGATAGTTACAAATTCTCTGTTCTATCAAATTCCTCAACCAACACTATAGCAACTAGCTTTTTTAAATTAATTATTTTATTCATTTACTTTCTAGATGTTGCTCCCCTCTCAGTCTCCCCTCCCACAATTCTTCATCCCATTCCCCCTTCCCTTTGCCTCTGAGAGTGTGTTCTCCATCTCCACATCCCCCTTCTTTGGGGCCTCAAGTCTCTACATGATTATGCTCATCCTCTTCAACTGCCAGACAAGGCAGTCTGGGGCCTTGGACCAGTGTATGCTCTTTAGTTGGGGCCTTAGTCTCTGGGAGCTTCTGGAGGGCTCTGGGTTAGTTGAGACTGTTGGTCTTCCTATGGGTTGCCATCCTCTTAAGCTCCTTCAATCCATCCCCTAACTCTTCCATACAGGTCCCAACTTCAGTCTAATGGTTGGCTGTAAGTATCAGCATGTGTCTTAGTCAGCCGCTGGTAGAGCCTCTCTGAGAGGACAGCCAAGCTAGTCTCCTGTCTGTAAGCACAATATGGCATCAGTAATAGTGTCTGGCTTTGGTGTCCACCCTCAAGTAGGTCCCACATTGTACAGGTCACTGGACAGCCTTTCCTTCAGTCTCTGTTCCATTTGTTGTTCCTGCAGTTCTTTTAGACAGGAATGATTCTGGATCAGAAAATTTGCTTGGATTTGTAACCCAGTCCCTCCACTTGGGATGCTCTCTATGTACTGGAGGTGGTCAGTTCACTCCCCATTGTTGGGCATTTTGGCTAAGGTCACTACTACTGAGACCTGAGAGAGTCTCACATCTTTCTAGAGGCTCCCCTAACTCTCCATCCCCAGAAGCTGCATATTTCCATTCATTCTTCTGGCACCCTGGGTTTCTCTCTTGTTTCCCCCCATTATACCTCATCCTGTCCCCTTTCTCCCTCTCCCACCCAGATCCACCCCCCACCCCATCTTGTGGTTCATTTATACAATGGAATATAATTCTGCTATTAAAAACAAGGGCATCATGAATTTTCCAGGCAAATGGATTGAACTAGAAAGTATTATCCTGTATTATCCTGAATGAGGTAGATCAGACCCAAAAAGGACATGCATGGTATACACTCATGTATAAGTGAATACTAGCCAAAAAGTACAGAATACCCAGGATACAGCACAGACTGTAAAAAGTTTAACAAGAAGGAAGTCCCAAGTGAGGATGCTTCCCACTTAGAAGAGATAACTAAACTTTTATTTTATTCGATATTTTATTTATTTACATTTCAGATGTTAACCCCTTTCCCCATTCCCCCAATTATCCCTGTCCCATTCCTCCTCCCACTTTTTTGCTTTTATACCATTTAAATTACATGCAAGTATTAAGGTCAGTTCTAGGTTGAGGAACTAATAATATAATAGATAGATGCAAATAGTCAAGGAACAAGCAAGACAATAAACCCAGATAATCAATGAACAAAGATGATTCAAAGATGTTTAAAGATATGTTTTCAAGTAGCTTTGATACTTCTCGAATATATTCCACATACACTGCCATATGTTAACACATGTTGATACTGCAAGAATTACTGTAGTAGAAAACTGTATTTTATAAATTCTATATTTATCAGTTTAAGATGCTCATTATCCTCTCTCCTGGATTAAAGTCTGCTATGATCAATGTGGTATATTTTGGGTTTTTGGGCCTTCTCAGATATCATGTCAGTTCACTGATCTCAGGAAGCAACAGATTGACCATTCATGAAGTTGAATATACAGACAGCCTTGATAAAAGGAGAAAACACTTTGATTGCAAATATGTTCTTACTTTCATTGCTCTTCTTGATATACACTTTTAAATCTGTCACTATAGCGATCAAAGAAAGTTGCTAACTTACAGCTACAATACAGCTGCCAGATGGCCTGTGGCTTCTTCTGGCTTACATGGCTTCTGATAGTGTGCTTACACTACACCATATAATGTCATCCTGTATCTGTGCACAGAGACCTTTCTAAGTAACTGGCATGCTGACATCTTCACTAGCAAGTCTGAAAATTTCTTTCTGTCAAAATCTCAGAAATCATCAATCAAAGATGCAGAGCTAGTACATTAAAGAGAGTGAAGCTTTCCTATAGGGTAGAACAAACCTGAGAAGGCAGAGTAGATGGAGGGATGAGAATGTGGAGGTGACCGGAGTATTTTAAACAAGAAAAGTTCTAGCAGCAAGTGATTACTTTTTTACTACCCCAAGGCTAAGCTTCACTTCTGCTTAGTTGAGGTTATAATAAATTATATTACAGGAAGTCTAATACTGTTGGAAATCATGCAAGGTGCTCCCTTTCTTCATGCAAGTTTAGTAGTCCTTAAAATTCTTGTCATTCAGTAAGCCCAGAAGTAACTTGGCAACTGAAAATTTTTGCTATCAATTTATATATGTGCTCATGGTGCATATACTGTTATCTCTGGTTCATAATATCACTTCAAGTTAATAGTATTTTAAGCTCTTCAGGAATGAGTTTGAGAGGAAAAATTATGTTTTAAAGTCATTTTTATTTTGTTAAATGATAAAAGTTATTCCTGCCTTACCTGAAGTATTTACTCAGTTCTTCAGTTTGTAGCTTTTCACCATAATAGCCATTACCTGTGGCTCTTTGTAGAGATTATAAAATGAGATAAGACTGTGCATCTGACTAGAGAGACCTTTGTAAAGTGTAGATCATCTCAGGACACTGACTGCTGATAGCAATGATTCTTAACACATCTATGTGACAGAAAAGTTTCAAATTCTCTAATTTTTTAAGCAATTCTTCACATTTTATATTCTATTTCCAAAAAGTGTTCACTGAATCTTCAATTTTACAAAAATATTTCTGATTAAATATACTGATATATCTGGAAATAAAAATAATGAGAGTTAAAGGGAAGTTGTGATTTACACCCTTGTGAAAATGTTCTTAATTTTCCTTAGCAAATTCTGTTAAGGGTCATTTGAATTGCAGTTCATGAAAAGGCCAATTATAGTGTGAACTATGTTGTACACCATGTAAAGGGTTTTTTTTTTTTTATCTTATAATGTCTCCCAAATTTAACCAATTTTCTAATGTTCTTTTAAGTAATTTATGAAAATTTCTGTTTTATTTGCAAGTTTAAAAGTTTGTAATAATTTCAAAAACTTTTTAATTAATACTTTTATTCTTTTTTCAATGATATCCCACTTCCCAGTTTCCTCTCAGCAAATTCTCTATCATATACTCCCTTTGCCTCTATGAGCATTCTCCTCCACCCACTTCTCTCTTACCCCTCTAGTGAACCCCTATGCTGGGGCATCATGCCTCCACAGGACCAAGGTTCTCTCCTTCCATTGATGCCAGATAATGCCATCCCCTGCTACATTTGGAGCCATGGATCCCCCCATGTATACTCTTTGGTGGTGATTTGGTTCATGGCCCTGGTTAACAAGTCCTATGGTGTATGCTCAATAAACTATCCCTGTTTGACTGTGATCAGTGTTTGAGTAGTTTGTGAGGTTATTCCTGGACTCCAACAGTCTAAAGTCAATGTCCTGGCCTAATGATGGCTCTGTAGTAAAAGAGCTTCAGTCTTTGTTAGAAAACCACTTGTTCAGTTCCAAATACCCATCAATGTTGGCTTAAAAACATCTGCAAATTCTATTCCTGGGGATCAAAGTGTCCTCTTCAGATCTCTGTGGGAATCCACACAAAAATGGATCTTGAAATTTCAGTGTCTTGAATATTCATGCATAGGACCATAACACTGAGTATAGTCATATTATAAATAACATATCTTGGAAAATGAGTAGTTTGGAATACTCCTTCCTCAGGAAGTGATTATTGACCTTATGAAACAAAAGAAGGATAATTTTTAGCCCTTCTGCTGTATTGATACAATGATTAGATCCTATCTATAAAGCCATAATCAAGCCATTATAAGACATAAACTCCTCAGGCAAATTGATTTTGGACTATTCATACTCTATAACTCTAATCAATACATTAAAAATTTCTAATCTAAATAATTTTCTTAAGATACAGGACAATGATGAGTCCTATTAGTCATGTAAAATTATACAATGGGCTGATGAGTGGAATGTATTTTGTGCATTGTATTCCGATGAGAAAATTTTGATAAACCCTTGCTAATTTAGATACAGACAGTTATGAGAGTTCACAAACTCATTAGCAGGTACCCAAATTGTGTTATTAGGAAAATTACCTAAAAAAGCAAAAGTTCTAAATAGAGAAGAGTCTAGAACAAATAACAAAAGGCTAATAATATTTTATAGTTTTATTGAAAACATCATAGTGGGAACTGGTCTTTTATTATTAATCTCTCTATATAGTATCTGAGTAAAAGAGGCCATTTTAAACAGCCCAAATTTTTAATAAAGTAGAACTTTTGAAATTCAAGATGTGGAATTTTGTGCAAGTTGGTCTTGGAGTTTTTAGTCTCCACATTTGTAATCAGTACATTTAAAAAATAAAAATTTCAGTCTGTAGAATTCTGTAGAATTTTCCTACACCAAGGAACAATGGTGAGTCCCATTAGTCATTTGATGGGTAAGGGGGCAGTTCTATTCCACATCATGAAGACTTTCTTTTGGAGCTAAGGAACCCTTTGGCAACTGATTATCTGACCCCTGCTTTTCCTGTAAATTGTTCTTATATTTATAGGTCCATTTGACACAACTCCAGACTATCTCTAGGTCTAAATTTCAACAGTGACGAATCCACACAAAATAGTTCAGTTCTCTCCTTTTATGTAATCATAATGGGGGCAGTTTTGAAATCCCAGGCTAAAGTCAACTCTCAAACCAGGTGAGATCTTGTTGTGGTAGTACTACCAGTATTTCTGTCTTGCAAAATAAATGAGATTTCTAGAGTGCTCTGCATGAATTGTCTGCCCGCTAACTGCCATTTCTAAGTCTACATTCCAGGTATATCAATGTTAGCATTGCTAAATTGTTCATAATTCCTGCTTATGTAAATGACAACAAATAATGAATAAGAACAGTCACAAGAATACATGTTTGCTTTAACTTTTTCTCTTTGTAGTAGTTATTCTTTATTGTCAACTGTTTTGCACTAAAAATGCTCCCAGATTCAGAATCATAAAGTGTGCTTCTGGGTATGCCTGTGAGGACTGACTAAGGGTAAAGGAACCTGGCACAAGTGATGGGAACCCTATCCCATTGGCTGTACATATGGATGAAATCCAAAGAAAAAGCTGAATAGCTGAAGCATTATCATTGTTTCCTGACTACCATGTGGTGTCATGCTCTTCCCATTATAAAGTACTAAAGCCTCTGAAACTTTGAGCTAAAATACTACATCTATTCTTTTAGTTTATCTCATGTATTTGTACTAATGATGAAAGTTTCATAGAACTCTGTTTAGTTATTTAAATTAGCCTTCTCCTGTGTGTAAGACATATTCAAGATATTTAGCTGAAATTTAAGTTCTCATAATCTACCATCAGCTTTTAAAGCTAACTACAAAGCACATTACTCTAAAATAATGTGTTCCGCACTTATTTTTTTTCTATAATGTTTAGCATCTCTTCTTATGTGCCATTATTATCCACCTTAAAAACTGTGGTGGTTATTTTTAGAATCTTTGTATTTATTATTAGCTCTCTAGATGAAACACAAAAAGAGAAGGAGAAATTTAGATGACCACCAGCATTCATCTTTCTTTGTCCTGAAGGTAGGCATTTGACCAGCTGACTCATGCCCTTGACACATGGTTACAATTCTTCAATAATGAAGCAAAAGAAGTCCTTACTTAAGTTACCTTTTATCAGATAGTTTGCCACATTAATGAGTAAAATAGTTGATGGGCAAACATTATAATTCTGCTTATGATGAAGACCTTATGCTTAAACATATAACACTCCAAATCCTGTCCATCACATAAAATCCATTTTGTAAATTTCACTTTTCTTTCCTCAATGGAGCGAGGGAATGAGTGTATTTACACAGATTGGGCCAAGCTCAGAGCATTTCTTTCTCTATTCTAATTATTCCAAGGCCTTTGCCTGGAAGCTTCTATTCTTACAGTCTAATCTTCCAAGCTGACTGATTCAATCCAGCTTCTCTTGGCTTCTGACTTAATTCTCTGCTTTGTCTCATACTGACTTTGGCAATATGTTCTATTCTTCTAGCTCCTTCTCACTCTCCAGTTCATTCTGTCTTCACATGTGTCTAGCTTGTTCTCTCTGTCACCTGTCTTTGTAAAATGGTTCTGGTAAAACTGTCATACACATCACCTTTCTCTGTCTGCACTCCTCTAAAGTAGCCTCTTCTTCCTGTCCATAATTTCTCACTCATTTTGTCAAATCTTTCCCTGATTTGTCACTTGTTCTGCCATAAATTAGATGTTGCTTTCAAACCTGGCTACTTCCTTCTCCAAACTAGCATTACCTTCATTGTTAGGGATTAAAGGTGTGGACTAATGACATTTCTGTATTTCAGCCAGATCAGGCTGTAATCCAGGGCTTGTTTGCATTCTAGACAGATCATATTGACCTTGAAGGTTTTTGAATGTGATCCCTTGCAAAAGCAGCTATGTTGCTGGATTAACATTCCTCTACACCATCTCAATTAAGTTTTAGGTGCTTTGTCTGGCCATTATCAGCAAAATTTGTGCCTTATCTCATTGTTTGTAATTACCATCTTTATTATTTACAAATTGATACAAGAAACAGCTAAGCTTCATCTGTACAATAAATGTTGAAAGTTTTCTCTGTAATGTATCTTTTTGCACATTTTTGAATTACTATAGTCATTCATATGCTTTGGCTTATTTCAATTTGTGTTTTTTACTGTATTTCCTTTCTAAATTTTTATCTGTATGAATCTCAAAGGTTCTAATTTATTAATTATTAAAATAAGCAATTATTCAGAGTAAGAAATATCTCTTTGCTCCCCTTTCTATTACCTATGTTCTCTTCTCTTTTAAGAAACTACAGTGATCCAAAAATATGCATTCAAAAATGGCCTGTTGAACTGAACTGACAGAATATGAATTACTTTGGATAATGTATGAATTTTTTAGTAGTAAGAGGGAAAAAGTCTTATAAAATATCCCTAAGAACTTTTTATGTATTAAAAATTAAAATATAGGTCTAGAGTATCCTTATGGTATTGAACTAAAAATGATAATCAAACCAACATAATAACAATCATACCCTGCTTTTCAAAAATGCAAATAATATGGGATGACTTGGCTATCAGCAAAGGTTAGTCCTGTGAGTCCCCAACCAAATTTTGTAGAATGCTGGATGCCATTACATCAATGTGATAGTCTATAATTTCTTCAATAAGCAGAATAAGTACTAATTAGATGAGAAGACATGGGCAACAAGAAAGGAACAAAAATAGCCTCAATGTCACTCCAACCTATCCTGCAGGTTTAATATAAACTGCCAGATTTACAAAGTAAAAAACATCTTCTTGTCATTTCTGCAATGACACTAGTAAAACAATGCAGATAACTAGAAAAAAATATAGTGAAAAAGAAGAGAGCAAATTATCAAAAGTGTGAAGGAAATCGGAGTGAGAGAAAGAGGGAAGGAAAGTAGGAATGAAAGCAAATCACCAATGACTAAACAGTCCCCAAATCTCACTTGATTTCAAAGAATATTTTTGAGTTTTATCAATGTATATTTTATGACATTTCACCACTATTTGGGAGCCATTTTCTATTGCCATAAGGTATAGCACTGGAAGCCACACTCATTTTTATCATGTAGTAAGCTGACTCCATTTCTGAGATATATGGCTAGAGACAGCTTTTAACACTTACTCCTTTTTAACTCCTCTGTGTCTTATATCTGGGCAAGCTTATGAAAAGCAAAAGATCCTTCCTTAATCACAGAAGCAGTCTGATATTCGTGAAATCCCTTCTGAATGGATGTCCTGACCGTGAAATACCTACTAATTTCAATAAAGCCATCTAATCATGACTCCACATTTTTTTTTATTATTTATTAAGTCATACTCTTTGCCTTGCTATTATCAGAAGCATCAACCACATAAAAAGGTAAGCTTTTTATAGACATTTGTTATTCATGTTGCTTCTTTCCCATTCTAACCAAGCCAGAGATATGTACCATGGTCCTCTATAGATAATCTTAACATGGAATCACAAATAAAGTCACATTTTTCTTAGCCAGATTTCAAGTCTATAAAATCAAAATGAAGAACTATGATGATATTTTTAAGTGAAAATGAAAATATTCTCAGATAGGTAATAGAGATTTAGAAGTTAGATATTCCTTGAACAACTTTTTGATTTTTAGATAAGAATAAGTACTAAAAATGTGGGTTACTTTCTATTTGACAATGTCTATCTATGTCCTAAATGCATATATATTATCTCACTTAACCACCATACTATTCCTGAATAGGAGATGACATTATTTTTAGTTCTTGATGAGGATCAGAAACCTAACTAAATCAAAAATTTTCCAGAATTAAGGATTATGTAACAGGTATTTATAAATGTGTCTTCACTTCAGGTTTTATAGTGTAAATAGTTTAAGTTTATATTTTTGGCCTGATGAATAAATATAATGCAATAACTGTCTAGCAATATAGATTCAGGTATATGAATGAAGTCAAGAGTTTATGCATAATTTAACATATTATTAAAGTTGGTAAGAAACTAAATGTATTTTTGCTGTATAAAATTGAATACTACAGTTCTTTCCCCCTTCTTGGATGCATTTCATTACTGAATTTATCAATTATCACAGGGATATTATCATTAGAAAAATAAAACAGGAACAGGAAATTACATCAAATATAAGCCCATTTCTAATTCAATTATTCCAAATAATATACTCTTACAGTCATCATACTAATTTCAGTTTTATGTTTATATGAAGCTTTATTTCCTCAAATGAAGTGATGAGCTGAGAGCCATATCCAAACTGTGTGCAACACATGGCTTGGGCTGAGGCCAGAGCATTTCATTCCCTGTACTAATTATCCCTAGACCTAGGAAGCTTCTAGTCCCCTTACACCCTAATATTCCAAATTGACTGATTCAATCCAGCCTCTCTTAGCTTCTGACCGAATTGCTCTGCCTTGTCTCATATTCATTTTGGCAATATGTTCTAATCTTCTGGCTCCGTTGCCTTTTCTTAGCTTATTCTGTCTTCACCTGTGTCTAGCTTCTTTTCTCTGCCACCTGCCATTGTAAAACTGTCCCAGTAGAACTGTCATGCACACACCACAACCCCTTTTTTCTATTTTGCTCCTCTTAAGTGGCCTCTCTTTCCTGTGTTGTTATTATGTGAGTTGGGTGTATCTTATCTCTGACTCATTCTTTAAAATTTTTTCTCTGATTAGTCACTTTGTCTGCCTGTCAATTACACATCGGTTTCAAACTAGGCTGCTTCCTTCTACAAACTAGCTGTATCTTAATTGTTAGGGATCATAGGTGTGTACTAAGTGCTTGCCTGTATTCAACCATAAAATGCCATAATCCAGGACTTGTCTTCATTCTGGCCAGAACGTAACATTGGATGTAATCCTTTTTCAAAGGAGCCATGTTGCTGAGTTAAAAGTTTTCTACACAAAGGGTAAATATTTGAAAAATTAAACTTTAGCATTTAAAATTTTACACTGTGTAAGTACACCAAAGCTTTAGATACACTATTCTTGTGTTGTTTGTAAATTTTAAAAAGCTTTACATTTTACTTACAGTGCAAACTGACTTATCTGCAATTCACACTTACTGAAAGATCTTTTGATGAGGCTTAATATTGTCTAATTTATATTTGTGCCTTTAGTTTACAGTCATTTTATTATAGAAGAACTTAGTTCAAGTGTTTTCTATATTTTTCTTGTAATTATATCCCAAATGTTTGCTCTTACATATATTTCAGATATTTTTGGACTAGACCACATAAAACAACATATGAATACAGTGACTATATCTACACCACAGCTTCTGAACTTATGTCTCAGGAACCACCAATATGGAAGGGGAAGAAATTTGGTAATGGCCAAAATACTAGGAAGTTTTGTATAAAACAAGCTCTCTCAGAAATGACTGCATATTCTAAACTAGATACTAGAAATATGACTGTATGTGTGTGTGTGTGTGTGTGTTAGGAACTCAATTCTACACAAGAAATTACAGGTAACTAGTGACCAAGTAGACCAAGAGTGCTTAAATTTATTTAGAGAAGTTATAGTCAATTTCATTGCCAATTATACACATGTACAAAGGCATCAAAATTTATGTTTTGTGTGCCCTTTCATGAGAGAAAACCAAAGTCAAAACTGATTATAAAGTGGGGCTTATATCCAGCTGACTATGTTTGTACCCATTTTGCATTGGCATGCAAATTTTCTTTTTTGGCAAAGGTCATTCTACTTATTATATTACTACAAACCACATTTTTTTCTGTAGTACACATTCACAGTAATCTTTGATTTTGTCTTATATTTGCATAGTTTCTTCTCTGATGTGCCTTTGCATAAAAACACATGTCTATGTCTTCCAATCAGGAAGAAATTAAATTCAGAAACAATATCTGTGACTACACATTTAAAAAGCTTTATTAAACACTTGAAAACATCCTTTATTTTAGCTAAAAAAGTAAAACTGGATAATTCTCATTGTTTTGCAAGTGTCTCTACATGAGTTAGAGTCAAAGTAACACCTTCATATTATATAAGAGATCGAGAAAGGAATGTAACAATGTACAATTAAATCTATTTCTAAAACTTAGACCAGAAAAAATTGAGTGTTATATGGTTTTATTTTTAGTTAATAGTAAAATTTGTCCAAGTTTTAATACAGATTAAGTGTGCGAATTTTCATATTTTAAATAAAAATATCGTTGATAAAATAATTCACAAATACAAATATAGTTAATCTGTAGGTTTTTCATAATTTATTCCACACATGAACACTATAATATATATGTATATAAAATAATTGACAAATCTAATCTCTATATAATCCTGTGTTTATGTAGTTCCATACATGCAACTGGAGAGCTTGCTGTATTCCGTTTACCTCCAGAAACTATAGACAATTATAGTACTTAATAATTCATTTTAAATAAACTGTCTTGTTAAAAAAAAACTGGGATCTTTGTAATTTGAAAATCAGATTGTAAAAGATAATTTATTCAATAATGTGTTTGTATTTTCTTCTTTCTGGCATATATTTAGGGTTAAATTTGAAAGCAAAATAAAGGTTCAAATATTAATAAATGGGGCATGTATTCCAATAAGTAATTACATAGTCATGCTAATTCTATCATTTGAGTGACCCTGGCCTCTATTACTCAGTTTTCACATCAGGTTATAAAAATAGAAATGTCTAACATAAGCAATCTGTTTTGGGACACAGCAATTATTTCATAAATACCATGAAGTTCAATTATGAAGAATAATAATATAGCCAAGGGAAAAATAGGCTCATAATGAAATACAAAACTGACTCACTACTCTTTATTCCTGGGTGCCAGTGGTCAAAGCTTTTGTTTGTTTGGTTATTTTTAAAGAAATAGAACTAATAGGATCAATGTATATTAAAGAGGAGATTAACAGATTTGATTACATAATGGTCAGAATAGTCCAACAATGTCTGTCTCACAGTAGTGCGACAAGGAATCCTGTAGTTCTTTATTCCTCCCACAGAGCTAGGTAGCTTCACAGTCCAACCTGGTGCTCGAAGGTTGAATGATTCTTGAACAATCATAGGGACTCAGTCAAGAAAGGAAGCCTGAGGAACCTGATTTTAGTATTATAAAAGAAACCAGAAGTGACAGAAATAAAGTAGATTAGTTTGACAGTGTGAAGGCCACTCCTGCAAAAAGCAGAAGTATTGGCTCTTCACATCAATTAAGACAATCGTGACAATATCCCACAGCCATGGCCACAGGTAATCTTGAATCAGACAATCTTTCACTTAGATACTCCTCCCAAATTAGTCTAAGTTGTTCATGTTGACAATTAGAAACAATCATCACAACTCCAGCCCTTAACAACTTTACCTGAAAACACTTCAGTTTACATAATAGCTTTATACTCTTATCCTGACTTCTACATTTATCTCATTATATAAAATATAGTTAAATATCCCAGAGTCTGCATTATAACTAAAGGCTTCACTTTTAGTACCAATTTTTTTTTTAATTTAAGGAAATAAGTTTATTTTGCAATTGCTTACACAATTGTTCCTTCTATTTTTCCCATTAATTAATTTATTTATTCATTTTACATTGCGATCTTTCTCCCCTCCCATCCTGACCCCCTCACACAGTCTCTTTCTCCATCCCCTATCCCTTCTCTTCTGAGAGGGCAGAGGCCCCCTGCAAGAATGCTATACACTGTAAAGTGCTGAGCCACTTTTCTATCCCCCCCTTACATGTCTTAAGTTCTTAAGGAAACCATTCAATTAAAACAGCTTTAGATATTTACAAATTAATGTGAAAGTGTTTTGACTTTGTATCCAATTATCACAGATTGCTATTTTCCAAGTACCGATGAAAAACTGCTTGATTCTAATTATTTTTTTTTAATTTTTATTTGTAATTTTTTTTCAGCAAATCAAAAAAAATTTAAAAAGCATTCAAACAGAATAAAATGAAAAGAAACAAACAAGCAAAATACCAAGGGTCAGATATACTTATACAAGAATTCTATAGAGCCTTCAAACAAGCAATACTTTTTGAGCTATGCTTAAAAAAATTCAGAACCACAATAAGCTCCTTCACAAAGCAAATAATATTGAAATAGTGAAATCAAGTGTAAACCCAACAAATTATATTTTATATTGCGATCTTTAATTTATTTAATCTTTAATAAAATTAATGCCCAAATAAGAATTCTTTAAGAAAACAAGGACACATGCTCCACTATGTTCATAGCAGCTTTATTTATAATAGCCAGAAACTGGAAACAACACAGATGCCCCTCAAAAGAGGAGTGGATACAGAAAATGTGGTACATTTACACAATGGAGTACTACTCAGCTATTTAATAAATGAATTCATGAAATTCTTAGGCAAATGGATGGAGCTACAAAGTATCATCCTGAGTGAGGTAACCCAGTCACAAAAGATGGTATGCACTCACTGATAAGTAGATATTAGCCCCAAACCCTGAAATACTCAAGATACAATTCAAAGACCATATAAAGCTCAAGACGAAAGAAGACCAAAGTGTGGGTGCTTTGGTCCTCCTTAGAAAGAGTAACAAAATACTCATGTGAACAAATATGGAGACAAAGTGTGGGACAGAAACTGAAGGAGGGGCAGTCCAGAGACTGTTCCACCTGGGTATCCATCCCTTGTGCATTCACCAAAGGTAGCCACTGATGTGGATGCCAGGAAGTGCATGCTGACAGGAGCCTGATATAGCTATCTCCTTAGAGGTCGGCTAGAATCTGACATATTCAGAGGAGGATGCTCACAGCTAACCATTGAACTGCTCAAGAGGTTCCCAATGGAGGAGTTAGAGAAAGGACTGAAGGAGCTGAAGGGGTTTGCAATGTCATAGGAAGAATAACAATATAAACCAACCAGACCCCTCCCCAGAGCTCCCAGGGACTAAACCGCTAACTGAAAAGGACACATGGAACAAGCCATGTCCCCAGTGGCATTTGTAGCAGAGGTTGGCCTTGTCAGGCATCAGTGGGAAAAAGAAGCCCTTGGTCCATCCTATTGGAATGTGAGGGTGGGGAGATGGGAGTGGGTGGGTAGGTGAAGTTACACAATTATATAAGCAGGGGGGTGTGGGGATGAAATAGAGAGTTTACTGAGGGGAAACCAGGAATGGGGATAACATTTGAAATGTAAATAACGAATATATCCAATTCAAAAAAAGGATTCTTTAAGAATAAAAGAATTGCCAGATATTGAAGAGGCTGGTAATTGATCAACAAGCAAACATTAACTTATAAAGAAATCATAATCTTATTGAAAATATTTTACCTTATCTTGAATGATCTTGCTTTATCTATTTTCATGTTACATTGCCTCTTGTTTTTGATAAATGATTACCGATGCTTTAATCTACATTGTAAAATATGTCTATGATAAACTTTTAGAAAAGTTATGAACGATTTGAATACATCATAGAAGGCATATGCAGGTATTTTGGTTACTGGGCTGAGTCAGCTACAGGTTAAGCCTTTAAATACTAAATTAAACTCCATATACCCATGATTAATTGTTTGAATAGCATTGTCTTAGTGCTCTATTGCTATGATGAGACACCATGACCAAAGAATCTCATAAAAAAGGAACACTTAATTGGGCTTGCTTAAGAGTTCAAGAAAGTAAGTCTGTTATTCTTCATGGTGCAGGAACAGTAGCTGAGAACCTTACATCCAGATTCACGGGCAACAGACAGAGAGAAAGACATTAGAACTAGCATGGCTTTTGAAACCTCAAAATCCAGTTATAGTGACACACCTCCTAAAGCAAGACCCCATGTCCTAATCCATTACAAAAATTCATCAATAAAAGACGAGCTTGTAAATTTATGAGACTATAGGAACCATTTTCATTCAATTTACCACAAGCATTGAATGCATCCTATCCTTAAATGTGTTATTAATGATAAGGACAAAGAACAGAATTTCCAGCATTTTTAAATGTCATTTGCACTTCAATTTGTGATTTATAAATGATTTCAATTTTCTTTTTTGTGGAGAAACTTTGATATTTTCTAACTGGATATATTTAGTAAATTCCTAAGTTTGAGTTGGCTGTTCCTTCAATAGAATACAGCAGAGGTCATGGTATGTACTTGTGAACCTAAGCCTTAAGGAAGTGTACTGAAATTTCACTTCCTTTTAGAATTTGATTTCTGAAATGAAAGCAAGCCCAGGATAACCAATGAAATTAGCTTGTACACATGAGACAATTGAATTCATGAGTTATCTCATATATTGGAGAATCCAGCCAACATCATCAGAGCTTCCCTGAGGAAAAGAAACTGTGTAAAAATGTTTTCTTGATATTACCTGAGTTCCCTACTCCTCTTTGCTTATCTAAACCACATAGACAAGAGGTGGTCTTATATGCTAAGTCAATCTGTACTACTTTAAGAATTTTAAAAAACTGTTCATTCTTCATTTGAATTATGTATTATAAAATCGATGATGCAAATGTTTTATATTAACATTTCATGTCAAAAATGTAGGGTCAATTTTTGTAGTTGTGAAGTATCTTTGCCAGAATATTTCAATGTTTTGAAAATGTGATCAGTGACTAGATAATTCATTATTTTTAAAAAAACATAATGCACCTCTTTCATAAGTAAGCAAAATTTCATTTTGAGAACTTCCCTACAAAAGGTAATGTGTTCACCAAAAATTCAAGATGCTTTCTGAAAGGATAGTTAAGGTAGTCACAGCAAGTGAAGTAGTTGTGAAAGGAAAATAAAATATTTTTATATGTGTAAACAACAGATGATGGAAATTTTTGCAAAATTTTGCTCAAATTTACTTTTATGTTTTATTACTAGTTTATTAAAATATAATTACATAATTTTCTTGGTGGTGGCCATTAATTTGCTTCAATTTTTTTTGATTAAATGCTGTCTTTCTGATCACCCCAACAGAAGTAGCATGGATGTCTTATGTTGTCTAACTGGTTGTGTATGTGTATTTTCCTTTTTATATCACATCATGTAAGGTCAAAGTTATATGTACATATTCAGTCCTGTGGATTTCTTAAAAGTGTTAAGAAGTCATTATCCAAGACTCTTTAAAAATAAAAATGCATTTTTCTGATGTGCCTAATACATTCATGAAAATGAATGATGATTCAATTTTTATTGTTCAGTTCTTTTCTCAATAGGTGGTAATATATTGTGTTAAAGGAACTATCAGGATAACTAATGATTTCAAGGATAATAAAAATAGAGAATTTATAGACAGTGCTCTCAGGAAGTTTGATGCTAGTCAGTCCATGACAAGGCTGCTCCTTCTCTTTCTTTGAAGTCTTCAGCTGTGAGACTGCACCCTTGACTACTCAAACAGTGTAGCCAGTGCTCTGGGTACCTATGTCCCACCCTCAGCCTTGCCTTTCCCTTTAATACTTATCACTATCTGAGATGTTTACTTAACTATGTTCCCTAACCCTCCTTGAAAGCAAGCATTTCTGCAGTATAAGGTCTCTTGAAAATACCCAGTGCATTCTCAGTCATACTAGTAAAAGGTTCAGTGCTCTTGCCCATAATCTTCTTCCTCGATATCGATATTCCTCCTAAATTATTTTCTTCTAAATGCAACATATGTTGCTCACACACTTAATTCAATGCTCCTGAGAAACCAGATCTTGGGTTCAGACTCCATCTTAGAAAAACTGACCTAAGGTTGAACTCAAGTTAACTAACAAACCAACACATAGCATTAGTTTCCAGTTTACTCCCTGACAAACCTGTGCCCCATATCACAATAACTAAGACTTCACAGAAGATGTTGCTCAAGCTTGTAAGCTTCTGAAGCTTCCTTACTAGGACACATTCCCCAGGGGAACCATGCAGCAACATCTCTGTTGAACCAACTGTTCTCCTTTTGACGAAATGTCTTCTTAACAGTTATCTTAGCATATTATAAGGGTGTTTCATAAATGAATGAGCATGCTAGAAAGGCAAATCTTGTATGGACAACTGCTGAGTGACATAAAGCTTATACATCCATGTTCTCCACACCAGTGACTCTTGTTTCTAGGTTTGTTGACTCATTTGTAAATTTTCAGGCAAACCAAGCCATCTCGTTCAAGGTTCACTACTCTTCCTTTCCCCCTGCCAAGCAGATAGCTTTGTGTCTCAGTCTTTCCACTCCCAGAGCTTTGTTCAAAACCCAGCATACAATAAAAGCAAGATCCCTGAGCATATGCAATGACATTTTTTGCTACCATAAAACTGTCATTTTATTTCTCTTTATATTCCTTTAATTTTCTGCAAATAATGTTATCAATTGTTTAATTTACTTTAAAACTAGATTATATGAAATTATAGAGTCCCTATAAACAACAACCTACCCTCTTTCCCTTTCTCTCTTGTTATGTTTGGTTGGTTGGTTTTTGTTTTTGTTTTAATCTCACTTTCTCTTGTATCATCATGGGCAATTCAATAATTAATTATCAGGTGAACAAAGGCTATAAAAAGCTTATTTCACCTAAGTCTTTGAAAGAGTGAAAGAGCACAAAAGCAAAGCCCTTAGATACTTGAAAATACTGATTTGTGTTCAGAGAAATCTGCTTGGTTATCTATGAGCTCACCTTATTTACTTTTTTTTTTTTACTCTACAAAGACTGAGCTCTGGGCTTGGATTCCTTATTTTGCTTTAGGCTGCTCTTTTCCACACATTGCAGATTCCATTCATACCCTCTAGATAATCCTTTTTAGTCTCCTTTTCAACAAGACGAAGAGAAAACATAATTCTTGTCCTGGCTTTGTCTTCTGTTTAATTGCTAGAGTACAACAATGACCCCTGGAACAAGATCCCTAAACCAGAGCTCTGCTTTGACTCCAGACCTTGGAGTCTGGGTACTGAATAAATCAATCTGAACTTCTCAGGCTGCTTCAAGTTAAGTACAAATGTAATAAAATTAATAATAATAATAATAATAATAATAATAGCAAACCTACACCCAAAGAATCTCTGATTCTTTCATGCTCAATGAACTCAGTAAAAAGTAACAAAATAAGAAGCCAAAAATCTTGTCATTTCTACTTTACTTCTAAATTTGAGCCAAATTTATCTCTATGTAACTCAAAAAATTATGTCACTTACCAATATAGTGCTGTATCTTCTGAATAACTTACTGAACAACCAACCATAAGCTAGACCTGCCACAGTCTTTTTTATTCTGCAAACTGATTTGCTGATAGTTTTCTTCTATAATATAGGGAAATATTTTATGTGGCCTATAATAGCTTATATAATTAGGATTTTAATCTAACATCAAAGTTCCTTCTAAGTAACTACCAACGGTAGAATATTTTCAAATAACTTTCATATTTATATGTGAGTTAGTTTCATGAATAAATTTCAAACTTGGTTGATATTTAATTCATGGATCAACATATTTGTGTTTAAATTTGAGTCCAAGTTATTTTATTATCTCTAATACGTTGGTCTTCTGAGGGACTTAATTCAAATCTATGTCTCCATAAATTTTGTTAAAATTTTTTCTCCATTATACTGTTTTCTTTTCCTACCACATGGTCACATAAGATAATTTACTACCATGTGTACAGATGTATTATTTTGTCAGATAATTTCTTCCCCATCATTTTGTACAATAATGGGGAATTGTCTGTAGTCATCAGCTTTCAGAACAAGTCATTTCTTTTCTGTTTTTTTCCTGACCTCTAAAGTCTTATTCAAGTCCTCTCTCAAATACTTTGAGTCCTTTACATAAATACACATTCATAATTCCATTGATTTTTAAAAAAGAATTTAATTTCATTTGACTGAATACTCTGTGAAAGCTACTGTCAGGATAGAGGATGTTCCATATTGACTGTACAAATTAATGGCCCTTACATAGAAAAGATAATAGATTTGATTGTAGATTCTTTTTAAACTTTTAAGGTTAACCACTAAGTTAATTAAACCTTTCTTTGTCCTCTGTCAATATATTAATGTGGGTAATACTCTGCCTCCTTAAACACTGCTGAATTCTCCCAGGCATAATTTATTCCTGCTCTGCAAGCTGAAATGCAGATTCTATGACCTTCTCTTTCCCCTAGTGACTTGGACAGTTATTTAGTCACTTATGGTTATTTAAGTGTCAGATTATATTATTCTCTATATTTGTCCCATAGGACACTGTGAGAGATACCTTAGGGTCATACATCTAACAGAATGAAGGCAAAATTCAAAAAAATTATGGGAAACATAAATGGATAGCACAATGCAAGAATTTTATTTCCACCATTTCAATTATAAAATCTTTTCCTAATGCAAAATAAAACAAATGCTAAATCCAGGTGGCTGACAATTAAAATAAAGTCTTATGTAAATAAAATAAAGCATACTAATTTAAAACATCAGGGAAATGTGCATTTTAACTCTAATGTCCCATGAATGTTTTATTGTATCATTACACAATAATCAAATAAATTAGTTATAGAATGTGAAAATAATTTAAAGTAATGGAGTAATACAGTACAATCTATTAAAATGTGCTCATAGGTTTTGACTCCTGAGATATCCACATGATTCAAGTTATATTAACAGTAACAATAAATGAACTGGATAATATATTCAGCAAACTCAAACAAGCTTGTTTATATTATTGCTAAAAGATATAATACTGTATTAAAATAATGTGGTAATACATATAGTGTAGTAAAGGCTCTCATGTATATTTATCAGTACATAAGGAGTCATTGCTAAGAGAGGAAGTGGGCTTAGAGAAGTTATTTGTGAAAACATATCCAGCATATAATATCTTTAACATAAATGGGTAAGCTCTCCAAGGGGTCTTTTTGATCATGTGTCCAACCCTTATTGTGTTCTAAATAGGAATGGCACTTTTGTGAGTTCACACAGGTCACAGAGTCTCCAGTCAGTATCTCTGCTGCTGCAAAGAGGGCAGCTTGGGCATATGATGCAGTTGATATATTATCCATTATTTTAACACTGTGGTTATAAATCAGTACAGTAAAGGCTAGATCTGTAAAAGACAAGAAGCCACACAAAGGAGATTGGTCCATACTCAGACTGGCTTTTGATGGTGAAATTCTCACCTTTAGCTGATGAGATGGAATGCTTATGGTCCTTGAGAAGAGATAAAGTCATTTGTGAAAGCAAATTACATGAATTATTAGTGGTTAAAATTTGACTACAATGGATAGATGGCCTCTTAGATAGCCCCCAATTAAACATCTTCCCATTAATCATTCCTCACATGGCCAATCCTTTCTTCTAATCAATGAAAGACTGTTTAGGCAAATGGAATAACATTTGCTTTCTTAAGAATATAATACCTTGTTGTAATCTATATCTCTTTGCTGTATTTGATAGAGTATGTTTCTCTGTGTTTAATTGTCCTAGGGAAATCACATAAAAAGGTAAAAAGAAGATCTTCACTTAACAGCCATTAAAAATGAGATACTCAGGCATTCAATAAAATAGAAATTAAATTCTACCTATTATATATATGGTTCTACAGTAGATCTTAGACATGAGCCAATGGATCAGGTTAACCTCTTTGGCAATAGCCACAATCAATGTTTCATAGTCTTGGGAAAACCTGAAGTAAAGTTCTGATGTAGTAGAGTGTACTATTGTGTACCTTGATTCCTGATCCACAGAAAATATAAAACAATAAACATATGTTTTCTAAGTCACATGCTAATATAACATTGACATATAGAAATTTATAATGCCTGAAATTGGTATTTATTTTAGTTTGTTCATAATATTCCTTAAATATTACACATAAATCAAACTTTTCACATGAATATTATATTATATTATATTATATTATATTATATTATATTATTATTTTGAAATTAAGAAAATGACAAAATGTATTTATCTGGTTTAAAATCTGAATAAATGAGTATAAATTTCTTTATTAATCAAGAAGTTACCAGTTTGATATATGCAGATACTCTTTGTCTTTCTTTTGTAAATAAGTAATTTAACCCAAGCACAAATTGGTAAAAAGTCATGGTATTTCATTGTACATTGGGTTAGAAATACTAGATTTCCTATACTATGAGTTTATGAGTCAGAGTTTTGACAAGAGTATTGCATGATATTCCATTTCTGTAAGTAAAGGTGTTGTTAAATCAGTGGTACTTGTGTTTAGGGATTGTTCACTGTCTGCAACACTTCTTTATATTCTTCTCCTGTGCTTTAGATTTAGTAATTTAGTCTAGCCTTAATTTTTCTTAGCTGTATCCCAATAAGTAAAAGTTCTAAGTCCAAAAAAATAACTTCCTGAATTGTTAGAAGGGTAGAATATTTATATATGTTTTTTATAATTTGTGTGGGCAATATGTGTGCATGTGGGTGCCCATATCTATGGTGAATGTGCAGATACTGAGTATATATGAGGGTATCAATCTCTACCTTATTGTTTTGAGACATGCTTTCCATTAAACATAAACTTCCCTGTTTTTGTCTATTATCTGTCTGTCTATCTATCTATCTATCTATCTATCTGTCTGTCTGTCTGTCTGTCTGTCTGTCTGTCTATCTATCTATCGACCTATCTATCGACCTATCTATCTATCATTTATCTATGGAGCTTGATGAGCTTTCAGTAAGCCTTCATGATCTTGCTTCTATATTCCACCTCCCACATCCATTGTGATGATGGATAACTGAACTAGGATTCAGAGTCATCTCCCTGGCACCATATTATTACTTATTAATCCATTCATTCAGTCACATTACCTTGCTGGAGATTACATACTTTACCATACAGAGGCTAGCAACATAAAAACAGTGTATTCAAGAAGTTTAACTCATTGTGATAGAGTAGCTGCTGTGTTTGAGGAGAGAAATATAACCTCTATATTTTTCTATTAATTAATAAAGCTCTTTTAGAAAAGACAACAAAGGCAATTATTCTATTTTTGAAGAGTAGTTTATATTTTCTTTACTTCTGAAAGAAATATAAAATCCAAGATACAGAAGATCTAAAATAAAGCTTCATACAATATAGAAAGAGTTTTCATTTTCTTATCAACAACATTTTCATATATATTTATTACCTGCATCTTTAAGGTGAAGGAACAAAACAGAGTAATCAACTGTGTGCATATATATTTGTACCCGACAAACCAAGAAATTTGCTGGAAAGAAATGTTAGATTCTTTAGGCTTTTCCATAGCTTTTGTAAAATTTCCATATAAATATAAGCAATCCATATAAAACTAAGTATATGGTACATAAATCTCATGAAGTCTCTGAAAATATTAAAATGCCAATTAAAAATCTTTAGATTAATCATTCCACTTGTTTACATCTCAAATGATATCCCACTTCCTGGTTACCACTCCACAAACCCCATCCCATATCCGCCCTCTCCTCCTCCTTTTTGCCTCTATAAGGGTGCTCCCTCATTCACCCACCCGCTTCTGTCCCACAACTCCAGCATCCCCCTATGCTGGGGCATCAAATCTTCACAGGACTAAGGGCTTCCCCTCCCATTGATGTCAGACAAGGCCAATTTCTGCTACATATGTATTTGGACCCATGGATTCCACCCTGTACACTCCTTTTGAAGTGAAATCTTAGCCCCCCTTTCTCTTCTATGCCACTTTCCTATATAACAGCATGCACTCCTCAACACACCAATATGTAACTATGATAATTTTGCTTATTAAGCTCAGATATAATATGTGTTTGTTGAATTAATGCTTACCTTTATAGTACAGGAAATCACCATGAAAGAAATCTAGCAATATAATTCAGTGCTTAAATATAACTAAAAGACAATTGGGAAGTAAAATTTCAATATCAAATACTTTTGAAAAGAAGAAATTTAAATACTTATCTACTTAATCACACTTGATAGCAAGTGAATTGTAAAGAATAAGAATTGAGTAAATATCATAAATATATTCTTTTAAATTTCTTGTACATTAACAATTTTATGAAAGAAATGTGATTATAATTTTGCTGGCTCATTCTGGACAGAACCTCATAGAAAATGCCTCCATTAGATAGGCCAACTAGTAAGACATTTTCTTAATCAGTTACTGATGTAGTAAGGCTCAGCCCTACATGAATGGTGTCACCTTAAGGCTGGTGGTTCTAGGTGCTATGAGTATGAATTCTGAGCATACCAGTAAGCAGCACTCTTCTATGACCTTTGCATCATTTCCTACTTCTAGGTTCCTGCTCTATATGAGTGTCTGTATGACCTGACTACCTTAGATGATGAATTATGAAATGGAAGTGTATTCAAAATAAATCTTGATGTAACAACGTTTCCTTTGTTAACAGTGTTTCATCACAACAATAGAAACCTTAATTAAGACAAAACATGAAACTCTACCAAGTGTCTTTACTGCACTAATAGCATGAAGAAATTAGTATAAAATAAACCCCTGATTCTTTAGGATACGGGTCATTGCAAAGGCAAGCTAATGTGTTATCTGATACTGACAGGCAAGATATTCAACTGTAGAGTAAAAGTTCACAAGATATTAATCTGTACTTCAGTATTCAGTCACTAATGTGAAGTGGGAGAAAATTGCCATAGAGATAATGACAAATCATCTGGTAGAAAATTATGGCAGCCACAGTAAAAAGAAATGTATTTCACCTAAAATTTGAAGATAAGTAGCAAAAAAAAAAAAATCTCATTAGGTTTCATTATTTCATTAGAGAGTGTCATTTTCTTTGATATTGTATTCTGCCAATATTGAATTATCAATTATTTAGCAATTTCCATTTAATACACTTTATCACACAAAATTTCATATAGGGCTCTATTTTCCACCACGTCCCTGAATATAAAGACAGGGAGAGGAAGAATGGGATGAGGAACTGTGACTATGGGAACCAGGAGGTGACGAATGGCTGGAATGTAAAAAAATAAAACTTAAAAAATCAACAATTATTCTAATGACTAATGCTATGGCAGGACTATCTTTTAAAATAATTTAAAAGCAATGATAAAACCAAAGACGTATTTTAAAATAATTATGCATATACCATAATGATCCAAAGTCTTTTTCTAATCTTTGACTCTTCCTTTTCTTTAAAACAATAGGGGCTCATATGATCATTTAGTCCTCTTTGGTCTTATTCATTGGAGGTTACAGGAAACACATTATGTCATTTTATATTGTCAATGAGGTCACTAACCCTCTCCATATATGGCCGCTTTGACATTATAAGAAACATTACATAAGTCAAAGGGTAAACCTCAAAGCAGTGAAGCACAGGAGAAGGAGCTTTGGTCCTCAGCCATGTGATACGTAGCATTTGCAGCTGCTGTTAAGAAGGAAAATGAGGAAAAAAAGGTTCAAAAAAATCACATGAATCAAAGAGAAACATTATTTTAAAGTGTGAATCACAGTCAATCTATATGAATTTCCTGGGAAACATAAGTGACATATATTTTGTCTTATTGCTTTCTAACCACCTACTACTGATACATTTGTATTATTATCACAATTATAGCAGAAGTAAGATATTAGATTAGGCAGGATTGGAGTGAATATTAATTGATACAGTGCAATCCTAGAAGATTACATGTATAAGAATCATCTCTTTGTTAGGATCATGATTATTTCTCCATTGGATATGCATTAAGAATATACTGGCAGAATTTATGACACAAAAGATCTTAGAAATGCTATAATCATCGTCTTTAATTACATAGAAAAGTAAAAGATTCCAGAAGCTGTAGTAGATTTGTATTGGGGAGAAAATACTGATAGTTTGAATCTTAGTTCAGTGATGTTGCTTTACAGTTAATTTCTAATTAAGATGGGAAATAGTTATTCTTGTGGGCTCTAGTCAAGCATGCCTAAAATATCAACATCTTAACATTAAACAGCATTAATTACCAACGTAATAGTTTTTGTTTTGTATTTCATTGTCTTTAACTACTGTAGTTATATGTAAACATTTCTTTCTTCTGATACTATCCACACATTCTGCATCATCAAAGACCCTACCCTGAACTAAGCATTAAAACTGACAGCTTATTTTCTCCATCCACAGCCACTAAAGATAAAAATTGACCATTGAAATGAGAAAGATAAAGTGTTTTTCACAGTTCAAGTACATTATTGAAGGTACTCTTCTTTCTAGGAAAGATATACCAGAATTTCTGCAATAAAATTTTGTGGGTTTGCAATAATAATGATGATGGTTGCTTCTCTAGAGTAATTGTGTGATTCTAATTGAGTATCATTGATAGTTATCGATCTCTAAAGGCCTTTTAGTTTTTCACAAGCTATCCCATGCAATTGTGAAGGTTAATTTTAATGTTCCACTTGATGCAATCCAAAAGTCCCTAGAAGATGAGCTTCTGTACATGTCTGTGAGAGATGATCTTGATTAGGTGAGTTGAGGTATGAAGCCCTTCCATTCTTAGTGGGAAGGACTTAGAACCTGGGATAGGATGTAGAACTCCATAAAGACAATGTGAGCTTAAAAAAACACTTCATAATTTTATGTTTTATGACAGCAGATTCAATTTAAATAACTCCCTCTGTCTAATGAACTATATCCTTGAATATTATCCTAACATAAACACTTTCCCTTTAAGTTGATCTTGTCAGGTATTTCATTAGCAACAGAAGAGAAACTTAGAAAGCCCTGTACCAAATTATTTTAATTATCTGTTATGTTGTTTTATTTTTCAAGTCAGTGAAACAATAATGAACACCATATTTTGTTTAGCATTTCCCCTATGAAACAACTGTATCATAATGTGATGAAGGTAGAAGATACGCTATAAGATATACAAATTATTAATCACTAAATCATTAGATACATCATATCATGTTCATTTTACACACCAAAGCTTACAAAAGCAAAGCTTTACAAGATATTGTAAAGCCAGTGTATTGACTACAGTTTTACTCTTTCTATTTCTCTGAAATATCCATATGTTGTACAGATGCCTGGGATCTAACAACTGTCAAGCAATTTTGATGAAATACAATTCCCAAGATCACTTATTAAAACTAGAATGGACATGACCAGAAAAGAGAAAAAAAAAAAAAACACAACAGCAACAATGACAATTTCAAGAAGTGAATAATGACAATTCACCATCTTCATTTCATCCTGTTTTATTATAAGTTTATTGTCTTTCTGCTCATTGGTTTTCCAAATATAAACTATTTTAAGTTGGTAGTTGTGCAATGACATCATTCAAACTGAGAATGGTCATGCCATGGGCACCTATGAACAACTTAGAATTAGGTATTTTAAATCATTAATTGAATCAAAACAATATTACTATGAAATAACATTATATCTTCCATTACAATTCTCTTTTCTACAAACAATGCTATTCTAAATCTTACTTATATTTCGTTTCATCATGTAATTTTGTTTGACTCAATTTTCTTTCATGTTACTAATTAAGAGTCAAGTAAAGAAAGTTATTGGTGTCTATGAATGTCCTTCCTATTTCAGTACTATTGTGGAGGTGACTTTCTGAAGTAAGCTTTAATATTCCCTCTTTTAAGGAATGATTATCAACATTTCCCCAATATGATCAAATACACAAGCTAGCCATCATAATCCTCAGTACAATCACATACACAGATGGTAGTCCTAATGATGTCTAGTTTTCATTTTTATTCTGATTTCTGAGTTCATTAGGGAGCAATGAAGAAGTGAGGGTATTTTTCGCAGAGCTCTTCCCATTTGGTTAACTACAAATCTTCTTCCCAGCTTATCTGAATAAGCCTTACTTGAGCTTTCAAAGTAATCATCAGTGATGCTCTCAGTGAATGTCAAAGGCAATATGGTCGGCCACCAGATGGGGAAACGTTTCAAGGAAACTTCAAATTTACTCATAACATTCAGAACATCACATAAAGTAAAAATGGTCACAGAGGATTTTATTTTACTGCCTTGAAGGAGTTCTATTTTATTTCTTATGCACTCTATGTTTCCCTTGGTATAGTTCAGATATACTTTAACACTTAACAGGAATTCCACAGTTCATTCAAGTTATTTGCTGTCCCCTCCTTTCTGTCACCTATTATTAAGGTTATCACTGGCTTTAGCATCCAGATTCATGTACAATTCTCACTTGGGTCATATAGCAAATAATTTAGACTCACATTTTGAGGGTCATGATGTTCTACAGTTGATGATGTGATTTATGTTATGTCCCTAAAGGGTGATATCTATATTTGCAGAGATAACAGTATTCAGTATTCAGTTTTTATACAGGTGGGTAGATTTCCTGTCAAGGAGAACTAAAAATCAGATCAGAATTAGACAATGTTTTATTTTATAAGATTTCGGTTTGGTGATTCCCACTCAACTACCTAAAATAAAATAATAATTATAGCTTTCATGACAATAAGCTCTGGGGATAAGCCTTTATCTGTATTTGACACGTGGGTTAATGGCTCACATTACCACATTTAAATTTTTATGTGATTGATGGTTTTCTGTGCTAAGTTTATCATACTCACTGAGCAGTATTCTTCTTCTATTCTAATACTTCTTACTTTACTTTATTTAGTTTTATGTATTATTAACCTTTTTAATCAAAAATTTAAGGAGCTGTCAAAAAGCTCAATAATCAAAACATGATGCTTTATAAATTGACATTAATGTATATGTATATGATACACAAAATGATAGCCTTGATGTAAGCAGAAAATTGCTGTCAACTTCTCACTCCTGTCTTACATGGTCCACCATTTTAGAGCCCTAGATTTCAGTCTATTTTTGGAATTCTTTGCTCTTTTCTTTGTGACACTGAACAAACCCATTTAATTTCTTCATACTTCAGTTACCTTATGGAAAAATGAAGATTAATAATAGTATTTTTTTTGAACTCTATGGGTTGGATGAAGGAAATAAATATGATAATGATCTTAAAATACTTGTCAAAAAACTCAGAAAGTGCAGACTGCTTGATTAATGACCATTATTAGAATTATTGTCTCAAGCATAACATTTGTCATATTTCTTTAATTTCAACACTGTTTGAATAAAATACTTTTCATGAACCCAGCACATGACATGTAGTATCTTCACGACAGTGACGAAATCCATAGGTAGTTATTATTTAATTATGAATATTAATTTAAAACAAACTGTGATTCCCTTGCAATTCTTCAAATAATGATCAATATTTACCACTAACACCAAAAAACACACTTCAATAATGACCTATGAAATAAAATCTGCTCATGTTTTGTGTTTGCCTTGAGCTTTACATGTTATAGACTGTTCAGTGCTCAGCCATGAATAAGACATCTATACCACCCTAACAAAGGCTCAGGAAAAGTCATGGAAAAGGAGAAGAGATGATGGTAAAAGCTAGAAAATGAGGAGGAAGACTATGAAATGCTATCTTGAATAAGTTACTTGTCCATTGCGATTATGGATGCACATATCCACATGACCTGTATAGTGAATAAAACATGATCATACACATTGTGCTTAGTTGAAAAAGAAAAATAGCTTAACAAGAATTGAAAGATGTTAAGAGGATGTTTAGGTGGGTGGAAATGATCACAGTGAATTGTGTAAAGGTAGGAAACTGCCTATATTTGTATTCAATTTGTAAAATTGAAAACAAAGATGATTTCATCTTATTGATGTTCTGCATTTAAAAGAACTGAATGATATTAATGGGCAAATTTTATGATAGATGAATAATTTACCAAAAGATTTTATTTAAAACATTATAAATTTTGTATATTTATCCTATTTTGTGACTTTATATTTCATTTTACCAGCATCTTAAAAATGTTTCCAATTTTGATGAATATTAGTCCATATATTCTTTTATTGATTATGATTGTTAAGTCAAATAAGCCTTCATCGAGGTAACTTCTTATGCTGTGAGGGCATTTTTGTCACTTGTTTGAGGTATGCCAATTTATTGGGATGGCTGAATCAGAATGTTGAAGTGACTACAGCAATATCTAAAAAGTAGCAATGAGTTATTAATTGAGTATTTTTAGGGAAGAATTTCCTGTGATATTTGTTATACTCTACAGATAGTATTAAATATTCAGAAAGATATTCTAACTTGGAGTTGGTTATGAAAAACCTTCTTATGGATTTTTTTAACTAAATTATCATTCTAATTATGATTATAAAACCTTAAGTGTATTCCATCTCAAGAAACATTTCTATTCATCCATAAAAGCACCTGATCTAATGAAGTTTCTCCTAAGATTTCAAACATTCAGACTTGCTGTCAAACTCTAATTTTAATTCTAGGTTTTCCATTTTGACTTTTCCATGAATGAAGCTTGGGGCTTTGCTCTTCTATCAAGCTTCCCAAAACTTTTATCACATCAACAACCAAGGTACCTCATTTTCTTATTAGTTATTTGTTCACTCTATTGGCACTTCTAATTTCCTTCAAGAGTTGAGTTCTTGGATTCCCAGTGGCTAACTAGAATCAGAAACCTAGTATTGAGTCTAGGTTGGCTTTTCACAAGTTTTTGTGAAAGACACCATTCCATTCCAACCATGTGCTGTACGAGACTTTCTAACCCTTGAATATTTCTTCTTCATTGTAGAATTAACAGGTCTGATTCAATCTTATTATTTTTCAGGTTTTGGGGAGTTCTAAATATATAGATGAGTTTAGGGCGTCACAGAAAGTTTACTCATATCTTTTATGTTCTCTTTCTACAATCACCCTTGCATTTTTTTTTTTTTTTTTTTTGGAAAGACTTCACCTTCCTAATCTTTCAGTTTTTCTATTTCTTATCATTTATAAAATGATGGTTCCAAACTATTCCATTATTGGTTTATCTGAACTGGCTTTGGTTACTTTCCTTTGTCTTCAGGTATAATCGTGTTGGGATATGAATATGTAAGATGAACTCAAGATTTGTAAGCCCATCCTAAACTTGTGGCTATTTGCCAAGTCAAGAGACTATCATAAAAAAAAAAATCAAAGATAAAACAGGGCTCATGTTCCAAAAGGAATAAGAGATTATGGGTGAGGGATAATCGGTGATTATGAATATGTATGCATTATTCTTGCAGAGGACCTGAGTTTAATTCCCATACTATGTCATTAGGCTCACAACAGCCCTCTAACAACAGTACTGGCATCCATGTGCACCCTCTACACATTTGATTGAAAGGACACAAAAATATAAATCTTCAAAAGGCATAAGAGAAGACCACCAAGGACACTTAATATAGATGGTAATAATTCCAGGGGTTAACTTCCATTGTCACTTTCTTATATTAGTTGATGCCCTGGGCATTAATGATACATGTAGGTGGGTGTTTTGTGAGGGTATTTTCAGAGCTGTTTAATTGATGAGGAAAGAACTAGCCTGAATGGGAATGACATAATCTTCAGGGCTGAGGTCCTGAACTGTATAAAACTATTGTGCTGGTGTTATAAACACAGATGAGTATGTGCATCTATTTCAAAATGTCAGAATATATTTTAAGGAAATACTTTATAATCTACATTAGCTTTGTTGGGTAAAATGCACCAAGGAGACCTAATGTTCGTTAATAATTTCCCTAAGTTAGCATAGGCTCCTTTTCTAACCTTAATTCTGCACATTAAACATTAGAGGGAAAACGTATTTACAAATCTATATATAGTTTATGAAATTGCAATAGCAAGTTAAAAGGCCAGAGTAGTAATTGCAAAGTAACCCAGTGCATATGGACAACTCCACAAAGTTTCACACAAAATCAAGAGTGCAGTTTGGGAAGAACACACTTAGCAGTAAAGTAGAATTGCTACCGAATTCTTCTGGCTCATGGGTTTCTAAAACAAGAATGTTAGGTTTCGTCTGACAACTTCCCACTAATGTGCAGTCACAGCCAGTAATGGCAGTGAGATGAAAAAGAGAAACAGTGTGTTTGGCTAAGATATAAGCTTTGAACATTATACACTTGTAACATTGGAGGAAAGACCAAAAAGGAATGATTGTGTGCATTTATGACATCAAATGGTGAAGGAAAGCTCAGACAGAAAATCAATAAATGGAAAAAAATATGCTGTCATGAAAAGAATAAGCAAACTCTGTCACACAGCCAGTGCAAGGCCTAGTGCTGTGAATATAGCTCTGAACGGAAGGCATTTGTGAGTTATCACAAGCACTCCTCACTTCATGTTTAGGCCATCATATCTACTGAGGGGAAAATTCTCCAGAACACCACTGGCTCATGGGTTTCTGACACAAGGATGTTAGGTCACATATAGAGTTAGGAAACAAATGACTATTTAAAGGAGCTAAAGAAAGGCAAGATGACTTGGCTCTGAACTTGCAATATTCTAACTCTGCAATTCCTGAGGTTATGAGCATCCTTTAACAGGACACAGGTGAGGCTGTTTTTTCAAAACATGAGCTTAGAGTTTCCTTCTTGGCCAAACATCACATTTTATGAAGAGGGAGGCTAAACAGCATTTTATAACCTGCTATCACGGTTCAGTTTCATGCTATAAAAAAAAAAAAACGAGACTGCACAGAAATTAAGTCTTCAGGAGAACGAAATAGCCCGAAAAGTCATTAAGAAGAAAATCCCTGGTTCATAGGAAAGTTGTCCAGTTTTTCTCTTTGTGTCCTCTGTCTGATACTACATTTACAAATGACAGGTAATGGCATAACACAATGTGACCTTAAAAAGTAAAAGTAGCAGTCAGTGAGGGAAACAGGTATTTTGATAAGGCAAAAAAATGTTATTCAGATATATTATTTTATTTCTTTCAAAACAATTTATTGGCAGAAGCACAGAGACACATGACTGGGCAGGCTGTGGTATGGTAAAGGGAACAAATATGTGGTGAAGAGATGGGGAGATAAAAAGTGGAATAATCTGTGTGCTAGGAAGAGAAGGAGAACTGGAACAGCCTGGTGTGAGAGACCTCTTTATCATTAGTTGCATACAGTTTTTGTTTTGTAGTTTTTTGTTTGTTTGTTTGTTTGTTTGTTTTGTAAGAGTTGGAGTGACCCCTCGACAATCTTTCCAGTTTAACACTTCCACCGACATTGTCAGTGTTCAAGACATGTTTCTGCAGCTATTTCTAGGATAGACTGTTTCCCAGCAGACTTCAGTTCTTACACTGCTCTGTGTCCTCTTTTACTATGTGCCCTGAGCTGTAGACGCAGGAGTTGTGATGTAAATGTGTACTTTTGGGCTGAGCTATTTATGATGTGGTGATGAGTGAATTGTGTCTAATCATACTTTCTATGTGCTGCACTCTATCTTCTCGAAGAAGGAGCTTCTTTGTTAAGGGGTGAGAGCTTGAAATTTCTCTATTTAACATGCCTTTTCTAATTATGACTTAATATCGCATTTTTCTCTTGATGGTTTCTGTCTGTTCTAATGTTTACAAAATCATAAAACATTGGTACTTAATTTAAAAAACTGTATTTTAAATGGTTCTTATTCTTAAAGTTTGCATGATAGGGAGAAGTCTTTTACCATGAGAAGGTACACAATGTGACTCATTCTATCTCATAGAAATAAATAAATAATAAAAAATGAGTTACTTTGGTTGCTGATGTGATAAATAGTTTTAGTGAATTTGATAAAAGAATGAAATCCCAACTTCATATAGAGGTCAGAATAGAAAGAATTAAAATTACAGTTTCACAACATGTCTGAATTGCTGAAATCTTAGGACAAACTTCAATCAACTGCTTTTATGGATATAAAAATTCTTGAGATGAAATATGCTTATAGTATTATAGTCATAACTAGAATGATAATTTAGTCGATAAGGACATAATAAAATTTTTCTTAACTGACTCCAAATTTCAACATCTTACCAAATATTTAATGCTGCCAGCAAAGTAACAAATGACACATAAAATTCTTCCTTAAAAATATTCAATTAATGTTAGTAACATCATAGTTATTTTCAGATATTGCCATAGTAATTTCAACTTTCTGATTCAGCCATCCCAGTTAATCAACATCCCTCAAACAAGTGGCAAAACTGCCCTCCCAGTATATGTAGATACCTTGATGAAGGCTTAATAAACATAACCAATGAAGAATACATAAACAGAAATTCATTCAAAATTGAAAACATATTTATGATTGGACTCTGTGTACCTACTCTGTCCTGTCCCTAGGAATTCTATCCCTTCCACTTGTGACTGTGATCTAGAATAGTTCTCTCCCTTCTAGCTATGAGGTGGGTTTATATTCGTCATTCAGCGTATGCTTCTTCCATGTCAGGAGTCACATAGGCTATGCCAGACTAAATCATGAGCTGTGGAACTTCCTCTTGGCCCTTAAAAAAAATCTCTGAAGGCCAGAGATTGCCTTAGTTCTGGGAATCCGGAGTCTTTCTTCCATGGTTCCTTACATATTATGCCTGGCAAGAATTTATTCTAGTCAAGGACTTCAAACTATCTTTTGTAATGAGCTTCTTCTCTAGGTTACTGGAGAAAAAATTTTATCTCTCCTGTGAGACCTTGTCATACTGCCTGTGGTATGGTACTATCTCTCTCCAAATACTCTACCAATTATGACCCAAGCACAGCCACCCACGATATGAAAGCACTCTCTCCTAACCAAGCTCATTTGACAGGTGATTCTGTATCCTCTCCTTTCCAATGCCATCTTGTTGCATTTGCCCTAGATATTTGTTATAATCATTGGATGTAAGTTCATGGTGATGGGAAAATAAATACAAAAAATAATAAAATTTAAGCAATGTTAATAGGTTACAAAAATCTGTCCTAAACACGATCAGAGTACATGCCCACAAAGTCCATTAATCTTGTGTTAATACATTTAACAACGCAAATTATCAAAACTTTTAATTTGTAAAATATGTAAAATAGAATAATGAATAAAATATGTTTTTTAAATCACAATAAATCAAGATAAAACTGTAAGACAATTTTAAGAACATGGTTTGAAAAACCATTCAGGTATCAGATATGTTAAAATATGTATGTGATCTCTAAATGTAACATTTTTTTCTGCTGTATGTAGGAAGGAATGAAGATGAATTCACTGAAGAATAGAAAAAGCATTCATTTAAGTTATCATTTCAAATCTCATTGAAGTTTATTTTTTGGGACATCTTCTCTCAATAGGACTTTTAACTTCAATTTTCTTTCATTGTCTAGAAAAAAGTATTTAAGCTCATAGCTGAAACACTGTTTGAAATGCAAATCTTATCATGTTTTTATCTATAATCTGGTATCCATTACCTTAAAATGCAAATTTAGAGCATCATATATTAGCAGATAAAAGTGATAACTGGGAATTGGACAAATTAAAAAAAAATCATTAAAATCTCATAACCTCTCCCGAAAATTTTAATAAAATCATTGCTCATACCATGTTCCATCTGCCAAAAACAAAATTTGGATTCAGATACATTATAAAATCATAAGCTTTGTGTTGAAAGAATGCTAAGCATGGATAAAATTTTAAATAAATGCTATGTATTTTGCAAAATCTTTGATAAATGGTTTTTAGTTTCCAGTATACAAGCTTGTACTTGCTTGATTAAATATCTTCCTAGATATATTACATCTTTTGAGGCTACATTGAAATTGAAATAAATTATCCTCCTAATTTATTTCAGATTCTTTGCTGATATTGCATAAAATATATATTTGTAAATGTATGGGTCTCTTATTCTACATACTTTCTTGGAATGTTTATTAAGTCTAATCTCTCTCTTTGTCTCTGTATTTGTGTGTATGTGTGTGTTAGTGTTACTTTGAAAATTTTTTTATATGTCATCATTCATTCTGGTCTATAGTACTGGCTTGGCAGATATTCTTCCAGAGGACCCTAGTTCAGGTCCCTACACCTTAAGTAGAAGGCTCACAATAATTTTAACTCCAAGGATACAAAGCATCTGTCTTCCAGTTTCAAGGTGCCTGATATAATGTAAATATACACATATCCAAATGCACACAGTATTGAAAATAATAAAAATAAATTTAAAAAATTATTATTCTTAGATATAAAAAAATTTAACTTACTTTTTCTGATTTAATATCCTTTTATAACAACTGTTAAGGCAGAAGCTTTAAGTTGTTCAGTATTATATTGTCTGTGGCCTTTTAAAAGCTTTTGATTTTTTAATGTCTTTTATTTTATCTTTTATTTATTTATTTAGTTTTCTACACTCCAGACTTTATTCCCATCCCCCACCCTGGTCCAATCTCTAACTATTCCACACCCTATACCTTCTCCCCACCCCCCTAACCCCCTCACCTCCCACCCTCCCACCCAACCAGACTTCTAAACACCCTGGGGCCTCCAGTCTCTTGAGGGTTAGGTGCATCTTCTCTGACTGAACCCAGACCCCGAAGTCCTCTGCTGTATATGTACTGGGGGCCACATATCAACTGGTATATGCTGCCTGGTTGGTGGTCCAGTGTTTGATGGATCTCAGAGGGGTCCAGATTAATTGAGACTGCTGGTGCTCCTACAGGATCACCCTCCTCCTCAGCTTCTTCCAGCCTTTCCCTAATTCAACTACTGGGGTCAGCAGCTTCTGTCCATTGGTTGGGTGCAAATATCTGCATCTGACTCTTTTCGTTGCTTGTGGGATTTTCTGGAGGGCAGTCATGATAGGTCCCTTTTTGTGAGCACTCCATAGCCTCAGTAATACTGTCAGGCCTTGGGACTCCCCCAACCCCCATCTAGATCCTACTTTGGACCTGTCGCTGGACCTTAATTTACTCAGGCTCCTCTCCATTTCCATTTCTGCAGTTCTTTCAGACAAGAACAATTATGGGTCAGTTTTGACTGTGGGATGGCAACCCCCTCCTCCATTTGGTGCCCTGTCTTCCTGCTGGAGGTTGGATCTATAAGTTCCCTCTTCGTATTGTTGGGCATTTCATCTAAGGTCCCTCCTTTTGAGTCCTGAGAGTCTCTCACCTCCCAGGTCTCTGGTACATTCTGGAAATTTCCCCCAACCTCCTACCTATGAGGTTGCCCGTTTCCATTCTTCCTGCTGGCCCTCAGGGCTTCAGTCCATTTACTTTTAAGATTATAATTACATTATTTTCTCCATCCAAAACATCTCATAAACCCCACTTCTTGATGTCTTTCAAGTTCATGACCAATTTTATCATTGTGTTTTTACAAAACGCTGATAATGGAATACCCTTCTCCCATTGTTGTATCTATACACAACTTCTATTCCTTAGGTACACAGAAAATTGTGAGAGATATGGTAGAAATATTGAAAGACCTAAAGTACCAGGTCACCTGTATCTAAGGAGTGTCTTATGAACTTGACAGATCAGCTGTATCCATGAAACTTCAACATGAATGTCTAAACATGACTGGCCTAAGGATAACACCAGTTGACATGCCAATGTATACAAAGAAATAACCCAAGACTGCTTCCCTAGACAATAAAACTAGAGGCAATTCCTAATTCCTATCTATTTAAAGATGGAAGTCTCTTTTATTAATATATGAGCCCCCAATACCAAATTACAAGTGGGCAGCCCTGAACACGTCAATATAAGTAACATGAAATAGACTCAGTAACGTACAAACATATATAAGCACACATATATATGCATACACAAACATGAATATATGTAGTCTGTGTGTGTATATGTACAAATGTACACACACACACACACACACACACATATATTTACATATATTAATTAAAGAAAAGTTCATGAATTTGAAAGGAACCAAGAGGAAGCATGGAAGAAGTTGGAAGGAGGAAGCAGAAGTGGTGTAAATACAGTACACATGTATAAAATTTAAAATACAATAAATTTTAAAAATAAATCATTTATCACTTCAAGAAATTTCATGTTACTTCTACTTTCACTGTATATTTGGAATATGTAGTCAAGACCTGTTCTCTGTTAATCCCTTTATACTCAGCTCACTTGCTTTCCCCAATAGTCAATAAAACACAAATGAAAGCAAATGTCAGATAAAGGAGCTTAGTCTAGTGTGGCTACATTGGGTATATGGACATCAAAGTCAGCCTTCATGTATGCTCATATATGTTTTCAGCTTAAATTTTACACACACAACACACACACACACATGCATATATATAATATATATATATATAATATATATATATATATATATATATATATTTGTTGAAGATTCTCTTTTTGTGGTATATTTTTTGTCTTTCTGAACTATTAATATCAAGTTTCAGTCTTCTACTATGTCCCCCATTGCTCTACATGTTCATATGTGTTCGTGTGTGTGTATGCTTGTGTGTGCCAGACTAAAAATAGTTCATTATTGTACCACTATCATGCATCTTAAAAAAATGGAATGATAATCCTTCTAGTGTTACCATATATGAGAAAAATTCTTTACATTTTTAGATCTATCCTTTAGATCATGGTGGTCCAAATGATTCTGAAAACAGTGTAAATTATGATACTGTTATTTGCCTCTCTGAAGTTGAAGATAATTCTCTACTAGTACAGACTGCATGCTTAGGTCACAGAATTCGAATTATTTTTTCCTACATCTAACATGAAAGCCTCCTTTCTGTGCTGCAAATTCTATGGTAGCACACTATGCTATGTGAGCTACCAAGAGAGGGAAGCAGTTATTAGAAACCTGGACAGCTTCCTGGACCTACTGAGGTCATGTATCTTAGAAGGGAATCTAGTACTGCCATTTTGTGCACCAGTGTAATTCCCAACCACATTCTCATCATATCCTTCTTCCCACAGATAAGTGTAGTTACCGTCATCATTAAGGTAGTTTCTTGTTTTACAACAAATAGAAGAGCTACAATTGGACACAATGCACAGATGAGCAGTTACAGGTAGTTCAGCCACAACTGATACATCTAAGTCACAGCTCCTTCATCTTGAAACATGACAGAAGGGACAGAAAGATTGAATACCAGGAAGCCTGCTCTGTGACAGTCTGTCTTAAAAATGGCTGCATAAAGAAGATCTGAACAATGGCAATAAAAACAGAGATGCTAAGGCAGTGGGGGAAGGGGATCTCAAGGAGTCACACCCATGGTCAAAGAAATCAAGATAACTGGTACTAATGTGAGAAGGAGAATTCATGTCTACTGATGAAAAGCCACTAATTGGTTGTCCAATACAAAATAGACATCCCTGAAACCCTATACCCACAAACAACAAAAATTCAGCAAAACATTCAACAGGAAGTATTTATATATTTGTACATATATAAATATACATATATACATGTTTGTATATCTGGTCAGCTTCCTGGAAATACTGAGGTCATTTGTCTTAGAAGGGAATCTGCTACTGCCATTTTGCTGGACCAGTATAATGCCCAACCATATTCTCATCATATCCATACCATACAGAAAAACACACACATATACACACACACACACATAGAAACAGACAGATATATAGACACACAGACATTCAAATACACACACACACACACAACAGTAGTAATTATGGAAGAAGATTCTGTCAATTTGAGAGTGATTGGGAAGCATAAAATAAGATGGGTAGATGAGGCTGGGGAGAGACTGAAGAAAAGAAAGGGAAGAGAAAAATGATGTAATTATATTTGAAGTAAAATGGATATAAAAAGGAAAAAATTAAAAGATTTTTTTAGAAATCCTATGTTGTGTAACCTAAAATTCTTTTACTTTTTTTTATTGGTTATTTTATTTACTTACGTTTTAAATGTTTTCTCCCTTCTAGTTCTCCTCTCTGAAAACCCCCGATCTCATCTTGCCTCTCTTTGCCTCTAAGACGGTACTCCTCTACCCACACCCCCATTCCAGCCATACCTCTCTACCATCCTCCTATGCTGGGGCATCGAGCCTCCACAGGATCAAGGGCCTCTGCTCCCATTGATGCTTGGCAAGGCCATCCTCTGTTATTTAGGCAGCTGCACCAATGGATTCTTCCATGTATACTCTTTGGTTGGTGGTTTAATCTCTGCGAGCTCTGGGTGGTCTGCTTAGTTGATACTGTTGCTCTAATTATGGGGTTGCAATCCCCTTCACTTCCTTCAGTCCTTCCCCTAACTCTGCCAATCGGCTCCTGCGCTCAGTCAGACGATTGGCTTTGAGTATCTGCATCTGTATTAGTCAGATGCTAGCAGAACCTCTCAGGGGACAGCTATACCAGGCTCCTGTCATAAAGTGTTTCTTGGCATCAGCAATAGAGTGCAGGCTTGGTGTCTGCAGATGGGATGCATCCATAGCTAGGGATGATCTCTGGATAATTTTTCAGTCTCTGCTCTATTTTTTTTTTGTCCCTGTGTTTCCTTTATGAAGGAATGATAGAGGAACAACTATTTCCCAAGAAAATGTTGACTGCAGTTCTAATAACTTACCACACAGCTAAAGCTACATATGCATGTTTCTTGGAGTTTAATCTTTTCTATAAATTACAACACTGCTGCAGGCAAGGAAGAAAGAAGCTGAGAATTTTTCTCCAATTCTGTGCCAACTAAACTAGCCCATTACATTTCCATAGTGCTCACATTCTAGTCACTCAGATTACAGAAATTTTAGGGGTTTTTACTGCTGTTGCTATTATTTTAATTATAAAAATGATATTAGATTTTGCCAGATTTTTTCCATAGCTATTGGGATACATATATGTGTTCTTTCTCATTTGTATTCCATGACCTAATTGTATTACACTGATTTTTTTTAACATGAGAACAGCATTTTCTCCTTAGAATAAATTAATTCTTATTTGTAAAGCAGTATAATGATATTGGTACTTGATAATATTTGGTTGGGCCTATTTGTATATTTACTATAAGGGTTCAGTGTATGAATTTCTTACAATATTTTCCCTAGATCTGAGGCTGTTTTAGTGAACCAAGTGTTTTTTTCTAATAATTATGAGATATTTATTAATTCATATTTAAATATTTGATAGATTTTATAGAGGTATTTAGTCTTACAATATTGATGTGCAATGTGAATGTATTTCTGTATGTCTATGTACATTGTCATGGAATCAGTAGCAAGCTTCTTATATTTGGTATGTGAAAAGTCAAATAATTCTTTTACTTTATGATATTTTAGAGATTTGAGTCTATAATATTATCTGACCATGGGCAGATTAAGAGGATAGTGACTTATAAATTTAGAAGTATACAAATAAATGTTATAAAAATAAGAAATATTTAAAAATAGGATAATTGATATTCAAATTCCTTCCTCATAAGAAAGAATGTTATAGGTAAACATTGTAAAGCATTATAGTGGAAAGCTATTAATTTTATGGTTCATTAATGAGTATAAAAGAAATCGTAGTTTTGAGTTCTGGGACAGGCAGTGTAAAACATAGGGAGAGTGAGAAGAGAGCTGTACTGTACACAAAGACTGTCTGTATGCAATTCAAATATTTCAAGTAGCAATCTTCAGATTATTAAATGAAAAATCTCCCCCAAGACGGTGTAATATTGACTTTCAATTTTTTCAGTTATTTTCTTTGACTAAGGAGACTTCAGAAAGGGAATCCAAAAGTGCTGTGCTCATTCTCGAGTAATGATCTTAGTCAGACATTGGCTTATCAGAGAATGTGTTGTCCTGGATTTAAGAAGATCAGGCTAATATTTGGCTGTTGCTCTCTGCATCTGCTCCCATCAGCAGCCTGAAGAAACCTCTCTGATGACAACTGGGTTAGGCACCGGTCCATCTATGAGTATAGGAGAATATTGTTAAGAATCATTTTATTGAATGATCATTTTCTATCTTGGGTCTCTAGGATATCCATTCTTCTCCTGCTTCTGATTATCTAGTTAGTCTTAGATGTGGGTTCATTTGGAGAGTGCTCAAGCACCCTCTCATGGTTTGGACCCCAAATTAGACTAGTCATTGGCCACTCCTACCAGTTCTGTGTTTCCATTTTACCAGTATATAGGTCATGCATGATAGATAGTAGGTAGAGGGTTTCCGAGGCTGGAAGTTGCTTGCTTGCTCTTGGGACCATTTGTCTAACTGGGTGATCTTGTCCAGCCATGATAAGAGGGTTTCTTCCTACTCTTATTGTAACTTTTTATGCTTTGTTCACTTGTTATCACCAGAAGACCTGCTTTTTTTCTGAAGGAAAACAGAGGATCTGTGGAAGAAGGGAGGTAGGAAGGATCCTGGGAGGAATAGAAAGAGGGGAAACTGCAATTGGGATAGTAGAGAAGAAATAGCAAAATTGCATATATATATATATATGATTATGTATTATATTACCCTTAAGGAAAAAAATCAGTTTTTAAGAGCATTTCACAACTCTGTGGATTTTTACATTTCATTTGCACATTCCTATGGAAGGATAGAAAATCATTATCCAGTTGGCAAGCTGTGCAATTTTCTCATAGGAACTGAATTTGTGATTACAGAATTGGTCCAACATTTTCCTATTTCACAGGCATATACTTATTTTATTGATGGCTCCTCTAAAGGTATAGGACAGACTCATGGTTCACATATTCATCATTATATTAAAACTTCATTTTTCTCAGCCCAACAGGTGGAATTGGCTGCTTAGAATCATCATTATGGTTAATTCATAAATCCTTAATATTGCTTCAGATTCTGTTTACGTTATATTCTTATTTCCAGCATACTTATGCTCATACTTGTACATACTGTACCCTCCCTGGTTTTCAAACTGAAATAAGCATGCATTAACATTCCCCATTTTTACTTACTATACTTACTACATGCATAGGACATCATAACATTTCTCTCTATATGAAAGGGCTTAACATTCTAACATGAGACCAAAAGTACTAAACATATGGTTCTCTTATCAAGATATTCTCTAGATTTCTGTAATCAATATAATAATAATTGTAATGGACATTATTTGGGCCCCTGTTTTGCTGGCAGAGTATTACACATAATATTTATTATGTTTATAAATTGTTTGTTTATATGACATTTACGAATCTAAAGACAATGAGATCTATCTATAACATCTCAAATTAAAATAATTCTGGGTGTCCTGAAATTAAATATTAAAATGGGGAAGATGGCAGAACATGGTACAAGAATGGAGCCCTAAGAGAGGCATTCTGAGTGCTTGTGATAAAAGTACAAGGAAACAAGAAAGGTCTTGTGACCTCAATTGTTTCAAAATAAAAAAGCCATGTATTTGTCCTTGGTATGTGTTTCCATGCTCCTCCAAGGTGTGGCAGATAAAAGTGACTTTAATTCTGATTATTTATTAAATTAGCCATTGTTACTTGTTTACGTGCCTTATGGAAAAACAAGTTTTGTCTACAAGCAGCTAGCCAACCACTAGCAACTTGCACTTGTAAGTGTACACTGACTCTTCTTAACCTACAGAGTATAAATGGTATGATATTTTGAAGTATGTTGGCTATTAGGTGAGACTTTGATCAATTTCATTCATTGGCTGTAATCTCCCATGTCCCAACACCAACTATAGCAGTAAACAATTAGCCACAGAGAATATGATAAATTAATCTTAGTTAAGGTATTTAAATTAGTTTAGATAATCATGAGTAACAAATTTCTTTTTTCTTTTTTTAAAAAGAATTGTGTTTTTATTCTGTAAACAGGTTCACACATGCATTCTTTCTTCATGCTGGAATCAGAATCCTTAACCTTTGCTCTTTTACAGTCCTTTTTCTCAAAATTTCTAGCTCTTTTCATTGGGCAGCCACAGCTGTGCCCTAACCTAAAAGTTTCAACCTTTTGATCCAAACGTTCGGAAACTTGACAGCAACACTCAGATAATTGCTTTCTTGCTTGATGAACAGGAGAGGTGTCTTGCCTCTTCTCATCCTGTATCAACTCCAAAAGTTTTATAAGTAAACTGTTATTAGTAATTGTAAAAGTTGACATAGAAACCAAAGGGTCACTGTAGTCATTTTCACATACATACTTATAGATGTCAATGAATATCCTTCTATTGTGTTTGCATACATAGTATTAGATCCTTATGTGTATGTATCCCTACATGCACATTTGTGTATCCGTACAGAGGCTAGACATCAACACAGAGCATCTTCAACATCACTCTACACTTTGGTTTTTAAGGGAGGGCCTCTCAGTGAATCTAATACTTGATTTGCTAGACTAGGTAGCCAGAAAGCTATGGGAATCCTCCTGGCCCATTCTTAAATGGTTCTTTCAATACAATTTTCAGCTAATACCAAAGGAACAATTTACGTTTAGCTGAATATGTCCTTAATATTCACCAAAGCTCTTTAAAATGTACCTTACTTTCTCCTTGTAGAGTTCGAAGTTTCGAAGACAAAAAAGAAAAATTTTCTAAACATGTTCAAGCTGACACATTTGCATATATGGTTCTGTATTACCAAAAACATGGTGGAGTCTCAGTTTCCCAACAGATACTTCTTTTGTAGCTTGTTTTTAACCTTGTTGATTAATCTTTCTTAAACTTGCATTACTATCCTTCACAGGAAAGTAAGGCATAAACATTTTCCCATTTAAAATTTTTAAAAATATTTTGTGGAGAAAGATCCTTAGTTTCTGATGCAAACCAAATAAAAGCAAGATTTTTTTAAAAAGTGGAGACTTCAAGGAAGTGACCAAGTAGGTCATCCCTGCAAATATTTCTTCTTCTGGACTTGCTTTTGAGATTCAAAAGTATAACGTGTTTTTTTTTTTTTTGATTCTAAGATTTTTACTCTTCTAATTTTCCATCATTTTATTTCACTGATTCAGCTACATAGCTTTTTCAAATATATAATATCATGCCAGATTCAAATTCTAAACTATACAGAGCAGTACATACCCACAATACAAAGTGAAAAGATACTGAGAACAACTTGGACTATATCATAAGACCCTATCTCAAATAAACAAAAGAACCACTCTGCCCAGTCAAATGAAAAGATTTTTTTCTTCATCTATCTCTCAGGTTCTATTAAACCTTTTGAAAATAGTATTTTAAATTATTTCTTTTTTCTTTTTTTGGTTTTTCGAGACAGGGTTTCTCTGTATAGTCCTGGCTGTCCTGGAACTCACTCTGTAGATCAGGCTGGCCTGGAACTCAGAAATCCACCAGTCTCTGCCTCCCAAGTGCTGGGATTAAAGGTGTGTGCCACCACTGCCTGGCTTAAATTATTTCTTAACTACCAAAATATCCTTTTCTTCATTTCCTGTACTGTCTTATATTTTTCTTATGTTATTTATTTATTTATTTTTTTAGTGTTCATGCTTGATTCTCATGGTGTATCAATTATTGATAGAACTGTTTTCATTTTCTTTATTATTTCATTGGATTTTTGAATCAAATCCAGGGCATTAGGCATGCCAAAAAATCTTTCAGCCACGGAGCTACATCTTGGCATATTATCCTCCCCACCCCCTTCTTCTCTCTCTCTCGCTCATGCTTCTTCCCTCATCAACCATTTACTGTCCATATTTGGTCAGGTTTGTAACTGATCAATTTATATATAAAGGTTTTTGTTGTTGTTGTTTTGTTATTTTTTTTATATTTTATGTGTTTGATGCTTTAATTATTTACATTCCCTTTCCTTTATGATTTTGAACTTTTAATCCACATTATCTTCACAAAAATCTTTCATAATTATAAAATGGACGATTATTATTGTCTATAAGAAAATCTTGACCAATATTTTAAAGTATCTGTGTGTGTGTGTGTGTGTGTGTGTGTGTGTATGTATGTATGTATGTATGTATGTATGTATGTATTAAGGAAAAACTCTTCAGTCAGGTTCTTTACTTCTCTTTTGTATACTAGGCCATGAATTCGTATGGAATGGGCTCCAGCAGCTCAGGCTCCTTCTCGTTACTCCTCACAAAGTGTGCTTCTCTAGGTGGCTCTAGGCTGGCACTTCAGCTGAACCCAGGTGCCCTTCTCTCTGGCTTCATGTTTCTTCTGATCCTTCTCCTTCACCTGCTTCAGGAAGCTCTCTCTGTTCTTCAACTGCTTGATGTGCTCAATCCGTACACTGATCCTCTTGGTCAGAATCTTGCCCTTAACTTGCTTATTTACAATAATGCCCACAGCATGCTGGGTGACATTGTAGACTCTTCCGGTTTTGCCAATGGTAACACTTGTGGGGCATTCCTTTTTGAACAGTACCATTCCTTTGATGTCCACATTATCACCCTTCTTGTAGATTCGCTTGTATGTGGCTAAAGGAACAACTCCATGTTTCCTAAAAGACCTAGAAAACATATACCAAGTGCCTCTCCTCTTTCCCTTTGTGTTCATCATTTTGGCGAGTTAACTGGAAGATGGCTGCCACGGATAAAAGATATTTTTTGTTTTTTGCATGCTTTATACTGTCATCATCATTTAAACCCTACTCCTAACAGAAGGACGTGACATTGTCTCATTTGTTTCTGCAAATGCCCTTTCACAGTAGAATCTATAAACTCTGTGTTCAAGTGGTTTGTTACTGTGTGATTGTGTATATGTACATTTGTGTATAGGCTTGCTCACTGCTGTGATTCTTTGAGGAGGCTAGAACTAGACATTCATATGTATTTCATTGATTTTATACTTTTCTTTTGGGCAAGGTCTCTCATTGAAACACATCTCATTGTCATGGCTAGACTGTTGAGTGAACTCCACCTGAGATCCATCAGAGTTTCTGTAACAAATGCATGTCACCATGCTTTAAATTTTATGTGAGTGCTGAAGATCCAAACTTACATTCTTGCATTTGAACATTAAGTATTTATCCAAGAGCCCTCAGACCTGCTCCTCCAGTACTTTATGGAAAAGGTGTTTAATGACTGCATGTCAATTCACTTTAGCAGGCAAAAGTGGGTATTTACCACAATATATAATCTGAGTAATAGAACAGATCACTACATTAAACAGAAAGTAATGAAATGTAGCAATAAATTATGAGCTTTTACTGAAAAGAAACACATCAGTTTAGATCTTTTCCAAAGCAAAATCCTCATGTAGTGAAGTAAAATTATTCTTCACCCCATCCAATAATCTAGCTCATGTAAATGGACTATGACATTCAAGGTCACCAGCTGTCACAGCCAGATGGCCCTTAACTTGAAAGTAGTTAACATGTTCTCAGGTGGTTATATTGCTTTAAATATGTTCTGTATAGTCTGTCCCATTTTTTTGTTATACTCAGTAGTTACTGAACACTTAAATACTTTGTGCAATCAATTTAATTAAGGCAGCTTTAATGAGCAATAAAAATCTGAATGATTGCATTCTCACAGCTTGATGTAATTCCTACCATGTAATCCGAGCCTTCTAGCCTCAAACTTTGTGTGAGATCCTGCTAAATCAAATATATTAAAGAATAAAAGAAAACATTCTTTACTTTTAGGGAAAACAAGCTTTTATTTGATACATTCACTGGTCTATAAAGTAGGAAATATTTAAGTTTCAAGATTAACATAAAAGTGAGAGCTTCAATACTATTAAGAATAGAAAAGCTTTGTAACATTACTTTTAAAAAAATTTCATAAACTACAGTCCTTCTACAGTTTTCCTTCCTTCCACTTCTCCCAATTCCTTCTCACCCTACCCCACCTCCTCTTTCTCAGATTTATTCCTTCTACGTTTCCTTTCAGAAAAGAGCAGGCTTTATAGGGATATCAAAAAATATTGATACAATACAACTAGGCACATACCTCTAGCGGGAGGTATTAAAAGGGACATCCAACAGGCTTTCCTGCTCTGCTGCCATATTCCTGCACTAATATCAGCACCGCTGGCAGGCCCCAAATGGGTGTCCTCATCTCAGCAGACTCTCCAGCAGGGCTATGCTAGCCCCACACCATGATTGTCCACTCCACGGTCACCACTACATCTCCCATCACCGGTAAAATCAAAACTCTTGATGCTTGTAGTTAACCAAACAGATTTATATATCATCAAGTTCTCAAATCCCAGGATGCCTATACGGTAATTTCAAAGTCAATATGCTGGGCTGTAAAAGGGTATCTTGGGTTAGTTAACACAGGCCTGGAATCCCGAGACTGCAGGTGTTTGGCCACGCCTACAGAACCCAGGGCCCTGACACTCGGTCTCATCTCCATTTAACCTGTACCATTAGTCACATAAGACACAGGTAGAGGGCGTGACTAACAGGCCTCTGCCTCTAGAGATTTACATATTAATAAGGCGGAGGGCGGGCTAGCTAATTAAATTATTCCTCCCCTGGTCCCTCCTCTTTCCCACCCTCTATATAAGCTAGCTCCTTTGGCTCTAGGGGGCGCACTGACATCTAGATCCAACTATGTCATCATGGATAATAAAGCTATTCATTAGAAACTCTGTCCATGTGTCTTCTGGGCCTGGGACTTTCTCGTGTATGTGGGACCCTTGGACTTCCTCGAATATGTGGGAACCTGCCTGCGGGAAAAGTCTCTGGGATCCTCCACCACAGTCTGCCGGCCTCCTGTGCTGCCGCCTGCGGGCCTCGGGATGGGCCCAGGCCTGGCCCGCCCCTGCGGGTGTTTTTCCCACACCAATAGATAATGGTAGGATGTCAACACAGATTAGATAGTGTATCTCAAATATCCTAACCTTTTCATATCTTCTCTGCCTAAGACTGGTTAAAACCACATTGGTATTTTAGCTTCCATCTTCAGCTCTTGGCTCTCCCCTGCGATTCTCATTTCTCTGTGTCTCTGTCTCTTGACACCCTTAGTCCCGTCTCCCTTTTTCCTATCCAATCATAGGCCTCCCGCTGCAAATAGATTGTATAGGGAAATTTCTGTCACACATACCCATACTAAGGCTTGAGTTGGAGAAAAGGGTCCCAAGACTAGACAAAAGAGCCAGAGTCCACCCCCAGTCACATTGTTACACGTACCACAAGAACATCAAGCAACAGAACCATAATGTATACAGAGAACTTAGCTCAGACTCATACAAGTCTGTGGTTGTTGCTTCTAAACTCCAAGAGCTTTGCTTAATAGACTCTTCAATGTATCCTCTTCGTTTGTCCTTGAGCCCTAGGGCTATTACAGTTCTTCTCCCTCTTCAGCGAGGTTGCATGAGCTCCCACTAATGTTCAGCTGTGGGTCTCTGCATATGTTCCCATCAGTTGCTAGATGAAGCTTCTCTGATAATGATTATGTACTAGTATGGAAAATATCATTAGGAATTATTTCATTGAATTTGGTTCTATCTCAGGTGTCTGGGCAATCCAGACTCTGGTTCTGGACATATAGGCAATTTCAGGCATGGGCTTCCTCTATAGCATAGGCCTCAAGTTGGACTGCTCTTTGATAGCCACTACCTTAAGTTCTGCACCACCATTTATTCCAGCATAGCTTGTAAACAAGACAAATTCTACATTGAAGTCTTATGGTTGCATTGATGTTTTAAGCCCATTATTAGAAGCCTTGCCTGGTAACATAAGATGGCTGGTTCAGGCTCCATATCCCCTATTACTACGAGTCTCTGCTAGGCTCAACCTAATAGATTCCAGGAAGTACTGATTGCATTAGGTTTCCCCATTTCCCTGAAACGTGCTTTCCGTAGTTCCACTCATCTCTCCTAGTACTCTTCCCTATAAAGCCTCCTGTTCCCATCACCACCCATCCCCTGTCCACCTGCAAAATCTATCATATTTCCCTTCCCAGAGAGATCCATTTGTCCCTGCTCCGCCCTTGAGCTCTCCTTGTTATTTCTCTATATCTACGGATTGTAGCATGGTTACCCTTTACTTAACAGCCAATATCTACTTATAAGTTGGAACATACTTTGTCTTTCTGGGTCTTGGTTACTTTAATCAGCATGATTTTTTTCTAATTCCATCTATTTGCCTAAAAATATCACAATACTATTTTTGAAAATCTAAGTAATTAGCCCATTTTTATGAATGTCACATTTTCTTTATCCATTCTTTAGTTGAGGGACAGCTAGGATATTTCCAGTTTGGCTATTGGGAATAAAGCTGATATGAATTAGTTGAGTATGTGTCCTTGTGGTATGGTGGACCATCCTTTGAGTATATGCCCAGGTCTTAATATAGATCAATTTCCAGTTTTCTGAGGAACCACCATAGTGATTTTCATAGTAACTATGCCAGTTAGCCTTCCCACCTGCAGTGGGGAAGCGTTCCTCTCGTTCCACATCCTTGCCGTCATCTGTCATTTGTGTTTCTGATCCTAGCAGTTCTGACAGGTGTATGATGGAATCTCAAAGCAGTTTCAGTTTTCATTCCCTGATGGTTCAGGATACTGAACAGAGGAATGACATTACTTTTAAATAAGGTACATTCAGGAATTACTTTTCAGGTCACTAAAGAATCGTTTGACCCAGAACACATAGCATTCATTATCAAAAGTGAAGTGAGAATAAAGAATAACAGGTAATAAAAGTATTAGAATTGGAGATTGGTTCTCATCTAAACTCAAGCTTTAGCTGTAAGGAAGCTATGCTGATTAATTATACTGACTCTTAAAGTAAATATCATATACTAGTAAAATCATGACCATGTAAATAATGGCTTAAAAATGGTACCTTTGAATGCAGAAAATAATATACTGTTGGTATATCAATCTACAATGTCATCTTAATGAAATTTTTAAAAATATTTTGTCTTCTTTTTTAATTTTTTATTTAGTTTTTAATTTTTTTTTCAGTCCAGGTTTTATCTCCCTCCTGGTCCACTCTCTGACTGTTCCATAACCCATTCTTCCTTCTGACCCCAATTCTGTCTCTAAGAGGATGTCCCTACCCCTCACTCCCACTTCAACAGACTTCCTCACTCCTTGGGGCCTTCAGTCTGTTGAAGGTTAGGTGCATCTTCTCTGACTGAGTCCAGACCTGGCAGTTCCTTGCTGTATATGTGTTGGGGGACTTATATCAGCTGGCGTATGCTGCCTGCTTGGTGACTCGGTGTCTGAGAGATCTCGGATGTCCAGGTTAGTTGAGATAGCTGGTCTTTCTATAGGATCGTTCTCTTCCTCAGCTTCTTCCAGCTGTTTCCTAATGTTAACCACAGGGGTCACCAGCTTCTGTCTATTGGTTGGTTCTCAGTATTTTACTCTTTGAACTGCTTGTTGAGTCTTTCAGAAGGCAGTCATGATAGGTCCCTGTTTGTAAGCACACCATAGCATCAGTAATAGTGTCAGGTCTGGGGCCTCCCCTTGAGCTGGATCCCAATTTGGGCTGTCACTTTATCTTCTTTTCCTTAGGCTCTTCTCCATTTTTGTCTCTACAAATTTTTCAGAAGGGAACAATTCTAGGTCAGAGTTTTTGACTGTAAGATGACAATTCAATCCTTCCACTTGATGTCCTATCTTTCTACTGGAGGTGAACTCTACAAGTTTCCTCTTCCTACTGTAGGGCATTTCATTCTTCCCTTTGAGTCCTGAGATTCTCTGACCTCCCAGGTCTCTGGTACATTCTAGAGGGTCCCCCCACCTCCTACCTACCCTCTGAAGTTGCCTGTTTTTATTCTTTCTGATGGCCCTTAAGGCTTCAGTCCTGTTCCCTCTACTCAATACCTGATCATATTCTTATGGTGTTTGTTTTCTTTATCATTTTCTTTCCCTCCTTCTCCTCCTCCTCCTCCTCCTTCTTCTCCTCCTTCTTTGAGAAAAAATAGGTAAAGAACACCAAGTTGTGTAGATAGGTATGAGAGGATTTGAGAGTAGTTGAAGGGATGAAAGATAACTTGATCAAAATATACTGTATTTTAAATGAAAACTAATCTTCAAAAATATATTATTTTCACTTCAAAAGTCTATGAATCCTTAGTTTACAAAGGATAGCACATTTACTTAATTTTTAAAAGTATCTCTTGTGGTTTAAGACTTTTCTTTTTCTCTTATAAAATCTAATTTTTAATTATTTTACCAGAGTAGTTGTCTTCATAATAAGTTTTTAAACAATGCTGAACTATGAACCAGGTATTTTTATGACCATTTTATGAATGTCCAAAATTAATTTCATTTTCTACCCTTGAAAGAAAGAGTTTAATATAACCTAGAGCAAAGTCCTCTTCAAAAGACACATAGAAGCTACTACTATAGCTCTTCCTCTAATATACATCATGTACATATATACATATACCATATATATCATATAGCAAATAATTATAAATTAATATACACAAAAAATTTAAGTGGAGTACCCTAAAAAGAAGTTGGTTGGGTGTAGGACACTGTCTTTCACCGACAACATAAGCTATAAAATAAAAGCCCAGATCCAGGTATGGAACTGTTCTGGAGTTGTTGGCCAGTGGAGCTACATAGACATGCCCAAACATTCAAGTCATTGCCATTTCTCCTCTTTGTTACTTTCTTGAACTCAATGGTAACATACTATGGCTAAAGACATGAGATTGTACTTACCTTTCAGTTCAGTTTTCATGATAGAAGATACTATGCATGTCTCTAGAGGAGAAACATAACCATCAATCTTTTTAATTAGATATTTTCTTTATTTAATTTCAAATGATATCCCCCTTTCTCATTTTCCCTCTCCCCAGAAAACCCCTATCCCATCTCCCCCCTGCTTCTTGAGGGTGTTCCCTCACTCACCCACATACTTCTACCTCCCTTCCTGACATTCCCCTAACCTGGGGCATCGAGTCATCACAGGACCAAGGGACTCTCCTTCCATTTATATCCAACAAGGCCATCTCCTGCTACATATGTTGCTGGAGCCATGGATCCCTGCGTATGTACTCCTTGGTTGGTGGTTTAGTCCCTGGAGTTCTGGGGGTTCTGGTTAGTTGATATTATTATTCTTCCTATGGGGTTGCAAACTCCTTCATCTCCTTCAGTCCTTTCTCTAACTTTTCCATTGGGGACTCCATTGAAGACCCCATGCATAGGCCAATGGCTGTCTGTGAGCAACCACCTCTGTATTTGTCAGGCTCTGACAGAGCCTCTCAGGAGACAGCTATATCAGGCTCCTATCATCATGCATTTCTTGGCGTCCATAATAGTGTCTGGGTTTGGTGACTGTATATGAGATGGATCCTCAGGTTGAGCAGTCTTTGGATAGCCTTTCCTTCAGTCTCTGCTATACACTTTGTCTCCGCACTTGATCCCATGAGTATTTTGTTCCCCTTTCTAAGGAGGACTGAAGCACCCACACTTTGGTCTTCCTTCTTCTTGAGCTTCATTTGGTTTGTGAATTGTATCTTGGGTACTTTGAGCATTTGTGCTAATAGTCCACTTATCAGTGAGTGCATATCATGTTTGTTGTTTTGTGATTGAGTTACCTCACTTATAATGATGTTTTTTAGCTCCATCCATTTGCTGAAGAATTTCATTGTTTTTTTTTTTAATAGCTGAGTAGTAATTCATTGCATAAATGTACCATGTTTTCTGTATCCATTCCTCTGGTAGGTGAGGGATATCTGGGTTCTTTCCATTTTCTGGCTATTATATATAAGGAAGTTATGAACATAGTGGAGCATGTGTGCTTGTTATAAGTTGGAGAATATGCTGGGTTTATGCCCAGGAATGGTATAGCTGGATCCTAAGGAAATACTATCTCAAGTTTTCTGAGGAACTGCCAGACTGATTTCCAGAGTGTTTGTGTCAGCTTGCAATGCCACGGACAGTGGAGGAGTATTCCTCTTTCTCCACATACTTGCTAGCATCTGCTATCACCTGAGTTTTTGATCTTAGCCATATTGACTGGTGTGAGGTGGAATCTCAGGGTTGATCATATTCTTATGGTGTTTGTTTTCTTTATCATTTTCTTTCCCTCCTTCTCCTCCTCCTCCTCCTCCTTCTTCTCCTCCTTCTTTGAGAAAAAATAGGTAAAGAACACCAAGTTGTGTAGATAGGTATGAGAGGATTTGAGAGTAGTTGAAGGGATGAAAGATAACTTGATCAAAATATACTGTATTTTAAATGAAAACTAATCTTCAAAAATATATTATTTTCACTTCAAAAGTCTATGAATCCTTAGTTTACAAAGGATAGCACATTTACTTAATTTTTAAAAGTATCTCTTTTGGTTTAAGACTTTTCTTTTTCTCTTATAAAATCTAATTTTTAATTATTTTACCAGAGTAGTTGTCTTCATAATAAGTTTTTAAACAATGCTGAACTATGAACCAGGTATTTTTATGACCATTTTATGAATGTCCAAAATTAATTTCATTTTCTACCCTTGAAAGAAAGAGTTTAATATAACCTAGAGCAAAGTCCTCTTCAAAAGACACATAGAAGCTACTACTATAGCTCTTCCTTAATATACATCATGTACATATATACATATACACATATATATCATATAGCAAATAATTATAAATTAATATACACAAAAAATTTAAGTGGAGTACCCTAAAAAGAAGTTGGTTGGGTGTAGGACACTGTCTTTCACCGACAACATAAGCTATAAAATAAAAGCCCAGATCCAGGTATGGAACTGTTCTGGAGTTGTTGGCCAGTGGAGCTACATAGACATGCCCAAACATTTCAAGCCATTGCCATTTCTCCTCTTTGTTACTTTCTTGAACTCAATGGTAACATACTATGGCTAAAGACATGAGATTGTACTTACCTTTCAGTTCAGTTTTCATGATAGAAGATACTATGCATGTCTCTAGAGGAGAAACATAACCATCAATCTTTTTAATTAGATATTTTCTTTATTTACATTTCAAATGATATCCCCCTTTCTCATTTTCCCTCTCCCCAGAAAACCCCTATCCCATCTCCCCCCTGCTTCTCATGAGGGTGTTCCCTCACTCACCCACATACTTCTACCTCCCCTTCCTGACATTCCCTAACCTGGGGCATCGAGTCATCACAGGACCAAGGGACTCTCCTTCCATTTATATCCAACAAGGCCATCTCCTGCTACATATGTTGCTGGAGCCATGGATCCCTGCGTATGTACTCCTTGGTTGGTGGTTTAGTCCCTGGGAGTTCTGGGGGTTCTGGTTAGTTGATATTATTATTCTTCCTATGGGGTTGCAAACTCCTTCATCTCCTTCAGTCCTTTCTCTAACTTTTCCATTGGGGACTCCATTGAAGACCCCATGCATAGGCCAATGGCTGTCTGTGAGCATCCACCTCTGTATTTGTCAGGCTCTGACAGAGCCTCTCAGGAGACAGCTATATCAGGCTCCTATCATCATGCATTTCTTGGCGTCCATAATAGTGTCTGGGTTTGGTGACTGTATATGAGATGGATCCTCAGGTTGAGCAGTCTTTGGATAGCCTTTCCTTCAGTCTCTGCTATACACTTTGTCTCCGCACTTGATCCCATGAGTATTTTGTTCCCCTTTCTAAGGAGGACTGAAGCACCCACACTTTGGTCTTCCTTCTTCTTGAGCTTCATTTGGTTTGTGAATTGTATCTTGGGTACTTTGAGCATTTGTGCTAATAGTCCACTTATCAGTGAGTGCATATCATGTTTGTTGTTTTGTGATTGAGTTACCTCACTTACAATGATGTTTTTTAGCTCCATCCATTTGCTGAAGAATTTCATTGTTTTTTTTTTTAATAGCTGAGTAGTAATTCATTGCATAAATGTACCATGTTTTCTGTATCCATTCCTCTGGTAGGTGAGGGATATCTGGGTTCTTTCCATTTTCTGGCTATTATATATAAGGAAGTTATGAACATAGTGGAGCATGTGTGCTTGTTATAAGTTGGAGAATATGCTGGGTTTATGCCCAGGAATGGTATAGCTGGATCCTAAGGAAATACTATCTCAAGTTTTCTGAGGAACTGCCAGACTGATTTCCAGAGTGTTTGTGTCAGCTTGCAATGCCACGGACAGTGGAGGAGTATTCCTCTTTCTCCACATACTTGCTAGCATCTGCTATCACCTGAGTTTTTGATCTTAGCCATATTGACTGGTGTGAGGTGGAATCTCAGGGTTGTTTTGATTTGTACTTCCTTGATGACTAAGGATGTTGAACATTTCTTTAGATGTTTCTCAACTATTCATCATCCCTGACCTCAAGCTGTATTACAGAGCAATAGTGATAAATACTGCATGGAATTTATACGGAAACAAGAAAGGAAGTTAGATCAGTGGAATAGAATTGAAGACCCAGAAATGAACCCACACACCTATGGTCACTTCATATTTGACAAGGAGCTAAAACGATCCAGTGGAAAACAGACAGCATTTTCAAGTAATGCTGCTGGTTCAACTGGAGGTCAGCATGTAGAAGAATGCAAATTCACCCATTTTTATCTCCTTGTACAAAGCTCAAGTACAAGTGGATCAAGAACCTCCATATAAAACCATATACACTGAAACTAATAGAGGACAAAGTAGGGAAGATCCCAGAACATATGGGCACAGGGAAAAGTTTCCTGAACAGAACACCAATGGCTTAAGCTCTGAGATCAAGAATTGACAAATGGAACCTCATAAATTGGAAAGCTTCTATAAGGCAAAGGACACTGTCAATAGGACAGAATGGCAACCAACAGATTGGGAAAAGATCTTTACAAATCCTACATCTGATAGAGGGCTAATGTCCAATATATACAAAGAACTCAAGAAGTTAGATTCCAGAGAATCAAATAACCCTATTAAAAATGGGGTACAGTGCTAAACAAAGAATTCTCAACTGAGGACTACCAAACAGCTGAGAAGCACATAAATGTCAATCTTAACCAGATTTGAGTACTACCAACTCCTGGAAAGATAAACTCATTAAATCAATAGTTAGAAGACCAACCAATATTTTTGGACTGGATTTAAAACCCACTCCACAAGAAAATGCATGCTTGGCTCTGTTACTAGAACTAAAAACAGATTGGTCATCAACTCTAGAAAATAATCGACTACTATTATTCTGATGAATAGGTGTTGTTATAAGACAGTTATAGGATTAAGCTGACTCCTAAAGATTTGACATTATATCCATAGATTTCTGCCTCTCCCAAGTCTTGTCAGAGAAGTTTCTATTTGCTACAGAGACCCACAGCTGATCAGCATTTACAACATAATAAAATGAAACCAATCCAAATAAGGAGAAAAAGATGTTCATTAAGTCCCACTTCTTGCTATTGATATTTAATTACCACTGGGAAAGAAAAGGACAGTTTGTGTCAGGGATATACAAGGGTACCTCTGCTGTAGCAGATGTGTCTACACCAAAGTTAATAGAGGCAGCAATAAGTAAACTCAGTAGATTTACTTTAAATTCTCACAAATTTAAGAAGGAATATCAATGTGATATAAAGACAAATGTATATATAATGGCTTTCTCATTTACCAACAGAGATTGCATTTGTTCTGAGATAAAAAAAAAAAATCCAAGTTGTTTACTATGCTAAATAAGATTAATTAATTAATTTATATTTATATATTTATTGAATATTTTATTTATTTATATTTCAGTTGTTATCTTCTTTCCCCATTCCTCCCCCATAAGCCCCCCATCTCATCCCTCCTCCTCCTTTTTGCTTTTATACCACCTTACTTACATGCAAGTATTAAGGTCAGTTCTAGGTTGAAGAACTAGCAATATAATAGAGGAAATGATCTTGATTACTTTATAGTATCCAGATACTCTCTCTTTGCCCCATGGTTTCATTTTGCTGAGTTTGGTATAGTTGCTCAATAAGCTTTACTGGGAAACTAAAATTTGAGCAAGAACATTAGCAAAGTTAGGATACAATTTAAGCCATTGTATGAAGAGAAAGATTTCGGATAAGGTATACCAATCAATATTATGTCCCTCCAATAGAAACATGTAAATAAATTCAGGTAAAAAAGAAATATAAGTAAGACTGGAGCTGAGATAGGGAGGAAGGCAGCGAGGGACCAAGATTACTACATTCTGTGAAACTTCATTTGATTAAGCAAAATGTAAAACGACTGAAGAGTTTGATTAGCAGAACTGTATGGCTAGCATGCTCTTAAAAATTGCACTTTAGGGGGTAGCATTAAACTTTGTTTTGAAGAAATTTTATAGTCAAAAAGTGTAAGAATATATTTCATTTGGGATACAAAAATTGCACTAACAAAAGTAAAATATAATGAACATTCTGAAAAAAATCATGTAAAAGTTATGAGAAATAACAGGATTTTAAGAATATTGTGAAAGTAGAACTAACAGAGTTGACTGCTGGCTTACATATAAATATTGCAAGCCAAAAGGGACTCAAGAATGTGTTGGTTATTAGTTTGGGAAACATGTAGTTTTGTCAGGATGAAGCAAGGCTCATGGAACAGATGGATATGGTAGTTAGTGTTGACTAGGGAAAGAGGCACAGGAAGATTTATAATTTGGATATATTGACTCTAGAATAACTGATTGATATACACAGGATGCTGAGAAAGAAGTATGTGACTATATACTTCTGAGTATAAAGTTCTTAGAAAACTTTTGCATTTGGACATATTAGCTGAGAATAATAATATAGAGATAACATGTAGGCTCGTAAACCTCAATGATCATAATTTGAATATGAATTAAGTACCAAGCACATATCCTTTAATAACATCAATGTCAGAAAAAAACTACAAAGAAAAGAGTGAATGAGAAAAGAAGCAATAACCAAGGAAAAAGAATATTTCCAAGAGCATGAAGTCCTGGAGGCTGAGTAAAGAAACAATACAGAAGTCCCCAGAACTGTTAATGTTTTCTCAACTTATGGTGGCTCAGAATGATATACAGTCAATTAAAAAACTTACTTTAAGTTTTGAATTTTTATCTTTTCTAAACGATGGCATCTCTTTTGCAAACTTGAGAAGAGACAGACTCATGGCTCCTAGGCAGCCAAATAAGCACAATGATAAGAAACTAAGTTCTACCATCTTCTGTATTGTTAATGCCAAGATATTTGATAGGCCCAAAGTATCAAATGCATGTTCATGCCTGGGAATTTTCAATTTATGATAAATTTATTGGGATAGATCCTCAATGTAAGTCAGAAAAAAAATCAACCAATAGCATATTAATTAATACTTCTATTAAATATCATTTTATCAACTTGGAAATCTAGTCATATCAATGATGTTTTTCTTTTTCTTTTGTCTTTTCAATAAATATTCACTTTTTCTCTTCTGTGCTTGGATGTTGATCCTAGTACCTTGTGCATGCTAGTCAAATATTATGCCACTGAGGGATAGAGCAGTCCAGAAAATTCTTTAATAGTGTTGAAGTATGAAAGTTTGATAAGTATGTCTTAAAGTAGAACCAGAGCAGACTAAAACTGGACTCAGAATGCATGAAGAATATTGTTATAAGATGTTTTTACAATTGAAAAGTGAAAAGTGTCTGCCTTCAGCTGTTTGTGAAATTTGTGTCTAGAATTTTCTTTTCTGACACAACTCAGTAATAATATACACAAAGCAGTATTTGTCATATTCCCTAGGTTTTAAGACACCTAATATACTTTCATATTACCTCCTCAATATACAAATTCTTATCGTTATTTTAGCCCATTGTTCATTTAATAGTACTTTGTTAAAAAAAAAATCAAGTCATGTTAATCAACTCATTTCACTTCTTTTTTTTTTTTTAATTTTTATTTTAAGGTTTCAATCTCAATATACACCACATATTAATTTTGGGTTCCTCTAATTCAGTCACCACACAACTACTATATAAAATACTTCACTGTGTTAAAAACTGTGTTAAATATATTTTTGTTCAAAATACATAGATAACTGTTTATCATCTCCAAGACTGGTTCACATTTAATTTTGACCAAGGGGGAAAAACTATCCTAGTTGGCTAAAAACCCACTGTCACTAATCAACATTTGCATGAAAAAAATCAATTTTCTTGATTAACCATTATCGGCCCTGTGGAATAGAGTTCCTGTTTATCCTTCTGCCAACCTACTAAGTTTGAAAAACAATGGTACTAGATGAAATGCTCTAATTTGCTCAATACTGTGAAATTTGTGTCTAGCATTTTCTTGTCTGAAACAACTCAGCAATAATATATATAAAACAGTATTATCATATTTCCTAGGTTTTAAGACCTCTAATATACTTTCATGTTACCTCTCAGGCACACCAAATATTTGATTTGCATTTGTCCTTTAAGAAACAATTAAAACAAAAAAAAAAAAAAAAAAAAAAAGAAGAAGAAGAAAGGAAGGGATATGAAATAACATAATCAGAATTGAACCAGGAAATATTACAACAGAAATCAGAGAAATTCAAAATATTATAAGAGGATATTTTCAAAAAAAGAAATGGATAAACAAGTGGTTAGAAATGGTTCAAAAGTTTAGAGCATCCACTACTCCTGTGAGCACTGCTCTTACAGAGGACCAGATTTCAGTTCTCAGAACCAAGTCAGGCATCTCCTCAACTTTCTTTAACTCCACCTCTTCTGAACTCTCCAAGCACCTGCACTCACAGGAGCATTCACGCCCCAGCCTTGCCCACACACATATGCCCATAACTAAAAATACATTATTTCAAAAAATGAATAAATGAAATATCTCCTGTATTTTTATGGGTATCTAAGGTGTTTTGAAAATACAACTGTGTTAAATCGTTATGAAATATAACAGGGAGGGCACATATGTATCCATATAGTTCTAGACTTTTTAATCAGAGATTTTATTTTCTGGATGGTATTTTTTATGGCAATGTCTTTGTAGCTCAGGGATATACTTCTAAACCTGGCTTATTGTTCAGTTTTATGATTGTCCTGCCCATTAATTGGGAGAGATAACTTCATATGTTTTTCAAACAATTACAAAAGTTTATTATTTGAAAATTTGATTTGTGTGTATGTGCTTACTATGGAGCATTCATGCTAGTGCCAGCATGTGCCACAAGGTCTACGTAAGGTAAGAAGACATCATCCAGAATTCACTTTTCTCCTTCATCACCATAGGTTCTGGTGATTGAACTCGTCTAATCTGGCTTTGTATCAAACTTTCTTACTTCACATTTAGAGAGCCTACTTTGTTTTTGTTTTCTATATCTGATTTCCACCTATTTTAACATCACATTCAACCTCTCATAAGACTGCTATTGTGTTCATTTAAATTAGACATATTTTGCATTTGTGTAACCTGGTTGGAAGTACCGATGTGTGCTGTTTATCTATAGACATTCAAGATGAGGACAGATTACAGTGTGACAATTCCTAAAGTATATCACAAGTAAAGAAATTCATGGAATGAAAGTCATACCTGGGACTCATCACAGCTCAATGTCCTATTGAACAGTTTATTGTAACCAAAATTTCATCTTCATCATGTATTTAATGAGCTCACTACTGGATGTAAACTATTATATGACAAGACACTGAAAATAAATTCTATTATTATTTTTTTAATTAAGTAAATGACAATTATGGAAAAAGAAGCAGCTGCTCCTGTCACACATAATGCCTCAGGAGTTGCAAGTCTGCCCATGAGAAAGGAGACATCCCCCTTCTACACTCAGCAAATCTGACAATACTTGGATATTTCCAAAAGTTTGAGTCTGTAGAATTACACTGCACCATTTAAAATTGTATGTAAGGTATACACAGAAAGGTAGCACTCATTATCTAACAAAAATACATTTTTAAAAGGCCATTTTGATAGAAACACAGTGATATGAAAGATATTTTTCCTCTTAAACAAGAGAAGTACTTTTTAAAGAACAATTACAATTTTTTTCAAAAAAAATATTATCCATCTGCCAGGTCCCTCTAGACAAAAGTATAATGTTAATACAATATTACATTAAAAAACATTATAGCTGATAGTTTATATTATTCTCAGTGGCCAATTGGGAGACTCAATCCCACTAAGTACATGCAAAATCCTTCTTGTGTAGCTTAAGAATTAGTCACTTGTGGTTTATTTGCTACAAAATTATAACTTACAACCAAAGAAAATGGCTCATTTACTTTTCAGAGCTGTGGGCTGTTCAGTTGGTGGCAATGGCAGAATCATATCAGGCAGTTAACTAGGTCTTATGGAATGGAAAAACTCTGCTTCTGCAGACTAAAAATATAGTCAAATAAGAAAAAAGAAGTGAAAATATTTTCTTAATGAGAACTGGTTTATAAAGCAACAAGCTTATATAGAGAGGCATGCATATATGAGTATGTTTAGAATTACAGAAAATGAAATATTTAAAAATAAAAAAATTATTTAAAGAACTTCACTCAGGAGCTTAGTTTTTATTGTTTTATCATTGGCATTTCCTTTTTGTTTGTTTATTTGTTTTGTTTTATAAAGGGTTCAGTTCTGTCGTCTAGGCTGGTCTAGAACTTACCATATAGTCCATGTTGTCCTTAAATGTTTGCTCATAAACATTGAGATCATAGGCTTGAGTTAACACACCCACATTTGTCACAGAAATTTCTTTTTTAATATTAGTTAGGAAATATCCAGACATTTTAAATATTAAAAGAAGATAATATTTTAGAAATAATATTGTGTAAGTCACTATAAAATTTAAATTTAGAGGCTCAAGGTGAGGCTCAGCACTTAAGAGTAACTGTTGCTCTTTCAGAGGACCCAGGTTTTGTTTCTAGCACCCACATGGGGTTTACAGTCATTAGTAGCTTCAGTTCCACAGAATCTGCTGTCCTCTTCTCATCTTTGTGGATATCAGGCATACACATCGTGTACATACATACATGCAGGAGAATACACAGATGGTAAAAGTAAATAATGTAAATCATCACAAATTAGTGTAAGTTAATTTGTAAAATTACATGTTTGACAAATAAATCAAACTGTTTGGTATAAAATAACAATTAGTTAAGATTATAATTTTGAATGAGAGCCATGAAAAACAGACATACATAAAATGTATTCTTGTTGAACTGTTTTTGGGTTTGGGTAGCATTTTGTCTTCTCAGTTATCTCTATTATATGTCAATAAATCTTTATTAGATGCATAAATGCCTATATGTTAAAAAAAAACATAAAAACAAATACACACATCTCCAAGTCTGTGTGGTTTTAATTTCTAGCAATACAAATTTTAGATTTTATTTCAAGATCACACAAGGAGACTACAATGGCCTCAGGTATGCATAGGAAGCAAAGCTAAGGAATTTGTGGGAAGAGGAAAGAGAGTGCCCACTTTTCCATAGGTCTAGAGTAGTTGATTCATTTCTTTTGAGAGTGTATGGTAAGCTCTGGTACCCTTCCTTTATGGACCAGCAGTTTCCTATTAGCTCGGTGGTAAAGCTACTTTTAAAAACAAAACAACAACAACAAGAAAAAAAAATCACACAAAAAGCAATTATTTTCAGAACAACTCTTTTCAATGTGAACATTTTCCCCTGTGGCATCTCTTCTCTTTATTTTAATTGAATAACAAGAATGGTCTCATTTACATACTCAATTTCAATTATAGGAGCAAGATAGGTGTTCCTATAGACAGATTGGGTGAGTAAGAGAGAAACAAATGCATTGTAGGCTTTTAGGTAGTTTAAGAATAAATATCATATATTGAAACTGCATGTCTAATATCAGTTTGTCAAAATTTCATTTTAATAGTGGACAGTTAATTCAAATTGGTTGTTACTGAGTTTATCCTCTGTAACCACAGTGAAGCTCATTTTAGAAAATAAACTTCTTAAACTGACTAAAGAGTTTCAATTAATCCTAAATGCAGCTTCTGCCTGTCACTTCCATTGCTCTGACCATACATGCACATTATTCTAGCATGTCTCTAGTTATTATAGGTGTGCTAAAATACATGTAGGTTGCTTTTCTAGACTGTGGACTAACTATGCCTTGTAAATTGTCAATGAATGATAAAACAGACTATAAAGTACTTTTCTGTTATATATTTTAGGATAAATGAAAGATTTTTGTAAATAAATGTGAATACATTTCCATACCAACAAAAATATAGAGACAGCAATAAATTCCTCCAAAGAGGTGTAGTATATTAATAGATGGTAAACTATCATTAATGGTGGCTTACTTGTTTTATGGAAGATAAGCATTTAACCTAACTCATCTATTACTTTTAGAAAGTAAGGTGCAAATGGAAGTAATTTGTTTCAAGTCCCTTATCTTGTCCTGTATTTGTTACAGTGTACTGGCTCCCCTTCTCATTTTTGATCTACTTATGTAATTGCATGGATTCTTTCTGTTAAATATTCAATTGTGATTCTCAGCTGCATATTTTCTTTGCCTGACTGTAGCAATCAATGATAATGATACATGTTTCTTCATCTAAAGAGAAGAAGCAGGATGCCATTTAAAATGCAGACTAAATGGACTTCCCCTCTTCATTTGAACATTGGTAAAGAAATTATTTTCAGATTGACACTGGAAGAGAAGAGGCATTTCTGTATAAATGAGAAAGTTTACTCACAAACATAGCTCATCTCAGGGTAGAACACAAGAAAGCCACTGAATGGAATAAATAAATGGGGTTGTCATTTGGATATGAAGTTAGTGTAAAATAATTAAATATAATTCACTTTTATTTTTAGACAATTTCATAATACCAACTTGATAAGACTGGTGAATAAAAGGTAGCATTCTTATATAACTACAATCTGCCAATTGAGGTGTGGATTTCTGAGGCTTAAGTGAGGAGTAATAAATGATAGAACTCAAGGCATAAAGCATCATCCAAGCAACATTTATTGTACATTAAGATCTGAATATCAAGAGTAAGTTGAGACACCACATCCATCACATGGTGTCTTAGTGTTTTGCTGCTTTGAACAGACACCATGGCCAAGTCACCTATTATAAAGCAAACATTTAATTGGGGCTAGTTTACAGGCTCACAGGTTCAGTCCATTATCATCAAGGCAGGAGCATGGCAGCACCCAGGCAGGCACGGCACATGAGGAGCTAAGAGTTCAACATCTTGTTTCAAAGTCAAACAGGAGAAGATTAACATCCAGGCAGCTAGAAGGATGGTCTTAAAGCCCACACCCACAGTGACAGGCTTCCTCCAAGGCCACACCTCCAAATAGTGCCATTCCCTGGGCCAAGCATATTCAACCCACCACACATGCCAAATTTCATTAATCATACTTAAAAATTAATAAAGGTTTAGTCAATTACAGGCATACCAGTCTATTTACTACTGTGCCTGGCTAATACTGGCCAAGTATGTCCACAGTGTGTAGTTTCCTCTCTCATGCACATCCTCTCTACTTCCAATATTCTCTTTTCTTTCATGTTTTCTTGCTCTTCTTCATATTTTTCTTCCTCTTCCTCCTATTCTGCGATTTTGAACATTGAACTCAAGGGCCTATGCTTATAAAGCAAAAATTTCACCTCTGAGCTGTATCCATTAGTCCCTTTTATTTTTATTTATTTATTTGATAAATTTTGTGACATGGTCCCATTAAGGTATTCACAATGTAGCTTTGAACCTACACTGCAGTCACTGACCTTGCAAACTTCCTGCCTCGGATTCTGAGTAGATAAACTATACCTCCAGACCAGGATGTTACACACACAGATTAATGTTTTCTTAACCCAGGAACTAAATAAGGATTAGTATTTGTTTTAAATTTTGTTTTTCCCTGTTTCTCAAATGATAAAGTGTTCCCTACAATATCCTCTCTAATTCTTATGTCTGACATATGCAAATATCCTTTAAATATTTGATGAGTGAGAAAACAAATCAGGTTGCTACTATTATTTAAAACTTCAGATGTAAATTGTGAAGATGTTATTTTGGCTAAAGAAAATTTTAGATTTATTCTTGTGGGTATCAGGAACAGGCTTTATGATTGCAAATTGCCTCAGAACCCAGTGATGATGGTGATGTCACCCACAGACAACAAGGACCTGCACATCTGTTGCCGTGACAATCACCAAACATTCCCAGCATCCATTTGGTTTACTTCCCACATTTACCTGCCAGAGGTTATGTCACAGCCTAAATAAGAAGCATACCCTCTTGAGCTTCGCTTTCTCTTTTCTCCCTTCATCTCCATCACCCCCTGTTTGCACCAGCCCCCACAATAAGCCTCTCTCGTGTGGAAGGGCATTGGTCTGGTGTGGTCTTTCTGGACACAAGCCATGACTCCAACACAACAATACTGTTTTGCTAGCTTTGGTGGTTTTGGTAACTCTTAAGAATACACTAAGTCTCACTTCATTCCATCCAAAGTAACTCTGTCAAAGAGAGGATATCAAGGGTTCAGGAGGTCTGCACAATGAACTAGTCAGTGTCAGTGTCCAAGTACTAGAATAAATGATGAACCTACAAAACAATGACTCAGTAAATTTTAATAACATTTCATGAAAATACATATTTTATTATAATAAAATACCATGATAATGTTTTGGAATAATACAGAAAATTTCCTAAATTATTGAAGAACCTTGTAAAATCTTCAGAAACTGACACAACTGGGGTGAATATTCTCTCTCCTTTCCTCTTAACACAGTAAAGCTTTTTCTTCTTCATTTGACTTTTAAGTTTTCCTCAGAAAATTATTAGAAAACATGCATGTGCAGTAGATATAGGATTTATTCCTAAATCTGCAAAATCACTAAGGTTTCATAAATATAACCGGCCTGAATGTTACTGTTGTAAACAAATCATTCTCTTAATTACCTTTTGTTTATTTCTAACTGCAGATGCCTTGTACCTGTCATGGTGCCTGGCTAATAATGAAATATTTTATTAATGAATCATAAATATTTCATTAATTGATGACAAGAAAGCAAGCCATTTTGTTGTCTCACTCCTAATTCTAGACTCTGATTGTGGCAGCAACATAGAGATGTAGAGATGGTGGCATGAATATTAACATGAAAGAAAACAGTTTACCTACAAAATTAGAAACTAATTTTCCTGGTCTACATGTAACAAAGATGGTGAAAAAGTTCTAGATAAATGTAGGACCTTAAAAGGACAGTATGATTTCTGGTCAAGCACCGGCTAGAGATGGCTGGAGACCCTGCAGGTTAGAGACTCTACAGGTTTCCCTGCAAGGATGGCATACATTTCGCCACACTCTCAGACTCTAGGCTCCTGACATGAGGCTAAAGACCTTCATTGATCTGTGCCTTTCAGGCATACAGGACAACGCCCCTACTAGCCCCTCCACAGACAGAGGGTGTGACTACAGGCCACAGAGCTTCAAGATAGATCTCCATATTAATGAGGCACCTAAAGTCAGAGGGCATAGCCAATTAAGCATTCCTTCCCAGAAGCTCTTCTTTGCAAAAAGTATTTAACCTCAGGCCCGCCCTGAAAATACCAGGGTATAGTTTCATCCATTTTCCACCATGACAATAAATATCTTAAGACCATAGCCTATTTCTCTTCTTTGGGACCCATTGTAGGAGAAGATTTTCAACTATAGAGCCACCTCCTAAACTCCTGCCAGTGACCTCTCTACATTCCAGCCACGGAGACCCAGACAAGTGAGTTGCTGTGACCAGGACTCTCATCCCTGCAGGACACAGTCTGAGCTTCTCCCCTCCCTAGGGGACTTCAGATTGCGTTCCCCACCCACAAACAGAGTCCTGTGGCTTCTCATAGCCCAATGTCCACCCCTCACCAGCGTGGAGTGAACATAGTGAAATTCCTGAGCCTCTGTCACTCTGAGCCCTGGTCCTAGCCCCTTGGAGGGGCAGACGTGAGATCCACCATTCAACCCACAGGGCCCATGCACACTACAATCCCACAGACATAGACACAAAAAAGAAAGTATGTGCTATGGCACTAACTCGTGCATAAAACATATTGAGTGTCCCTCCCTTTTCCCCACCAACTTACTAGGCAACTCCCATATTTGGGAATACATTCTCATTTTTAATAAAAATAAATTGTAATATTTGTTACTATGTGTACACAATTAAATTCTTTGTCCTATGGCAAAACAAAGAGAAATATTGACAGACGCTTCTGGACTTAGATCTTTAAAAATATGGCTAAAATCAAATCAATCCTAATATATAACATATAACTTGACTTGATAGCTCACTATTACAATTTTTAGTAGTAAAATATGTTAATTTTATCTGTATGGCTAGAAATTAGACTATCCCATACTATTTCAAAAACATAGCTTTTAAGATGAATATACTGGAAAAACAAAAGGAACAGAATGGAATATTTTATTTTCTTAATAAATAGAATACTTATTATATATTTATTATTATTATAACTCATGTAATAATATATCATATTATTATTTATTTATTTAGAATAATATATGTGGTATTCTAATCTTAAGATGTTTCAATGGAGGAATTTCAGCTTCACAAAAATACACAATAGTAACTGAAATAGATGTTTGCAACTGCTTGTGCCAGGAAGTGTTTCTAAACCCTAAATGACCACCAAGGAGTTGATTCTGATGCAATCGCACCAGAGTCTCTGTATTCAAGCTCATTACCATCTCTGATGCAGCAGAACAGGAGGGGCAGCCCTGAGCCTAGTTTCAGGCAAGAAGGGGGTATCTATCCTGGTCTACATCTGATCAAGGGGCCATTATGTCCTTAAACATAATTGGCTGGTGCTGACAGCCAAATCATAAATTTAATTTCTGTTTTCCTTCTAACTGGTGGTTGTTTGGAGGTGAAGTGTTGGGGGCAGGTTTGTAATCTGAAGGTGCAAATTTTGTTGGTGAATAACCTGGAAACTGGTGCTAGGTACCAGCCATTTAGTTAACTTGAGTTCAACCTTAGGACAGGTTCTCTGAGATGGAGTCTGAACCTAAAAGATATGGTCTCTTATAACACCCTTTTACAATTGGCCTTTGGATTTTCACTTGGGTTCACAAACTAAAATTGGTATAATAGTCTTTCATCTCTGCTTTTACTCTCTGTATTTTACTTTGAATCTGACTTCTGATTTACTGCAAGCAACCTATTGCATTCTGCTTCAATACTGAAGCACAAAAATAAACCATTGTCCCAGTCCTGTATTTACACTTCATTCCATGAAGACTGAAGCGTCAAAGAACAGGTGATTCTACTTCAAAAGTCACAATCGTCCACGGAGGTGAAGATTATATTCTGGATCAGAAGTAATTGACTTAGAGCTGCTTTTCAGAAGCGAAACTGCAAGGTTGATAGATGGTTATTATTATTATTATTTTGTTGTCGTTGTTTTTGAGCTAGAATCTCTACCCTTGCCCTAAGCTTTTAAATGAGTAACAGCCATTATTCTGCTACAATATCTAGAATAGAAGGCACTATTGGTAAATGTCATTGTTGGCAAGTTAATCGTATATCAGAGGCATGTAAATCATTTACAATGTCTCCTTCCTTTGGTTGTAAAACTGTAAAACTAATTATGATTCGAAAGAATAGGCTCTTAGTCTAATCTCTGACTCATGGTAGAGATGTAGCATTTGAAACTTCCTAGAAATTCATAAGATTATCATCTAGGCACTGGCTTTCTGAAAAAAAGCAAAGATTTACCTTTGCTCATTACCTTAAGAGTTAATGCAAATGAGCTAGTCAATCTCATGGAACATTCCCAAGAGGAGCATGCCATTTCTTGAGACTTTAGAAATAACATAAAACCCATCTAAAACATACTAGCCTGATGCTATCTCTGGCTGTTGCCTACTCCTGCCCCAATGAAGTTGCTTGGCTCTGTAGTGTGTCTCAGCACAGTCCGCTCACCCCCCTTTCATCTCTCCTTCACTCTGTTAGAATTCAAATTTAAACCAGCACATGCCAGAGTTTATTCTTGATCTGGGAGTCCATGATTTTATTCAGCCAGAAAGTGGTAATTGAAAGACAAATCCAGACAGCCATGTTAGTCAGCAGATCCAACCCTACTTTTGTCAAATGTATCAACACAGATTCTGCCTTTTTAGTTAGTCTCACTTTTGGTCATTCTCTTTACATAGTTTACACTTAAATAACAAAGAGTGGCTTTATACCCTGGCTCAGTACTGTTCACTTTAGTCCCATGTGCCTTCATTTGCTATTCTTGAGGAAAATCAAGATGTTTTACATTTTTGAGGTTAGTACTCATGTGAAGAAATAAAGAGTGATTGTGTTGTCTGAAAAGGAAAGGGGATCATACTAGAACACATAAACTATCATTCGTTCATGTATAAATAATCAAAAGATGGCTCATCTACCATTTTATTTCATGCATGCTTTCCTTTCTTTACAATCATAAATTTTTATAGTATTCTGGAGCAATGATATAAATGTGGTTTTATGCTAAATATTTAAATTTGGGAGAAATATAAGCCAAATTGTGTGTATTCTGTATTAACGCTGTAAACTGCAGTCACTCTGAATGATATTGTAATACTGCAAACCAAGAAGTTACAAAGTAGGATTAATGACAATATTATAGAAGTATATTAATGTTGGAGAACTCAAACATTTATTACTATGTCTACTAAACTGTTATATTTTTTGACTAGGAACAGAAATAAATCATGTAATTGCCTTAGATATAAAAATATTTGGCTCTACTAAATGCTATGCTTCTAAACTCAGTACTTCTCTTTATATGCTCCTTTTGCTATTTAGATAAATAGAAATGGTGATTACATAAATTTTATCTATCGTGTAGTTATAAAAATATGAATCAAAACTCAATGTGTAGGCTTCCTATACTACCCCTCTACCCACTTCAGTTGGGACAGCTGGAACTGCTGGAGTATGACAGAGGATGGCAGCAGAATCTAAACAGGAGTTTGTAGACATTGCTGAGGAGCTAGGTCATTCATAAAGCACGTATGTACATTTTTATCAGGTTGTCCCTAGATGCTTAACTTTCTATTATAATCAGAAGGGAAAATGGATACAAAGTGTCCTTCAAGATACAATTTTTTGTACTAATGTGATGGATCTTATGACAAGGCAAACAGTTCTATGGTAATGGAAACTCTTAGACAAGGCTGACCTTTCTTTTCATGTATGGTTAATAATTTCCCAAACAATTCTTCATTTGCATTTCAAAATGTCCTTAGAGATTTTTATTTTCCCATAGAGGTGTTAGGAGAATGTAGAGCTCTGTTAAGTGAGGTCTCCTCTCCATGCTGTGCTGTTTCTGTTTGAACTTTCTCATTAAGGTATCACTATCTTAGAAGAGGATTGGCATTTTTTCATTTGCATATTTCATTGTAGATTCAGTTTGGTTACATTTTCTGCTGCTGATTTACTGGTCTGCAACCAGACCGAAAAGTTCTTGATGTTCTCTATTCATTTATTCTTTTAAGCTCCATGATAGCTTGGACCTATAGACATCTTGATCTAAATCACTGGCTGTGATGATTTTATGTTCCCTGTAACCCAGATGAATCTCTAGTTAATTGTATAAATTATTATGATTCTAATAAAGGTTACCTTATACATAGACAATTTATTTATCAGTTTAATAACTTAATAGTTTATCTAAGCTAGCTGTATATTTTATATGAAATAATGATTCATAATAAGTATATACTACATAATTATATTAATCAATTTTTCTATTAATAGAAAACAAAATATTTGTATGACCACATGGATTATCAATTCTATACCATTTACAAGATTATTTAATTTTTTATTTGCAATAAATAAAATGAAAATATTACTATCATAGTTTTACTTTCCAAGTTGAAACACTTTGCTCCCAAGTATACCACATTATAATAATTTTTAAAGCTAAAATAATGGTTGGTAAAAAAATTTTGACTATAGTAGTTTTTATTTAAATCATTGGGTATTTTATAAAATCTGACTTTTGAGTGCGATTACTTGATATATATATATATCATATATATATATATAGGAAATAAAGAAATTTCATCTTTCAGTGAGTATTTCAGTGTCTCTGAATATGTAAATGCTACTATATATAAAATATATGTCAAGAATTTTCATGCCTTGATTTTATGAAATAACTTTATCATTTTATCTCCTGCTTCAATAATTGTACCAGAGATATCATGGAATTCACAAGCTATTTGTTTAATATAGTAATGGATAGATAAATTGACAGAGATCTGGAAAATAATACTCAACAATGGATGAAAGATAGTCCTCTGAAAGCTAAGTACATGGAATTATCTTGTCTTGAGGTATATATATTATTTATATATTCAATGTCTCATCTTGGTACCTAAATTTAGAGAAGGAAGTTTGCCTTGCTAAGTTACATTTTGTGAAAACTCAGAAGATTTATTCTTGATTGGAAAAAGAATCACTGAATTGTTGAAATTTATAAATGCAACTTAACTTAATGTTTCTATTACTGAGATAAACTACCATGAAGAAAAGTAACTTGAGGAGGAAAGGTTTTATTTGGCTTACACTTCTATATTGTAGTCCATCATTGGATAGGTAATCAAAGGAGGCAGGATCCTGGAGGCAGGAGTTGATGAAGATGCCATGGAGATACATGTTTCCTGGCTTTCTAAACATGACTTATTCTATTAGCTTTTTTATAGACCAGAGGACAACTAGCTCAGGGAAAGCACCAATCATAACGGACAGGCCTTCCTTCTCAATCTCTAGTCAAATAAATGACCTGCAGACAGATATGAATGCATTTTCTCAGTTGAGGTTCTTTCCTTTCATATAACTCCATTTTGTGTCAATTAACATAAAAGTAGCTAGCAAAGAACCATTTGATTTTGGTGGCAATTGACTTATAGGCATTTAAGAAATCAAAGGCGATTACTGGGACTTCCGCTTCCGGTCTGGGCCCAGGCAGCAGATCCCTGGAGGCAGCTCTGCACTGAATCTCACAAAACCCGGCAGAAGTGGGGCACCCAGCAGCTCTGACCCAGGCAGTATCTCTGGTAAGGAGACAGCAACACCCACCCTAAACAGGGAGTAACTGGGACCCACCGGGACCCACTGAGACCCAGGGATTTACTCCTGGTCCGGAGCGCCGGCTTCTTCCGGTCTGGGTCGGAGCTCCCAGCAGATCCCAGGCGGGAGCTCTACACCAAATCCCACAGAACCCAGGGGAAGCAGGGCTCCTAGGAGCTCTAACCCAAGCAGCTTCCTACTCAAGGAGGCAGCAACACTTGCCCCAAACCGGGAGTAACTGGGACCCACCTGGACCCCGGGTACTCACTCCTGGCCCCAGCACTGGTTCCTTCCGGTTTGGGCCTGGGCACTCAGCAGATCTCGGGCGGCAGCTCTGCCCGATTGGGTAATCTCACAGAACCCAGAGGAAGCGTGGCTCCCAGGAGCTCTAACTCGAGCAGCTTCTTAAGCAAGGAGGCAGCAACACCTGCCCCAAACAGGGAGTAACCAGGTCCCACAGGGATCCAGGAACTCACTCCCGGCCCAGAGCACTGATTCCTTCCCGTCCGGACCAAAGCACTGAGCAGATCCTGGACCCTAGCTCTAATCTCAGCAGCGACACCCAACCTAAACAGTTCTGACACAACCAAGAGAACAGGAAAGACAGGAAAGACAGGTTCCAGCCAGAAGCACCAAGGAGAACCAGATGGCAAAAGGCAAGCGCAAGAATACAACCAGCAACCCGGAACACATGTCATCATCAGAACCTAGTTCTCCCACATTAAGTCCTGAACTCCCTATATCACCAGGAAAGCAAGAGTCAGACTAAAATCACTTTTAATGATGATGATGGAGGACTTTAAGAAGGACATAAATAACATTCTCAAAGAATCCGAGGAGAACACAGGTAAACAGGTAAAAGCCCTTAAAGAATCACAAGAGAACACAACCAAACAGGTGAAGGATTTATACAAAACCATCCAGGACATAAAAATGGAAATAGAAACAATAAAGAAATCACAAAGGGAGACTACTCTGGAGATAGAAAACCTAAGAAAGAAATCAAGAGTCACAGACGCAAGCATTACCAACAGAATACAAGAGATAGAAGAGAGAATCTCAGGTGCAGAAGATACCATAGAAAATATTGACACAACTGTCAAGGAAAACGAAAAATGCAAAAAATCTTAACACAAAACATCCAGGAAGTCCAGGACACAATGAGAAGACCAAACCTAAGGATAATAGGTATAGAAGAGAGTGAAGATTCACAACTTAAAGGGCCAGTAAATATCTTCAACAAAATCATAGAAGAAAACTTCCCCAACCTAAGGAACGAGATGCCCATAATCATTCAAGAAGCCTACAGAACACCAAATAGACTAGACCAGAAAAGAAATACCTCCCGTGACATAATAATCAAAACACAAAATGCACAAAACAAAGAAAGAATTTTAAAAGCAGTAAGAGAAAAAGGTCAAGTAACATATAAAGACAGACCTATCAGAATTACACCAGACTTCTCACCAGAGACTATGAAAGCCAGAAGATCTGGTCAGATGTCATGCAGACCCTAAGAGAACACAAATGCCAGCCCAGGCTACTATACCCAGCAAAACTCTCTATTACCATAGATGGAGAAACCAAGATATTCCATGACAAAGCCAAATTTACACAATATCTTTCCACAAACCCAGCACTACAAAGAATAATAGCAGGAAAGACCCATTACAAGGAGAGCAATCATACCCTAGAAAGAGCAAGAAAGTAATCCACCTCCAACAAACCCAAAAGAAGATAGCCACACAAACAATGCCTCCCCTTTTAGCAAAAATAACAGGAAGCAACAGTCTCCTCTCCTTAATATCTCTTAATGTCAATGGACTCAATTCCCCAATAAAAAGACATAGACTAACAGACTGGATACGCAAACAGGATCCGACATTTTGCTGCATACAGGAAACCCACCTCAGTGACAAGGACAGACACTACCTTAGAGTAAAAGACTGGAAAACAATTTTCAAGCAAATGGTCCTAGGAAACAAGCTGGAGTAGCCATTCTAATATCGAATAAAATTGACTTTCAACTTAAAGATATAAAAAAGGATAAGGAAGGTCATTTCATATTTGTCAAAGGAAAAGTCAACCAACATGAACTCTCAATTCTGAACATCTATGCACCAAATGCAAGAGCACCCACTTTCATAAAAGAAGCCTTACTAAAGCTCAAAGCACATATTGCACCTCACACAATAATTGTGGGAGACTTCAATACCCCACTCTCAGCACTAGACAGATCAGGGAAACGGAAACTAGACAGAAGTACAGTGAAACTAACAGAAGTTTTAAACCAAATGGACTTAACAGATATCTATAGAACATTTCACCCAAAAACAAAAGAATATACCTTTTTCTCTGCACCTCACGGTACCTTCTCCAAAATAGACCATATTATTGGTCACAAGACAGGCCTCAACAGATATAAAAAAATCGAAATAATCCCATGCATCCTATCAGATCACCATGGTCTTAAGCTGGTCTTCAATAACAACAAAGACAATGGAAAGCCCACACTCACATGGAAACTGAACAATACTCTACTCGTTGATAATGGGGTCAGGGAAGAAATAAAGAAAGAAATTAAAGACTTTTTAGAATTTAATGAAAATGAAGACACATCATACCAAAACCTATGGGACACACTGAAGGCAGTACTAAGAGGAAAGCTCATAGCTCTAAGTACATACAAAAAGAAACTGGAGAGAGAACACACTAGCAGCTTGACAACACACCTGAAAGCTCTAGAACAAAAAGAAGCAAAAACACCCAAGAGGAGTAGACGGCAGGAAATAATTAAACTCAGGGCTGAAATCAACCAAATAGAAACAAAGAGAAGTATACAAAGAATCAATAAAACCAGGAGCTGGTTCTTTGAGAAAATCAACAAAATAGATAAACCCTTAGCCAGACTAATCAGAGGGCAGAGAGACAGTATCCAAATCAATAAAATCCAGACTGAAAAGCGTGACATAACAACAGAAACCGAGGAAATTCAACAAATCATCAGATCCTACTACAAAAGCCTATACTCAACAAAATTGGAAAATCTGGATGAAATGGACAATTTTCTAGACAAGTATCAGTTACCAATGTTAAATCAGGATCAGATAAACCAACTTAACAGTCCCATAACTGCGAAAGAAATAGAAGCAGTCATTAAAAGTCTCCCCACCAAAAAAGTCCAGGTCCAGATGGTTTTAGTGCAGAATTCTATCAAGCCTTCAAGAAGATCTAATACCAATTCTCTTCAAACTATTCCACAAAATAGAAACGGAAGGAACATTTCCTAATTCATTCTATGAAGCCACAATTACGCTTATACCTAAACCACACAAAGATCCAACAAGAAAAGAGAACTTCAGACCAATCTCCCTTATGAATATCGACGCAAAAATACTGAATAAAATTCTCTCGAACCGAATCCAAGAACACATCAAAACACTTATCCACCATGATCAAGTAGGCTTTATCCCAGGAATGCAGGGTTGGTTCAATATACGGAAATCCATCAACGTAATCCACTACATGAATAAACTCAAAGAAAAAAACCACATGACCATATCTCTTGACGCTGAGAAAGCATTTGACAAAATTCAACACCCCTTCATGATAAAAGTCTTGGAAAGATCAGGAATTCAAGGTCCATACCTAAACATAGTAAAAGCAATATACAGCAAGCCAACAGCCAACATCAAACTAAATGGAGAGAAACTTGAAGCAATCCCATTAAAATCAGGGACTAGACAAGGCTGCCCACTCTCCCCCTACCTGTTCAATATAGTTCTGGATGTCCTAGCCAGAGCAATTAGGCAACAGAAGGAGATCAAAGGGATACAAATTGGAAAGGAAGAAGTCAAAGTTTCACTATTTGCAGATGACATGTTAGTATACTTAAGTGACCCCAAAACTTCCACCAGAGAGCTCCTAAACCTGATAAACAACTTTAGCAAAGTGGCTGGGTATAAAATTAACTCAAACAAATCAGTAGCATTCCTCTACACAAAGGAAAACTGGCTGAGAAAGAAATTATGGAAACGACACCATTCACAATAGTCACAAATAGTATAAAATATCTTGGTGTGAATCTAACCAAACAAGTGAAAGACTGTATGACAAGAACTTCAACACCCTGAAGAAAGAAATCGAAGGAGATCTCAGAAGATGGAAAGATCTCCCATGCTCATGGATTGGAAGGATTAATATAGTAAAAATGGCTATCTTGATGAAAGCAATCTACAGATTTAATGCAATCCCTATCAAAATTCCCACTCAATTCTTTACAGAGATAGAAAGAGCAATCTTAAAATTCATTTGGAATAACAAAAAACCCAGGATAGCGAAAACTACACTCAACAATAAAAGAACTTCTGGGGAATCTCCATCCCCGATTTCAAGCTGTACTACAAAGCAATAGTGATAAAAACGGCATGGTATTGGAACAGAGACAGTCAGGAGGATCAATGGAATAGAATAGAAGACCCAGAAATGAACCCCCAAACCTATGGTCACTTGATCTTCGACAAAGGAGCTCAAACTATCCAGTGGAAAAAAGACAGCATTTTCAACAAATGGTGCTGGTCCAACTGGAGGTCAACTTGTAGAAGAATGCAAATTGATCCATACTTATCTCCTTGTACAAAGCTCAATTCCAAGTGGATCAAGGACCTCCACATAAAACCAGCTACACTGAAACTAATAGAAGAGAAAATAGGGAAAAGCCTTGATCATATGGGCACAGGGGAAAAGTTCCTGAACAGAACACCAATGGCGTATGCTCTAAGATCGAGGATTGACAAATGGGATCTCATAAAACTGCAAAGCTTCTGTAAAGCAAAGGATAAGGTCAACAGGACAAAGCGGGAACCGACAGACTGGGAAAAGATCTTCACCAACCTTACATCTGATAGAGGGCTAATATCCAAGTATACAAAGAACTGAAGAAACTAGATTCCAGACAATCAAATAACCCTATTAAAAAATGGGGTAGAGAGTTGAACAAAGAACTCTCAACTGAGGAAACTCGAATGATTGAGAAACATCTAAAGAAGTGCTCAGCATCCCTAGTCATCAGGAAATGCAAATGAAAACAACACTGAGATTCCACCTCACACCAGTCAGATTGGCTAAGATCCATAACACAGGTGACAGCAGATGTTGGCGAGGATGTGGAGAAAGAGGAACACTCCTCCATTGTTGGTGGGATTGCAAGCTGGTTCAACCACTATGGAAAGCAGTCTGGCGATACCTCAGAAAATTGAACATGGTGTTACCTGAGGACCCAGCTATACCCCTCCTGGGTATATACCCAGAAGATATTTCAACATGCAACAGGCCACATGCTCCACTATGTTTATAGCGGCCTTATTTATAATAACCAGAAGCTGGAAAGAACCCAGATGTCCTTCAACAGAAGAATGGATACAGAAAATGTGGTACATTTACACAATGGAGTACTACTCAGCTATTAAAAATAATGAGCTCATGAAATTCTTAGACAAATGGATGGAGCTAGAAAATATCATCCTGAGTGAGATGACCCAATCACAAAAGAACACACATGGTATGCACTCACTGATAAGCGGATATTAGCCCCAAAACACACAATACCTAAGATGCAACGCATAAACCTCATGAAACTCAAGAAGAAGGAGGAAGACCAAAGTGAGGGTGCTTTTGTCCTTTTTAGAATGAGTATCAAAAGATTCAACCAGAGCCCCCAGAATCTAAACCTCCAGCCTGAGAACAGACAGGGCAAGCTGTCCTCTGAAAGGCTCTAACCAGCAGCTGAATCAGACAGATACAGACATCCAGAGCCAAACAGTGGATGGAGCTTGAGGACTCTTATAGAAGAATAGGTGGAAGGATTGTGGGCCCTAAGGAGATAGGAACTGCACAGGAAGATCAACAGAGTAAACGAACCTGAACCCTTGGAGCTCTCAGAGACTGAATCACCAACTGTGGAGCATACCTAGTCTACACAGATCTACCTCCATGGGCTGAACCTAGGCCTCCCTACACATATGTTGTAAATGTGCAGCTTGGTTTTCATGTAGGTCTCAAACTTCTGGAGTGGGGGCTATCCCAAAACATGCAGCCTGTATATGGAGTATGTTCTTCTAAAAAAAAAAAAAAAAAAAACAGTTGTTCAGTTATTCATGGAATATTATTTTTTTATATCTCTTGTATTCAGTTTGCAACTACTTCATTGAGAATTTTTGTATGTATACTCATGAGGGATACTGGACTATAATTTATATATTTTTGTTGGGTTTACACGTGATTTCACTATTTCAATATTATTTGCTTTGTGAAGGAGCTTATTGTGGTTCTGAATTTTTCTAAACATAACTCAAAAAATATTGCTTGTTTGAAGGCTCTATAGAATTTTTGTATAAGTATATCTGACCCTTGATATTTTGCTTGTTTGTTTCTTTTCATTTTATTCTGTTTGAATGCTTTTTAAATTTTTTGATTTGCTGAAAAAAAATTAAAAAAAAAAAAACAAAACAAAAAAAAAAGAAATCAAAGGCATACCTTTTTGAATATATAAAACATATATGTAAATACAGAAGATGTTTCAGGAATTTGGATCTAATTCAAGTAATCTCCATGCTAACTTAAGTTGGATATTATGAAAACTATACTCCAAAACTATCCTCTCAAAGAAGGATATTACCTTTCTTCTAAATTCAGAAACATAGGCCCATGGACCCTAAGTGAGAAATATGCCCATATTTATCTAATCCCACTCCCAGATCTGGGTTCTGAAATCCATTTTGGACACACATGTTTGAAGAAATCAATGTCCTTTCAACCTCTTCTTGGTAGGATTCCCTGAGTCCTACGGGAGGGATTGGATAGAGGCATCCTATTTTGGGATATGTGTTACAAATCTCACTTTCTGTATAATATCTGGCTGTAGGTCTCTGTATTTAGCTTTTTTTTTTTTTTTTTTTTTTTTTTTGCAAAAGAAGTCTTCTTTGGTGATGACTAAACCTGGCACTGGCACTGACCCATTAGTACATCAGAATGTCATTAGGAGTTATTTTATTCCATTTTTAAAAAAACAATAATGTGTTTTAAGCTATCTCCCTAAACTATCTAGTCTTAGACTCAGGTTATTAGTAGACCAAACAGGTTCTAATATGAGTTTCATCTCATGGCTTTGGCTTCAGGTCAAATTGAATATAGGAGGAGATTGAGAACACCAAGAAATCAAGGCCCTCTAAATCAATATGACTCATACATAGAGACTGAGGCAGTGTGCACAGGATCTGCATTGGTCTGCACCAGAAAACATCATTGAGCAGAAAAGAGTAGAGGACACACGTCCCCATTCCAATCCTTAAGCAATCTCCAATTGGCAACAACTTGCAAATGAAAATTTAGTTTTCTCCAAGGGAATCTTGCTAGGGAAGCTTTGGTTTTTGGTTGTTTTATTTATTTACATTTTAAATGCTATTCCCCTTCTGGATGTCCCCTCTCCATATACCCCTATCCTATCCTCCCTCCCCTTTGCCTCTAAAAGGGTGCTGCCCCCCACTTACACACTCTTGGCTTACCCCTCTAGAATCCTCCTAAGCTGGGGAAACAAGCTTTATAGGACCAAGGGCCTCCCCTTCCAATGATGCCAGATATGACAGTTCTCTGCTATGGACTGTCTTGTAGCTGGAGCATGGACCCATCCATGTATACTCTTTGGTTGGTGGTTTAGTCCCTGTGAGCTCTGGGGCATCCAGTTAGTTGATATTGTTCTTCCTATGGGGTTGCAATCTCCTTTAGCTCCTTCAGTTCTTGCTTTAACTCTTCCCTTGGGGTCCTTGGACTCAGTCTGATAGTTGGCTATATCTTCATCTGTCATAATCAGATGCTGGTCAGGCCTCTCACATTCATACTAGGCTCTTTTCTGGAACACTTCTTGGCATCACCAATAATGTCAGGTTTTGGTGTCTGCAGATGGGGTGAATCCAAGGTCGGGTCATCTCTGGATAGTCTTTCCTTCAGTTTCTGCATCTTTGTCCCTATGTTTCCTTTACACAGGAATAATTCTTGATTAAAATTTTTGAGATGGGTGGATGGTGCCATATCTCAACTTGAGGCCATGACTATCTACTAGAGGTAGCCTCTACAAGTTCTGTCTACTCTTATTGGAGACTGAATGTCCAGAAGTAGATGGCCAACAGGAAAAGAACTCAACAGAATCTTTGGAGGTCCCTTGTTTCATAATGTCATGTCAGGATTTATCCTTTAACTTTTCTTTGTTTTTAATTTTTAAATTTTTATCTATGTATTTTGTCTTCTGTCTTTTTACCTATAAAGCATATGTCTTATGTCTCCACTTTAGTATTCTTATGGGATTTCTGAAAGTGTGAATAAGTGTGAATCTTATGTCAGTTTCTTATACTCTTTGTCTAAGGGTTCTTTTTTCTTTCCCTTTCTTTGTTTTTACTTTTCCTTTTTATGCTGTTCTAATGTGCTAGGTTTTGTTTTCTTACATTGTATAGTATCATATGATATATATATATATCGTATGATATTATCCCCTAGAAGACTATTTTGTAGTAGACCATCTACTAATTTTTTGATTAACTTACAAAGAATTAGATTTTATCAAGACATTTTCCAGAAAACTTTTTTGTTAGTTTCTCTCTTTTGCTTCCTCCTCCTCCTTCCTTCTTCCTGTGTCCTCTTCCCAGTAGCATTCCTTCTATTTTTGTTAACTTTATTAATTTTATTTTTGTCAGTTTTACATTATATACTCTAATTCCACCCATCTTCCTGTTCCTTTGTACCCATCCTACACCTTTGTAACCTCCTTCCTAAAAGAAGATAGAAAACTAAAATAAAAAGTAAAAAATGTAATAAAACTTAAAAATAGTCAGGTCATGGAGGGTGTAGTGTGTCATTGTGTCCACCGTATAACCTTTTATTCACACACATTTACATGCAAATATTCATTGCAATGAGACATTTGTCTGTCTCTGGCTGGGACTTCACCATGGCCTCAGGTAGCAGGGAAGGTTACTCCCATAGGTTGTTTCTCTCCATTCTTGTGACTCCAATTCCCCATCTCTTCATAGTGCTCAAACCGGACTGTTTCTTTTTCCCTACCATTTCCCCACCACATACTTGCACATTGTAGTGGATTCTGCTGAAGACCTTTAGTTATATTCCCTTTTTGTTTTATTAATAAAAGACAGGAAGTGGATGTGTCCAGATGAAAGGGGAGCTGGGGAGAAATTGGGAGGAACAGAGGGAGAATACACCAAAATCAGGCTATTTTGTATAAGAAAAAAATCTATTTTCAATAAAAAGAAATAAAGGAAAATTATCAATGTCTTGTTCAACTCTACCTCATAGGGTAAAATGTAAATATATCTTTTATTTACCTGTTGTAGTTGTCATCTCAGAGGTTTACAGCATGGGTCTGTTAGCCTAGGCCTAATCCTGGAAGTTTCTGGCCTCCATACAATCTTATCTAGGTCTAGAATATTTTCAACCTCTGAGACATTGCTGAATAAGTTCATAATTTCTGGCTTTTTCTGAATTTTAGATGGCTGTTTCAACTCAGCTTTACTGGCTCAAACTCCTCCCCAAACTGACTAATTTAATGTGGCTTCTCTCTTGGCCTCTCACTAAATTGCTCTGCTTGGCCAAAAATGAACTTGAGCAATTTGTTCTGATAGTCTAGCTCTTTTTATTCTCTAACTCCTTTTTTCTTCACTCATGTCTAGCTTATGCTCTCTTCAACCTGTCTCTGAAAAACTCTCTCAGTAAAATTGCTTCTTCCCTCTCTTCCTCTGAGCAGCTCCTTCTTCTGATGACTCTTTTCTCTTTCTGTTGTTCTGAGAGTTGGGTATATCCTATTCTGTCAGGTCTCTCTCTCTCTTTCTCTGATTCATTACATTGTCTGCCTCTTAATTAGACATCACTTTCAAACTTGGGTACTTCCTTCTACAAACTAACTTTACCTTCATAGTTTAGGATTAAAGGTGCATACTAAAGGCATGTCTGCATTCCAGTCATATCACACACACCTAGAAGGTCTCTGAATGTGCTGAAAGCAGCCATGTTGCTGAGTTAAAGTTCTTTACAGTACAGTACCAAATATACTCATAATCCTGGTCCCACTGGGAGTACACAGTTTCTAAGATGAAAAGACAAACTGAAAAGATAGAAGCTGCAATCTGTGATCTGCACTTGGTGAAAGGGTAGAAATTTCACTACAGATAAACAGACTGGTATACCTATATTCCTTAGGATAGCAAAGAGATTCTTCTTGAATTAAGGACAAAGCAGGAATATTTCAATCTCTGTAGCACTCCTGGATTAGTTTAGATGTGAGACACAGCAGTAATTTTTTTCTCAACAGCATGGCAATTAGACACAGAATAATAATTTACTGCTGATGTTTAAAGACAAGTTGAACCCAGCTGTGATATTTAGTCTAATTCCGGCTGTGGATAGTTTAAATGACTCAAGAATCAATATTCATTACAAAATAAAATTGAGTGCTCATCCTAAGACCACTAAAATCAAAGCAGCTAAGGAATATTTTGCATTAATGAAATATATGAAAATCCATTAATGTAATCACTATATAAACAAACTCAAAGAAAAAAAAATCACATGATCAACTCCTTAGGTGCAGAAAAAGCATTTGACAAAATACAGTACCTCTTCATGTTAAAAGCATTGGAGAGATCAGGAATCTGAGGCCCATACCTAAACATAATAAAAGCAATGTACAGCAAACCAACAACCAATATCAAATTAAATGGAGACATACTTGAAGCAATCACACTAAAATCAGGGACAAGGATGCACACTCTCTCCATATCTATTCAATGTAGTAATTGAAGTGATAGCTAGAACAATAAGACACCAAAAAGAGATCGAAGGGATACAAATTGGCAAAGAAGAAATAAAGGTATCACAATTTGCAGATGATTTGATAATATACATAAGCGACACAAAAAACTCTACCAGAGAACTTCTCCAGCTGCTAAACACCTTCAGCAAAGTGGCCAGATATAAAATTAACTCAAATAAAGCCTTCCTTTATACAAATGTAAACAGGCTGAGAAAGAAATTAGAGAAACAACCGCCTTCACAATAGCCACAGTTTTGTGACGTTATATGATGTATTTGTATTTTAAGCCATGTAAGTATAAAGGTCAAAATATTTTTTAACAGCTCTTAGAAAGTTTACTCTTTGAAGTCTGCTACAAAAAAAAAATCAGTAAATTCATTGAAAAATATCACCATATGTACCTCATTAATGTCATTTATACTATCACTTAAAACAAATCAGATTAATAGTTTTATTTTTTTCTGAATATATTTATTATTTATTTAACATGCTTTTAAACAACATTCACAAATGTTCCTTTTGACTATGTAAGTGCTTAGGTCATCTACTTAATTTATAAAAAATCCCACTATGGATTATATGAAGAAGCACAGGTACAGAAGCCATATATGTCTGTGATGAAAATGAAAATACAAATTATATAAGTATCATTTCCCTCTACTTGTGAAATATTTTATTTTCACAGAAAATTATGTGCAAAATATAATCACTGAAGTCTACCATTGATCCTTGTAAACCATAAATTTGATCATATTTATTTAAAATCATGGTAGTTTATTATCAAACAAATGTATTCTAATCTCCACAGAGCAATTATTTTAATTATCTCAGCAATAGAAATGAAGACATGAATTTATACAACCTGCAGTTCGTATAGATGAGGAAAATATTTCTTCTTATGTGAGTTAACTTTAAAGCATGATAAGGTAAAAGTCCCTCTAAGTTTCAATTTTAATGCAGCTACTGGACACTAATATCAAAATTCAATTTTATAATATCATTTAGATTTATCACAGCCAGAGACACTAATTGTTTTTGAGCACTGCTAGCTAACTCTTTGAGAATAGGTTCCTATTTAGCCTTACCTCGATTCACTCAAGGCAGGACCATTTCATAGGGGTTCACACAATTTTTGTCAATAAGTTCACATAGAATTATAATGTTTTACATAGATAAAACATAAATTTCTTTTAGAGACTTTTGAAAATAAAAGTTTCAGTCCATACATATTTAGCTACCTAAATCATTTAGACCATGACCAAATGTCTAAGATGGAATAAAGTAAATAAAAAAGTAACAGCAGCCAAACAAACAACAATAACAAAAACACAACACAGCAGATTTTGATAAGTAAATATAGAAATTTAACCTATTCAGGTTGAGAGAAACATATGGAAAAATATATGATAGACAGGCAGGCTATCAGTAACTAGATAGCCAGTGAGACAGGTAGATGTGTGTAAGAGTAACAGACTTAAATTTCAGAGGCTAAGAAATGTTAAATAATCCATTAATTACAAAAATAAAATAGCTTTTTTTTCTATTGGAATTTATGTCCTTCAGCACACAGATTTTTATTCTATGAGTAATGGGGAACTGGGGGTAGCCACCAGAATGTCCCTCCAGGAAAGCAAGAGGCTCCCAGGACCCAATAGGGATGACATTACATGAAATTGCCAACAAAGGGGAGGGAAAACCTGTAGAGACCAGATCCAGAGGTTAGGCAAGGCCCCCTGTTGAGGGATGGAGCCACCTACTGGTCTCCAATTTTTTTGGGGGGAAGGGTATTTTATTTATTTACATTTCAGATGTCATCCCCTTTCCCCATTTTTCCTTCCTAGACCCCGCCCCCCCGCATCCAATCCCCCATCCTCTTTTTGCTTTTATACCATTTTAATTACATGCAAGTATTAAGGTCATTTCTTGGTTGAGGGACTAGCAATACAATAGATCCAAATAGTCAAGGAACAAGCAAGACAATAAATACAAATAGTCAAAGAACAAGCAATGCAATAAACAAAATTCCATGAACACTCTGACAGGGAAGTTGGCTCAGATATTTCGGTCATCCTGAAAAGCCAAATATTTACCCCAGAATTTCTCCTGTCTAAAAGAAATACAGGGACAAAGTGTGGAGCAGAGAGTAAAGGAAAGGCCATCCAGAGACTGCCCCACCTGGGGATCCATCCCATGCACAGACACCAAACCCAGACACTATTGCAAAAGCCAAGAATTGCTTGTTCACAGGAGCCTGATACAGCTGTCTCCTGAGAGGCTTTGCGAGAGCCTGACAAATACAGATGTGGATGCTCACAACCAACCACTGGACTGATCACCGGGACTCCAACGGAGGAGTTAGGGAAAAGACTAAAGGAGCTAAAGGGGTTTGCAAGCCCATAGGAAGAACAACAATATCAACCAACCAGACTCTTCAGAGCTCCCAGGAGCTAAACTACCAACCAAAGAGTACACATGGAGGGACCCATGGCTCTAGCCACATATGTAGTAGAGAATGGCTTTGCAGGGCATCAATGGGAGGAGAGGCCCTTGGTCCTGTGATGGCTCAATGCCCCAGTGTAGGGTAATGCCAGGACAGGAAGGTAAGAGTGGGTGGTTAGTTGGGGTAAATCCCTCATAGAAGCAGGGGTAGGCTTAATGGGATAGGTATTTTCCTGGAGGGAAACCAGGAAAAGGCATAAGATTTGAAATGTAAATAAAGAAAATATCCAATAAAAAATGAAGAGAGTGCAATAAAAAATGAAGATAATCCTGATAGACAAAAAGTTCTGTTTAACCTCCACAAACTGAATTTACTCAAATTAAAATTGAGGTAAGACTGCTCTGCAACATTGATATCGAGGTAGCAATCCTCAGAAAATCCATGCCCCTCCCACCCCTCCTGCTTCTACTTTTTAAAAATCTTTTGTTTTTCATCTTAAATAATATACCTCAGACCTTCTATTTTCAAACCCGTGCTAGACATCTCCTATGCAAGAATTGTTTCACTAGAGAAGGTATTAGTCAAACATTAAGGATATTGATTTAAATGTAGTGACTCAATTTGTCAACTTCCATCTGTACAATAACTCCTTGAAGTGCTCTTATCTTAAAAGGAAATCAACCACTGCTGGGCATAGTGCTGTGTGCCTTTAACCCCAGCTCTCTGGAGGGGGAGGCAGATCCCTGTGAGTTTGAGGCCAGCCTGGTCTACATAGGAAATTCCAGGGGACCTAATACTACATAGTCAGACCTTGTTTTGAAAATAAAATTTTAAAAATATGAAATAGAAAAGAAAAAGTTTCTTCATTTATTTGTAAGATGGACTAACGTCTTCACCAGAATATTTCTTCAAAATAGTAATACCTACTCAACTAAATTAAAAAAAAAAACATATACCCTATTCTAATCTTAAAGTTTCAGAAAGTAAATTAGCTAACGGAAAAGTCCTGAAGTAATGAAAATGGCTTTAACCTATTATTTTTAGCAACGAGGATCAGGCTAGTTTGGGCATTATGGTCTACAATGAATTTCTGATCTGTGACTCACTTCATTTACCCTCTGGATCAGTTTTCAATTAATTTCAACTCATTTACCAAATTCTCTAGCATTGTTTTTCTAGCTGTAAGCTAAGCAAATTGCTTTGGGGAGTTATCACTTGAAATACATACGTCTACTTCAAAATATTTTTAAGTGAACATTTTATTAAGACAATATCATCTGAGAATAAAATATAATCCATAAAATACTGACATTACAATTGTCTCATCTGGAACGCTTATTTTCAGGTACCTTTGCCCCTCCATCACTCACTATATTCCCTTTACGTCCGATTTTAGTATCTCAGCAATGACTAGTGTAGTGCTGAAACTGGAGGAGACTTGATCAAGGTTTCTGACTGTAATTCTCTTTCAAGTTCCTATAATTGAAGAAAGCACAGGCAACTTGGAACTGACCACTATGGGGAGACATTTACATGACATAATAGCTGAACATGCATGCAAATTGATATTGTTTCTTGCTTCTAATGTAGTTGTAGTCTAAACCATCACTGCACTCTGATCTTTTTTGCAATCTCATAGGCCAATGAGAGTCTAGGGCACCTAGTTTCTTCATATTAGTTGAGTGTATTAGTCATGTTACTTCATAAAACATAATACTTATAAAATACGCAATTGTATTTTTCTTGCATTATTTTCACAGTCTATGTATTCTATATGTAACTAATGTGTTTTAGAGTTGTTTATAACTGTTTTCCATATATTTATTTTTTTGTTTATGAGGGTAGTGATGAGGGGCTTGACACTGTGCTTGTGTAAAGATTTGAGAAAAACTTGTAGGACCCCTCTTTTCTATTCCACTATGCTGGTCCTCAGCGTAGAAGTCTGGATATTAGACTTGGTTGCAAGAGGCTTTATCCATTGAGCTATCTTGTCTGCCCAACAGATTTCAAAAGGCCTAATAGGGAGGATATTTCTCCTTCCAAGACTTGTAATTTTTTTTTTATTATTATTTGGGGCTTCTGATGTGTTCTTCCAGGATTAAACAAAGTATTCTTTCATCAATTGTTCAACAACAGGGATGTAATTTTTCAAAACACAAATGTTGAATCACTGTTAAATATCTTTTATAAGTTAAAATATCTTTTCTCTATTTTGTTTTACACACACACACACACACACACACACACACATATGTATATGTGTATACATATACATATATATATAATTTTTACCATACTATAGAAATCATTTCAGCAATTTGTAATTATTTATTGAAATTACTGACTTTTCTGTTGTGCTATGAGTACATCAGCATTTCAATGGGTACCTGTCCATGAAACTCATGGTACCAAAACATCTGCACTACTAATGTTGGAGATTTGAGGGAACAGGATAAACCATTGAGGATAAACAAGCCAGAACTCTGAAGAATTCTGTCTTGTGCCAAGGTTTTATTGCAGATGACAGAACACAGAAAGTTTGGGCTATCAAACATTCCTTCATAAAATAAGCAATCTCATTTAAGAACATAGGCTTTTAAACTGAGCATATGAGAAATTGTGAAGTGAGAGTTATTAATGCAGAACCAAATTACTTCAGAGCAGGCAAAATAGTGGATGCTCATAATAGATTCTTCTAGTCATATGTCATCTGAAAAGCTCATATTTTCTAGAATTGAAGGGAAAGTCGGTTGGAGGAAAGACCAGGAAAGGAGTTTTCATTTTTAATCCAGGATTAATTCCATTATATGGTGAAGGTGCATATTGAAGCACATACTAGATATTGATTCATAACCCCATTTAATATGATATGGCACATATGTTTAAAAGCAATTTATTTTAGCTGCTCCCCAAAGCTGCCTGAAATCCTATTAAGAACGGGCCCTCTGAAAAAATACATCTTACTTGTTGTACAGGGTTTACAAATACAGGTATCTGAGTAATCCTGGCTTTACAATAAATGTTATCTGTAATGTAGTGCTCTCCTGAGTAGTCATAAGCTCCTCTGACTCCAGTTATACACAAAACAGATATAAAGGTTCATACAATATGTCTGTGCCTGGAATATTTGGCTAAGGAGAAAATTGGAGCTGCAAAAAAGAAATATTGTTATCTGAAGTGATGCTTCTTCACCCAGGAAATGTTTAGTACATGACCCTGCAACCAGATGCAGCTCCAGGCCCTTAAGATAGAATGATGACAGTGAGGGACATGGGAGACTGATGTTAAGTTATAACAATGAAGTCGTGCTGTTTAAAAAAATGCAATGATCCTTTGAAGGCAAGAGTGGATGCAGATATCATGAGATCTGACAAAATTACAAGCTAAAATTTTAAAGGAAAAGTTCACAAAGTATATTCAAATTCCTAGGGAAAGACTGAACAGAGGGCTAGCACCTGAGGGTTGCTGGAATTTTAATAGCATCAATATAATTTTCTACCACTGTTAGAGCATATCTGATAACACACGTTGATTTAGAGAACACCATCTCACAGCACAGGGCAAATATCAGAAACTGTACTTTTGGTAACCTAACTGACTCTTGATCTGACAAAGAAAATATTTTTTTCCTTGTGGTTAAAAAATAATTCACAGGGAAATGATAAAATAGTGAAAGAGGGACTAAGCACCTAAATATATATAGACACAGTTGTTCTGAGTTAGAGGTGTTTTTCTGGTATGTGACCAGACAATTTTAGATCATAAAGTAAAGAGAGATGAGACAGAATAAATTAATCCATAACACAGGTCCAAAACATACTCATGATAACTGGAACATATTTTTTTGCTTCCTAGGTTTGCCACCAGTGCTGTTTCTACATCTAGACCAGGATATCCCCTGCATCAGTACTGTTGGCCTTGAATCTTCCTGAGATTTGAAGGCTATGTACTTCCTCCTAGTCATATGTATGCTTATTTGCATGAATTATATTTTTGCTTGTGTTTTTTGTATTTCTCTTCCTCATTGAAGAGCTGTACATATATACTTGATGTGGCTTATTTAGGGAATTATACATAGGTCACTGTTGCAAAATCTGGCATAGGCATATTGTTCTGCAGTGCCTTTTGTCTCATGGGGTTAGTCCTTTATCCCTCTCATGTCTGATGCAGAGAATATATGTTCAAAACACAAGGCAAATCAAAACCTGTCAAAACAAAGCAAAACAAAAAATAAAACCCTCCCGCCTCAGCTACTTTATTTTGCCTTCAGATTTCTGAGTCAACTTCAAGGTCACATGCATTATGTTGTCTCCAGATTGTGTCTGAGCAATACCACATTGATGAAAACTGTGACATTGATTTTCTTTTCCCTTAACTTACCTCCATGTTCACTAGCATCTGTAGATTAACAGGTTGTCCGCTGGTGAATCCACTAGGTAAAGTAGTTTTCCACATTTGATGGTAATGCACCCAAAGTAGAAAAAAAAAGTATTCTGGTTGAATCTTGTTTGCCTTCATAGCTTGGTTTCAATATATTAATGTTCATAAGTAGTCTAAATAAGAAGTAATTGGATCATATGGATTCTGATTTCATGAATGGTTTAATTCATAGTTTTATAACTTATTGGGCTATTGAAGATGTAGAAATTTTAGGAAGTGGGCCCTGAAAGCAACAAGTGAATCAGTAGGATATTGGAATTGAAGATTTCACTGTCTTCTGTCCCTCATACTCTGGTTTCTTTCTTCCTCCTCCTCTTCTTTTCTTCTTCTTTAAGATTGTATCTTTATTTTTGAGATTGCAATATAATTGTTTAACAAAGATATTCTGCTTTATGGGGGACAAAAGAGTGCTATGTTTGAGCCTACAGATCTTGAAAGTAGGAGACAAATCAAACATTTTCTCTATGTAAGTTCTTGATATCAGGAACTTTGTCATTGTGATTGAAAACTTAGAAGCACACATGAAATTGTAGTGTGTTGAAACAGAAAATTTTAAGAAATCAAATGTGGAAAATAGGGGAGGAGAGTTTAGATAAATAAGATAGAATAAATGCTGAATTTCTTTTTTAAAAAATCAGACTTTTAAATACAATCTGATGTGATTATTTTTCCTACTCCTTGGCAATATTAGTTGTGTTTGTTATTAAAATTATCTTTAATTTATTTATTCATTTGTATTAGTACAAAATCTTATCTGCAACCCAAACTAGTTTTAAACTCATGATTCCCCAGCCTAAGCTTCCCAAGTGTTACAAATACAAGCATGGAACACAATGTCTAGTTTATTTAAAGTTTTCAATTGGCTCTTTGTACTGCAAAATAATGCTAATGAGACATTCATCACTGAAACAGAATTATTTCAAGGATAAATATAATCATGACTGTTACTAAAGCATCAAATCAGATTTAATTATTTATTGTTGCACATATAACATTGCCAGGCATTTGAATGCTTGTCATTTTATGCCATTTTGTTAAAATGTCATGTGCTAACACTTTATCTTTGTTATTAGCCACAAGAGCTGACCTGCAGCTGGTACTTGGATGGTCATCAATTCTCTTAAATGCAAGCTTCCAGGCAGCCAACCCCATAGCTGACTGGCATTGGAAGACATCAAATGATGAGTGGTAAATTTTCTGTTCATCAAATGTCTTTCTACATCTGTATAAAATAGGCTGTATATTTTAATACTTGCTACAGTGAACTACACTGCACACATCATTCATAGCATTTTTAAAAACCCATGAAAGTACTGCTATAACTGCTGAGGTGAGAGATTTCATAAAGAATTCTGCTCAGCTCTCTGCATTAACATTTCTGCCATCCTTAGGAAAAGAAGTTAATTGTATTTAAGCCTCTCGGGTGATTTGGTGTTACTCTTACAAGATGATTGTCCTAAGAGACAAAGAACACAGAGCTCAGGCTATGCAGGCATCTGCCTTTGTCTCCGTTACATCTAAATTTATGCTCGAGGCATTTTTATTAAAAATTGGAAAACATTAGTTAGTACCACTTTAAAAATGTCACCTTATGGCATACATGTGAGCATTTGTGCAGATTATTTCATGGAACATGACATGGTGCTTCTTTGATTTTCATGTGATTCTTGTTTCAAAATAATTTGAACATGACATAGTTTTCTTTCAAAAACTTAGCTCAATAAGGGTCAGCATTTATATTTCAGTTGAATTTTAGAATCATGTAGCACTTCCAGGAGATAGTTGTACTTCACATACCTTTTCCTTAGACCAGACACGTCTTTAAATTCTGGTAGCAATCAACTACATTGGAAATAAAGTCTCATGTGTTCTAATGGGTTCAGACTGTTAGTGAGTAAACATGAACTTCAAAGATCTTCTTCTGTCAGGGGTTACATTTATATTATAATGTATAAAATACTGTTACAATATAATGAATCCTAAAATGAAATAAAGTCTTAAGGAAAGACAGGAACATGATTAGAATTTCTACTTGAACTATTTTGTGAACTGGAGATATCTTAGTTCATGATTGTAATAAAATTTATATTTTCTGTAATGAAGATGAATAACAAATTTAAAAGAAGCAAGGAAGCTTGAAGCTTTTCAATATATCTAGGCCCTGAGATTTGGAGATTTTAGTAGCTTCAAAGGAAAAAAAAAAGTTGTAGGCTCCTCTGCCTACAACTCTCACAGAGAACCCCCTATACCTGTCTATAATGGCTTCATTTTCTGTGGGAGTCTCAGTATTGAACCTAGAACACAAAACTTATAATTTTGATTAAAGTATGTGTTCTACTTAAATGTCTATTGCTGTGGTGAAACAAATACCATGCCTCAAAGTATCTTGAGGAGGAAATATATTTGCCTTATAGGTTATAATCAAAATTGGTGGAAAGACTGGAACTCAAACAGAAACTTGCAGGCAGAAACTGAAGCAGAAGACAAGTGCTATTTCCTGGCTTGATAACCCTGATTTCTTATATCACCCATCACTACCTCTCCATGAGGGTCACTGGCCACAGTGGGCTTGGTTCTTCCATAGCAATGTTTTTGTTGTTGTTGCTGTTGTTTTGTTTTTTTGTGTGTTTTTATGTCTTTTTTTTAAAAAAAGATTTATTTATTTATTTTGTATATGAGAGTACAGTGTAGCTGTCTTCAGACACACCAGAAGAGGGCATCAGACCGTGTTACAGATGGTTGTGAGACATCATATGGTGACTGGGAATTGATCTCAGGACCTCTGGAAGAGCAGTCACTGCTCTTAACCTCTGAGATCATCTCTCCAGCATCCACTGTAGCAATTGTTATTCAAGAAAATGTCATGGTTACCCTGAAGAGACCTAGGGTGCCAGCCCTGCACACAATCCCAGAATCCCCAGAGGAGGCTGGACTCTCAGGAGCTCTAACAAGCCCAGGATCTTAGATGAGGAGGTCATGAAACTTTCTCCCCACCCCCAGACAGGAAGTAACTGGGACCTGCAGGGATCCATGAACTTTCTTCCAGCAAGTGGCATGGAATCCTTCCAGTCTGCACTGACGGCCTGAGCAGACCTAGGGTGTCAGCTATGCAACTAATCCCAGAACATCCAGAGGAGGCTGGAATCCCAGGAGTTATAACACACTCAGAAACACAGGATCATAGGATCACAGGATCTCAGGACCTTGGTCACACCAGGATTTTAGGATCCCAGAAGGAGCCTGACTCCCAGGAGCCCTTAAACTCAGGATCTCAGGATCACAGGATCACAGGATCACAGAGATAGCTGGACTCTGAGGAGTTCTAACACAACCAAGATAAAAGGAGAAACAGGCTTCAATCAGAGACAGTGACTGCAGGTAGCATTAGAGATAACCAGATGGCAAAAGGCAAGCAAAAGAACATAAGCAATAGAAACCATGGTTACATTACATCATCAGACCTAGTTCTCCCACCATACCAAATCCTGAATAACCCATGACACTAGAATAGAAAGATTCAGATATAAAATCACTTCTTATGATGATTATAGAAGAATTTATTAAGGACATAAATAACTCCCTTAAGAAAAAAAATACAGGAGAACACAGATAAGTAGGTAGAAGCCCTTAAAGAGGAAACACAAAAATCTCTTAAAGAATTACAAAAAACCCATAACTAAACAGGTAAAGGAATTAACAAAACTATCTCAGACATGAAAATGGAAGTAGAAACAATAAAGAAATCACAAAGGGAGACTACCCTGTTGATAGAAAACCTAGGAAAGAGATCAGAAGTCATAGGTGCAAGCATCACCAAAAGAATATAAGAGATAGAAGAGAGAATCTCAGGTGCAGAAGATACTATAGAAAACATTGACACAGCTGTCAAAGAAAATGCAAAATGCAAAAAGCTCCTAACCTAAAACATCCAGGAAATCCAAGACACAATGAGAAGACCAAACTTAAGGATAATAGGTTTGGAAGACAGCTAAGATTTCCAACATAAAGGGCAGTAAATATCTTCAACAAAATTAGAGAAGTAAACTTCCCTAACCAAAAGAAAGAGATGCACATGAACATACAAGTAGCAGACAGAACTCCAAATAGACTAGATCAGAAAAGGAAATTCTCCTGTCACATAATAGTCAAAACACAAAATGCACAAAACAAAGAAAAAAAATATTAAAAGGAGTAAAAGTAAAAGGTCAAGTAACTTATAAAGGTAGACCAATCAGAATTACACCAGACTTCTCACCAGAGTCTATTAAAGCCAGAAGATCCTGAACAGATGTCAGACAGACCTTAGGAAAACACAAATGCCAGCCCAGGATACTATACCCAGCAAAACTCTCAATTACTATGGATGGAAAAACCAAGATATTCCATGACAAAGCCAAATTTGCACAATATCTTTCCACAAATCCAGCCCTACAAAAAATAATAGATGAAAAACTCCAACACAAGGAGGGAAATTTTACCCTAGAAAAAGCAAGAAAGTAATCTTCTTACAACAAATCCAAAAGAAAATAGCCACACAAACATAACTCCACCTCTAATATAAAAAATAACAGGAAGCAACAATCACTTTTCCTTAATATCTCTTAAGATCAATGGACCCAATTCTCCAACAAAAAGACAGACTAATCGATTGGATAAGTAATAGGACCCAGAATTTTGATGCATATAGGAAATACACTTTAGTGACAAAGACAGACACTATCTCAGAGTAAAAGGCTGGAAAACAGTTTTCCAAGTAAATGGTCCCAAGAAACAAGCTGTAGTAACCATTCTAATATTGAATAAAATCTACTTTCAACCAAAAGTTTTCAAAAAAGATACGGAAGGACACTTCATATTCGTCAAAGGGAAAAAAAAAAAAACTAAGATGAAATCTCAATTCTGAACATCTATGCTCCAAATGCAAGGGCACCTGCATTCATAAAAGAAACTTTACTAAAACTCAAAGCACACATTGAACCTCACACAATAATAGTGGGAGACTTCAACATTCCACTCTCAGAAATGGACAGATCATGGAAACGGAAACTAAACAGAGACACAGTGAAACTAACAGAAGTTATTAACCAAAGGGATTTAACAGATATCTATAGAACATTCCATCTTAAAACAAAAGAATATACCTTCTTCTCAGCACCTCATGTTACTTTCTACAAAATTGACCATATAATTGAACAAAACAGGCCTCAAATGATACACGAAAATTGAAATAATTCCATGCATCCATCAGATCATCATGAACTGCCACTGGTATTCAATAATGACAAAATCAATAGAAAGCCCACATACATATGGAAACTGAAAAACTCTCTACTCAATAATAACTTGGTCAAGGAAGAAATAAAGGAAGAAACTAAAGAAATTTTAGAATTTAATGAAAATGAATACATATAATACCAAAACTTGTGGGACACAATGAAAGCAGTGTTAAGAGTAAAACTCATAGCTCTAAGTGCCTACAAAAAGAAACTTGAGAGAGCTTACAATAACAGCTTGACAGCACACCTGAAAGCTCTAGAATAGAAAGAAGCAAATGCTCACAAGAGGATTAGATGGTAGGAAATATTCAAATTCAGGGATGAAATCAACCAAGTAGAAACAAAACGAACTATACAAAGAATCAACAAAACCGGGAGCTGTTTCTTTGAGAAAATCAACAAGATAGATAAACACTTAGCCAGACTAAACAGAGGGCACAGAGACAGTATCCAAATTAATAAAATCAGAACTGAAAAGTGAGACATAACAACAGAAACCAATGATATTAAAAATAATTATCAGATTCTAGTACAAAATCCTGTACTCAACAAAACTGGAAAATCTGTATGAAATGGGCAATTTTGTACACAGATACCAGGTACCAAAGTTAAATCAGGATTAGATAAACTATCTAAACAGTACCATAATCCCTTAAGTAATAGCAGCAGTCATTAAAAGTCTCCCTACAAAAAAATGCCCAAGACCAAATGGTTTTCATGCAGAATTCTATCAGACTTTCCAAGAAGACCTAATACTAATTTTATATAAACTATTCCACAAAATAGAAAAAGAAGGAACACTACCCAATTTGTTCAATGAAGTCACAATTATGCTCATACCTAAATCACACCAAGACCCATCAAAGAAAGTGAACTTCAGACCAATCTCCCTTATGAATATCGATGCAAAAATACTCAATAAAATTCTTGCAAACCAATCCAAGAACACTTCAAAACAATAATCCATTGTGACAAAGTAGGCTTTATCCCAGGAATGCAGGAATGTTTCAATATACGAAAATCTATCAATAAAATCCACTATATAAACAAACTCAAAGAAAAAATACCTACTAGATCATCATTTGACAAGATTCAGCACCCCTTCATGGTAAAAGTCTTAGAAAGAACAGGAATTCAAGGCCCATACCTAAACATAGTAAAAGCAACATGCAGCAAACCAGTAGCCAAAATCAAACTAAATTGAAAGAAACTTAAAGCAATTCCACTAAAAATCAGGGACTACACAAGGCTGCCCACTCTATTACTATGTATTGAATATAGTACTCAAAGTCCTAGCCAGATCAATAAGGCAAGAAAAGGAGATCAAAGGGATACAAATAGGAAAGGAATATGTCAAAATATCACTATTTGCAGATCATATGATAGTATACTTATGTGACCCTAAAACTTTCATCAGAGAACTCCTAAACCTGATAAACAACTTCAGCAAAGTGGCTAGATATAAAATTAACTCAAACAAATCAGTAGCCTTCCTCTACTCAAAGGCTAAACAGACTGAGAAGAAATTAGGGAAACAACACCATTCACAGTAGTTACAAATAATATAAAATACTTCAGTGTGAATCAAAGCAAGCAAGTAACAGATCTGTACAACATGAACATCAAGCTCCTGAAGAAAGAAATTGAAAAAGATTTCAGAAAATGGGAAGATCTCCAATGCTCATGGATTGGCAGGATTAATATAGTAAAAATGGCCATCTTGCCAAAAGCAACCTACAGATTCAATGCAATCCCAATGAAAATTCCAACTCAATTTTTCATAGAGTTAAAAAGAGCAATTCTCAAATTCATTTGGAATAACAAAAAACCCAGGATAGTAAAAACTATTCTCAACAATAAAAGAACTACTGTATGGGATTGGTACAGAGACAGGCAGGAAGATCAATGGAATAGAGTTGAAGAGCCAGAAATGAACCCACACAACTATGGTCATTTGATCTTTGACAAAGGAGCTAAAACTATCCAGTCAAAAAAAGACAGCATTTTCAACAAATGGTGCTGATTCAACTGGAGGACAACAGGTAGAAGAAGGCAAATTGATCCATTTGTATCTCCTTGTACAAAGCTCAAGACCAATGGATCAAGGAACTCCACATAAAACCAGATACACTGAAACTAATAGAAGGGAAAGTGAGGAAGAGCCTTGAACACATGGGCACAGGGGAAAAGTTCATGAACAAAACACCTATGGCTTATGCTTTAGGATCAAGAATTGATAAAAGGACCTCATAAAATTTCAAAGCTGCTGTAAGGCAAAGGACACTGTCAACAGGACAAAACAGCAACCAACAGATTGAGAAAAAAATCTTTACCAATCCTTCAACTGATAGAGGGACAAATCCAAAATATACAAAGAACTCAAGAAATTAGACTGCAGACAGACTAATAATCCTATTAAAAATGGGGTACAGAGCTCAACAAAGAATTTTCAACTGAGGAATATCAAATGGCCCAGAAGCACGTAAAGAAATGTTCAACATATTTATTTATCAGGGAAATGCAAATCAAAACAAGCCTGAGATTCTACCTCACACATGTCAGAATGGCTAAGATCAAAAACTCAGGTGATAGCAGATGCTGATGAGGTTGTGGAGAAAGAGGATCACTCCTCCATTGTTGGTAGGTTTGCAAGCTGGTTCAACCACTCTGGAAAGCAGTCTGGTAGTTCCTAGAAAAATTGGACATAGTATTACTTGAGGATCCAGCTATACCACTCCTGGACATATACCCAAGACATGCTCCAACATATAACAAGTCACATGCTACACTATTTTCATTGAAGCCATATTTATAATAGCCAGAAGCTGGAAAGAAGGCATATTTCCTTCAACAGAAGAATGGAAACAGAAAATGTGACACATTTACACAATGGAGTACTATTCGGCTATTAAAAACAATGAATTCATGAAATTCTTAGGCAAATGCTTGCAACTAGAAAATATCATCCTGAGTGAGGTAACCCAATCACAAAAGAACACACATGGTATGCAATCACTGATATGGATGATATTTCTAGTTCCAAGCATTTGCCTAAGAATTTCTCAAATTCATTGTTTTTAATAGCTGAGTAATACTCCATTGTGTAAATGTACCACATTTTTTTGTATCCATTCCTCTGTTGAAGGAAATCTGGGTACTTTCCAGCTTCTGTCTTTTATAAATAAGGCTGCTATGAACATAGTGGAGCATATGTCCTTGTTATATGTTGGAGCATGTCTTGGGTATATGCCCAGGAGTGGTATAGCTGGGTCCTCAGATAATGATATGTCCAATTTTCTGAGGAACTGCCAGACTAACTTTCAGGGTTGCACTCCAGATTTTATTTTCCCCTGCCCTGTCCACCCTCTGACTGTTCCACATCCAACTTCTAACTTGCCTTCTTGTAATTTACTTACATTCTTTGGACTAGGTACCATGGGTTTTTGTTTGTTTGTTTCTTTGTTTGTTTCTGTTTTTGTTTTGTTTTGGAAATGGTCACCTTAGATGCTCCAACAACATAACCTCTTTGTTTAACAACAATTAAAAAAAATGAGCTTTGAGATACTTTGACCACCATGTAATAAACTGCTCAATTATTTAACCTAATAAAAATATAAAGACATTACTCACACAGTCTCTGCTTCCATCGTATGATTCAAAATACTATGGTACCATAAGTATTGATTTTTTTTGTTTGTGATAATAGTGAACTTATTACTCATACACATATATTAATTTTGGTCAACATAGAATTGAAATCATGTAAAATTGGAGAATAATCTAGCTAGTTATAAATTGTAATTATTTCTGCAAGCAAGCAAAAAGTAAAAACCTGAATCCTCTAGATCTCTCAAACATTGAACCATTAACCAGGCAGCATACACCAGCTGATATGAGGCCCCCAACACATATACAGCAGAAGACTTCTGGGTTCTTGTGAAGTCAAAGAAGATTCACCTAACCCTCAAGAGACTGGAGGCTCTAGGGAGTTTAGAGGTCTGGTTGGTTGGGAGGTGGGGAGTGGGGCCATCTTAGTGGAGACAGGGGCAAGGAGGAAATATTGGATGTAAAACAGTCAGAGGGTAGACAAGGCAGGGGGTAATAAAATCTGAAGTATAATAAATAAATAATAAATAAATGAATAAATAATAACAAAAAATCATATGCATGCCAAGAGTTTGAATAAAAACATATTTCTCACTGTTCTACTGATGATTACTGTATATTAACTGATAAAAGTGTAAAATTAAATTGGCACATTGACTTTACTAAGGTGGTTTTCATTAGCACACAGAGTCAGGCAGAAGGAAATCGTGTACATATATGTACATTTGTTGATTTAAGTAAATGTCAGCCAGTAATAAAGACCCTTAATATATTTTCCTTAGAATTTTGAAATTCCATGGCATAACCATTATCTTGCTTTACTGGTGGAGATTTACAAATAATTCACAAAATTAAAAGACTATTGAGTATTGTAGCAATCATTCATTTACAATGCAGAAATTCTCTTCCTATAACTAGCAATAACATTCATAACATTTCAGGGATTCATATATTAAAAGTGCCACCAATGTTCAGAAGCAAAGAAAAGTGCTGTGTAACCAGGTGTGATCCTTTAGTAACTTGACAACATAATTGCCCACTGCTTTCTTCCTAAAAAATTAGATTGTCTTTGAATACCTAATGCCCACCTTAGGCTCCATATTATATTATTTACCAAAGTCAGAGTGCAGCAGCCAGAAAATCTCAGAGTATACAGCCAGTATCACTTGCATTAATGTAGATCATTAACACATGTCAATTATTTCAACAATTAAAAAGTAATAGCACTTTTTTTTCTTCACTCAGAAGTAAAATTATAAAGCTATGTGTTCTTTAGTGAAGATCACATATAAACTCCACTGAGAAACTTCAGTAGAGTAAGACTAAAGTTTCTGGTAAAACATTTTGCTGCCTTGAATGTTGAGTTATATTGGGAAAAACAGCAAAAATCTCACCCAAAGCTATGAGGATTTTGAGTTTGGACAACAACAAAAAGAATGATGAATCCCAAATAATATTTGTATCATTCACTTTTCATAGTCAATTTATAATCATTAGGACAGAAAAAAATACTTACATTAATATAACGATTAGAAAAAATTAACTAGAAATTACTAGACATTAACTTGTACACTAGATTTAGAATAGCACCCCCTAATTTTTTAAATAAGGTTTTCAATAGATATGCACATAGTAAGTTCTTCTAATTATATATTGGCTCAACACAGACAAGTCTGTCATAAAGAGGGTTGCTCCTAAGGCTATTACTGAAAACAGAAGCAAATTTCAGCAACACCATGCTTAACATTTTCCTTCATCTTTCCTAGTCCAATCATACAGTTTAATGGCATTGCTAAAATATATCTGAGCAAATAAGAAGGAAACAGGTGTTCCAGTTTGTTCACCCAGAACATGAATTCCAGCTCTATACAGATAGAAAATTTACTCTGTATGCTGAAATCAATTCATGAACACTCAGAGTCAATAATTTTATTAAGACAGCACAGGGCTTAACTTTTAAATTCATTTTAGAATTAAAGATAGCAATATGAATGTTGTTGGTTGCACATAAAATAGTGGACAAATTTTTGAATATTTTTATTCTATTAATTTTATTCTTTGAGAGAAATAACAGCTTAAGTGTAATTAGTTCAATACTCAAAATATTTGCAAGGAATAAGATACTGTGCTCATAATAGTAAATAAAAGATTTCATTTGGAAATCTTTCCTGTTGGTGCTAACATTGCAATGGGAGAAAACAATTGCAACATGATACAAAAAAAGTCATAGAAAGACATTTAATCTGGGATTCTGGCTTCATATCTGCTCCAGGAGTCATTTATAATCTGTTACATGAGTGTAGTTGTTTGCTTAATGTTTTTAGTAGAGAATATATCACAAATAGAATTTACAGAAAACATATAGCCCGCTCACCCTGTATTCAATAATTGAGGAAAATCACGATTGAGTCTGATACTCTTAGTCCTTAGTCAGTCTTTTCTGCTTTTACTTTTGAGAGAAAGATTCAAATTCAGCCTCCACCTGTCCTAGGGTATAGAGCAATTTATTGACTACAGATGTATTGAATAACTAGGCAAGATGAAAAAATGCACAAATGCACAGAAGACAGCAGCACTATGATAATAGTCTTACCTGTTGGTGATGAATATAGGACAAGCTGCTACATCTGCTTACATCAAATCTGCCAATATCATTATTATTTGTCTTTCCCCTAATAATTTGACATTATGTGAGCTATGTGAAAAATGAAGAAGTCATCCAAATAAGTTCATGTTCTTATAATAATGATAGAGATGTATAAAGTGCTAACAATTTTCTTTCAAAAATAAATGCATATCTTGTTTCCCTTTAACTGAACCATGTGAATGCCTTGTACTGTATCTTATTAAATTGGTATACAAATACAAACACATGATCATTTATCATCTGTCTGTCTGTCTCTCTGCCTGGTTGCCTGCTCTCCATCCATCCATCCATCATTCATCTATCTATCTATCTATCTATCTATCTATCTATCTATCTATCTATCTATCTATCTATCTATCTATCATTATCTGTCTATCATTTGCATATTATCTATCCATATTTTATTTATATGTCTATTTTTATTAATATCTCTATCATCCACAGAATAAGACAGAGAAGAACAAAAGGGAACTTGTAGATTTGGTAGAGAGAAAAATGTCTCTATCAGATAATTTGCTTTTTTTTATTGGTTCACATTTTTAACTATGATAAAAATAATATTATCCAAGAAAATTAGGATGCAATAGTAAGTCTAGTCTAACCTGAATAAAGTATTTACTAACATGTCTAGGCTTTGTTCTTTAATAAATTTAAATGAATTTCTGTATTTAAATAATGTGCTCCCAATAAATCTTTTCCTGATTTATTCATGCAAATAAGCTCTATTATAAAGGGACTCTGAAGACAAAAGCAGAAAGTAAAAGTGAGTCATAAGTGAGTGTACAGATTTGAGAAAAACTTTAAGTACTGTGCTGTGGTTACAACCGTATCATAAAAATAACATGTCAGCCAGATTATATGTAATAACTTACTTATGAATGTGGAAGACGATCTATTGCTTAGCATCCTAGAATAATTTTAAGAGCTATAGATAGCAACTATGCAGAGAAGGAAATCATTTTCACTTTGCTTATGCATTCTTTCAGACATTTCACTAAATACAATTAACTACTTATGTCTGATGTATGATCTGTGTTAAATTCAATACTGCTTTGCATTCATTGACTTGGTTTGGCCTCATAAAATGTATGTATATTCATTTATATAACAATATGATATATATAGAGATAGAGATAGAGATAGAGAGAGAGAGAGAGAGGAGATAGAGATATGGGGATGTTTCTACTTTTTGATTTCTATTATGTAAACTGCATTTTCCTTTTGTGGAAAAAAATATTTGGTCAAAGGGTGTTTGTGAGTTTTCTTGTTTGATAGAGACTGCTATTCTTGTCTCTTTCAGTTATAAAATCAAGAATAAAATGCACATGGAAGGGCTCAGACTGTTTTCACTGCTCTATCTCTGCATTTCTGTTTTGACACATTTTCAGCCACATTATCAAGTCAGTACAACACAAATCAAAGTACATTGCCAGTGTGATCACATTGACAGATAACTGCACACCAGGCTACCACCAGATAATGCTGTTTGTTGAATAAAACGATCATGATGTGTGTCTGTACAACACTTTATAGATATACCAAACAGATGCATGCCCACATAGATTGAATAACTTTGATGCCCAAAGAGAAGGTTTCATTCCTCAAAAAATAATTTTGGATACTGGTGTTGAGAATTGTGTCACATCATTTCTCTTGGATAAGAATAAAACATTTTAGAATTATGAACATAAATGAAACAAATTGCTTTGAATTATGTAAGTATATGTTTGATAAGGAGAGACTAACTTTATACTATTTTATATATTCTACTTATAAAATGTTTATACATGTTTATTTCAACAGGAATATTGAATAAAACAATAATTTATCACTGTGGAAACAATATTTAAATATCTGATATTTACTATCAGCCTATTACCAAATTAATAGAATTTATACACATGCATAATATCCTTTAAATAACACAAAAATATAGAAATGTGTATAAATTGGCTTTGTGATTCAATAAAACATGTGTACTTTTCCATGTCAGTAAATATACCTTTCTGATATATTTTTTTATTGGAAATTTTATTTACATTTCAGATGTTCTCTCCTTACCCCATTTTTCCCCCTCCCTCCCAGGAACTCACTATACCTTCTCCCGTCCTCCTGCCTCCACGTTGGTGTACCCCCACCCATCCTCCCCTGTATCTCACCTCCCCAACCTTGAATATTCCCCCCCACACGACTCCCAGCCTTCATGGGACCAAGGATCTCTTCTCCCAATTATATATAGCTCCCTTGCATATAAAGCTGGAGCCATGGGTCCCTCCCTAAGCACTCCCAGACTGGTGGTTTAGACCCTGGGGGCTCTGGTTGGTTGGTATTGTTGCTTTCCTCATGGTGTCACAAATCCTTTCAACTCCTTCAGCCTTCACTCTATCTTCTCCATTGGGAACCTTATGATCAGTTTGATGGTTAGCTGTGAGCATCTGCCTCTGAGTATGTCAGACTCTTGCAGACTTCTAGGGAGACAGCTATATCAGGCTCCTGACAGCATTTACATCCTGACATCCACATCAAACTCTACCTTTGGTAACTGTACATGGGATGGATATCCAGGTGGAATGGTCTGTAGACAGCCCCTCCTTCAGTTTCTGTCCTGCACTGTGTCTCCATATTTGCACCCTTGAGTATTTTGTTACTCTTTCTAAGAAGGACTGAAGCCCCCCTACTTGGTCATCATTCTTCATGAGCTTTATGTGGTCTGTGAGTTGAATCTTGGATATTTCAAGCTTCTAGGCTAAAATCCAATAATCAGTGAGTGAATATCATGTATGTTCTTTTGTGATTGGGTTACTACACTCAGGATGATATTTTCTAGTTCTATCCATTTATATAAGAATTTATCAAATTCATTGTTTTTAATAGCTGAGTAATATTCCATTGTATAAATGTACCACATTATTTGTATCCATTCCTCTGTTGAAAGGCATCTGGGTTCTTTCCAGTTTCTGGCTATTATAAATAAAGCTGCTATGAACATAGCAGAGCATATGTCCTTGATATGTGTTAGAGCATCTTCTGGGTATATGCCCAGGAGTGGTATAGCTGGGTCCTCAGGTAGTGATATGTCCAATTTTCTGAGGAACCGCCAGACTGTTTTCCATAGTGGTTGCACCATCTTGCAATCCCACCAACAATGGAGGAGTGTTCCTCTTTCTCCATATCCTCGCCAGCGTCTGCTATCACCTGAGTTTTTTACTTTAGCCATTCTGACTGGTGTGAGGTGGAATCTCAGGGTTGTTTTGATTTGTATTTCCCTGATGACCAAGGATGCTGAACATTTCTTTAGGTGCTGCTCGGCCATTTGCATTTCCTCAGTTGAGAATTCTTTGTTTAGCTCCGTACCCCATTTTTTAATAGGGTTATTTGGTTGTCTAGAGTCTAGTTTCTTGAGTTGTTTGTATATATTGGATATTAGTCCTCTATCGGATGTAGGATTGGTAAAGATCTTTTCCCAATCTGTTGGTTGCCATTTGGTCCTATTGACAGTGTCCTTTGCCTTACAGAAACTTTGCAATTTTATGAAGTCCCATTTGTCAATTCTTGATCTTAGAGCATAAGCCATTGGTGTTCTGTTCAGGAACTTTTCCCCTGTGCCTAGGTATTCGAGGTCTTCCCCACCTTCTCTTCTATTAGTTTCAGTGTGTCTGGTTTTATGTGAAGGTCCTTTATCCACTTAGACTTGAGCATTTTACAAAGAGATAAGAATGGATTGATTTGCCTTTTTCTGCATGCTGTCCTCCAGTTGAACCAGCACCATTTGTTGAAAATGCTGTCCTTGTTCCACTGGACGGTTTTAGCTCCTTTGTCAAAGATTAAATGACCATAGGTGTGTGGGTTCATTTCTGGGTCTTCAACTCTATACCACTGATCTTCCTGCCTGTCTCTGTACCAATACCAGGCAGTTTTTATCACTATTGCTCTGTAGTACAGCTTGAGGTCAGGAATGGCGATTCCTCCAGAAGTTCTTTTATTGTTGAGAATGGTTTTCCCTATCCTCATTTTTTTGTTGTTCCAAATAAATTTCAGAATTTCTCTTTCTAGTTCTGTAAAGAATTGAGTTGGTATTTTAATGGGGATTGCATTGAATCTGTAGATTGCTTTTGGCAATATGGCCATTTTTACTATATTAATCCTGCCGATCCATGAGCATTGGAGATCTTTCCATTTCCTGAGATCTACTTCAATTTCTTTCTTCAGAGACTTGAAGTTCTTGTCATACAGATCTTTCACTTGCTTGGTTAGATTCACCCCAAGGTATTTTATATTATTTGTGACTATTGTGAAGGGTGTCATTTCCCTAATTTCTTTTTCAGCCTGTTTCTTTCATGTTGAGGAAGGCTACTGACTTGTTCGAGTTGATTTTATAACCTGCCACCTTGCTGAAGTTGTTTATCAGGTTTAGGAGTTCTCTGGTGGAGTTTTTGGGGTCACTTAAGTATACTATCATATCATCTGCAAATAGTTATATTTTGACTTCTTCCTTTCCTATTTGTATTCCTTTGACTTCTTTATGTTGTCTAATTGCTCTGGCTAGGACTTCCAGTACTATATTGAATAGGTAGGGAGAGAGTGGGCAGCCTTGTCTAGTCCCTGATCTTAGTGGGAATGCTTCAAGTTTCTCCCCATTTAGTTTGATGTTGGCTACTGGTTTGCTGTATATTGCTTTTACTATGTTTAGGTATGGGCCTTGAATTCCTGTTCTTTCCAAGACTTTTACCATGAACGGATGTTGAGTTTTGTCAAATGCTTTCTCAGCATCTAGTGAGATGATCATGTGTGTTGTTTTTTTTTTTTTTTTTTTGAGTTTGTTTATATAGTGGATTACATTGATGGATTTCCGAATATTGAACCAGCCCTGCATTCCTGGGATAAAGCCCACTTGATCATGATGGATGATTGTTTTGATGTGTTCTTGGATTCGGTTTGCTAGAATTTTATTGAGTATTTTTGCATCAATATTCATAAGAGAGATTGGTCTGAAGTTCTCTTTCTTTGTTGGGTCTTTGTGAGGTTTACGTATGAGTGTGATTGTAGCTTCATAGAACGAATTGGGTAGTGATCCTTCTGTTTCTATTTTGTGGAATAGTTTGAAGAGAATTGGTATTAGGTCTTCCTTGAAGGTGTGATAGAATTCTCTACTAAAACCATCTGGTCCTGGGCTTTTTCTGGTGGGAGACTTTTCATGAATGCTGCTATTTCTTTAGGGGTTATGGGACTGTTTAGATGGTTTATTTGCTCCTTATTTAACTTTGGTGCCTGGTATCTGTCTAGAAAATTGTCCATTTCATCCAGATTTTCCAGTTTTGTTGAGTATAGGCCTTTGTACTAGGATCTGATGATTTTTTGAATTTCTTCAGTTTCTGTTGTTATGTCTCCCTTTTCAGATATGATTTTATTAATTTGGATACTGTGTCTGTGCCCTCTGGTTAATCTGGCTAAGGATTTATCTATCTTGTTGATTTTTTCAAAGAACCAATACCTGGTTTTGTTGATAATTTGTATAGTTCTTTCTGTTTCTACTCAGTTGATTTCAGCCCTGAGTTTGATTATTTCCTGACACCTACTCCTCTTGGGTGTATTTGCTTCTTTTTGTTCTAGACCTTTCAGGTGTGCTGTCAGGTTGTTAATGTGTGCTCTCTCCAATTTCTTTTTGTAGGCACTTAGAGCTATGAGTTTTCCTCCTAGCAGTGCTTTCATGGAGTTCCACAAGTTCTGGTATGATGTTTCCTCATTTTCGTTAAATTCTAGGAAGTCTTTAATTTCTTTCTTTATTTCTTCCTTGACAAAGTCATCATTAAGTAGAGCATTGATCAGTTTCCACATGCATGTGGGTTTTCCCATGTTTTTGTCATTATTGAAGACCAGCCTTAGTCCGTAGTGATCTGATAGGATGCAAGGGATTATTTCAATCTTTTTTTATCTGTTGAGGACTGTTTTGTGACCAGTTATATGGTCTGTTTTGGAGAAGGTTCCATGAGGTGCTGAGAAGAAGGTATATTCTTTTGCATTAGGATGAAATTTTCTATAGATATCTGTTAAATCCATTTTGTTCATAGCTTCTGTTAATTTCAATGTGTCTTTGTTTAGTTTCTGTTTCCATGATCTGTCCATTGGAGAGAGCAGGATGTTACAATCCCCCATTATTATTGTGTGAGGTGCAATGTGTGCTTTGAGCTTTAGTAAAGTTTCTTTTATGTATGTGGGTGCCCTTGCATTTGGAGCGTAGATGTTCAAAATTGAATGTTCTT